>JAVDOI010000015.1:471542-936542 GCA_032191485.1 Leptoclinus maculatus | reverse complement strand
TCTCTCTCTACTGATCCAGGGAGGTAGTGTAGGGACACGCTCAAACATTACACAACGCCGCGGGATCAGGGCACACGCACCTTCTTCTTCCTCTGCACTTCCACCCTGTCACGTTACCAGCGTGTTCCGAGTGTCGGGACGACGTTGGAGAGCTTGATTGAGGGGCTTCCGAGAATTCTCTGGCTTTGTTGTGCAGCCGGAGGTAATGGCTTTAGCAGGGGCAGGTACACAAAGCTCCAGTGGCCACAAACCGGAGCTGGACAAACTTTACTGTTGACATCTGGAATTTCTTTCCTCCCTTTCTTTTTTTTTATTATTTTCTTCCTCTTCTTCTTCCCCCCCTCCCTCCTCTGATTGAGGGCTGACTCTCTCGGTACAGTATCCATCATCGTGAAAGCGTCAGCCAGCTAAATATAGACATTTGTTTTCTTGTGCCTCTTCTGGCGCTGCGTATTCTAACCACACATGATATCATGCCCTCCTCTGCTGTTGGCTTGACCGCGCACTGAACCTCTGTAGGGTTTCACATACACACGGGGTAATTATCATAATGGAGGCCGTCACTGGCAATCAATCTCACATCACAGATACTTTCGGGTCTTATCATTCCCTCGTCTGCTGTGGCTTCGACATCAACCCCAACATTACTCTGACTAAAACCCCGGAGAATGCAGCGCTCACACGTTGTCATCATAGAGTGGTTGATTCCAGTGCTTTGACTAAATATGCTGCTCTTATTATTGCACTGCAGTGATCGTGTCTATAATTCAGTCTCACGTCTCAGAATATGAAGATGTGGAGTTATGTATCCTGCTGTTGTGGGTTGGAGTTTGACTTCAGGAGATGATTGTAATCTCACAACTAAGGTGACTAACACAAATATAACACAGACCGTACTTAAAGGTGTAAGATCCGACACTGGGAGCGTTTCCTATTGCCTCATTAGCTCATCGCTGCACAAACACGGTCACACACACACAACAACGATGCTGTTCACAGACAAAAATCTTCCCAGCGAGGCAAACAGGATGCAGACAGTTCAGACAGGACTCCCTCCTTTTACAGGAATCACACGAGGAAAGATAAAAATACACAGATCACAATATCGTTACCTCCACCACCGCCGCTAAAATACATCACTGCTGCTGAAAGGAAGGGATGAGCAGGGACATGATGTATGATGGCTGTCTGTACTCCCCTTATGGTTCTGTTCATTTCTCTCTTTTTATGTCTGCAGATTTTTTTCACCACGTGTGGGTGTTTGCTTGGAGGGTGCTTCCTGTGTGTATGGTTTCTTGCATATAAACATTTTAACTTGAAGGGATTGTTCAGCTACTTATCCATAGTCAGTGTATTATTGCCTACAGGCGACGGGGACGTCAGCGGAATGTCAAATATCAGTTTCAGTGGGTTCTAACTTTAGGATGTGCCGGATTACTTTACCACGAGACAGACATTTCCGATGGAAAAATGGTAAAATTACTGTTTTATTCAATGGACTCTGGTAGCTTTGGCGGGAGGCGGGAACATAGACTGTATCGCTGTCTCATGACAAGCTAAACCTGCAAAAATATTCTTAATATAGGGTACACGGAAACTGGTAATGATATTTATTTTTTTAGGTCAGCCTTTACTGCTGTGCTGGTACTCGTGTCTGCGAGCGTGCCTTTAGTAATACACTGACTGTATATGATGTATAAGTACCTCATACAACCCCACTTCAAAAGACCCGAGATGTCCCGTTAACGTCCACGCTACAGGGTGTAGTGTAGGGCAGCAGCAATGAATTGATGAAGTTGATAAAATTGGGTTATAAAGATGACAAAATCGATCTGCATCGTACACCTGAGACTAAATCATGTTGGAACCATGAATGAAGAAGAAGAAGGGTAAGTTACAAATCTTCATGAATTAAATACGTTTAGACGTGCGTTGCATTTTGAAGTGAGGAATTGTGTTCGTACCTAAATTATGATCCAGCTTAAATGATTTGTCAGTTTTTTATGAATATTGCACGACAAGTGTATTTAGCTCGCTGGCTAACGGCAGTGGTAGAGCAGAGCTGGTTTAGCTAACGTTAGTCTAACAAGCTACATAACACTACCAGCTAGAGCTAACCGCACTTTACAATTATGTCAATGTAATGAAAATGATCTAAATAGTTGTGTGCATGTGCTCACATGTGTTGTTGTCGTGGTCCTTGCGTGTGAACAGCTCCGTTCATGACGAGCATTAGGGAGTCGGTGCCCCTGGGCCTCGGGAGTGGAAACCCCACAGAGTCTGTCCAGTGATTGAGGAAATGTTTGGCCATGCGAGTTTGCTCCCTTTTGAGGTGTTTGTTGGCCAAGGCTGATCCTGACAACCCTCTAGGGAGCGCGCTCAGTAGGCCTCTTCAAAGAGCCCCAGCTCCCAAAGCAGGAAGTCCAGCCCTGCGCTGCTTGGAAACAAGACGAGGCCGACAGGAAGGAAGGTAAGGAAGGTAATAGTGCTACTGTCCACACACACGCACACGCACACACGAGGAGCACGATCAGTGCCTCCTGACACCCACAAAAACATGAGTATTCCTTGGACCCCACAGACATTTAGCTTGATTCATCTTGTGTTTCGTGCTGTTGAGTAGTCAAGGTGGTCACCAGCAGCTCGGAGGAGATGATTCTGGTTTCCTGTAGGGCAGCTTTTTGCCTTGTGTGCGTGCAAATACTCTTTATTAAAGATCACAGCTAAAAGCATTTTTCACCACAGAAGCAGCACACGGCTCTGTGGCCACATTCTTACTTTTCTAAAATAACCTGAAATTTGAATGGACTTCAAATTTGGTCGGCGCTATCGAACATGATGGATGGGAGGGTCAGGGTTTGGAGCCGGAGTGACTTATTCGTCTCTGGCCAAAGTACAAAAACACATCAGTTGCACATTATTGGAAGCAAGTGAAGGTATCTAATTGTTCCTCATGGCAGTGATGCTGCATCCTGCTAAGCTGTCGCTCACAAAACCTCCCCTTCAGAAAAAGATCGACTATATTTATATGCACGAATGAGACAAACAGCCGGGATTTAAGATTTAAAAACATGCTCCTGTATCGAATACATATGGAAATTATGAAAGCCACTAATCCAATCATTGTCTTATATATATTTTTAAAACCCACCACTGACAGTCTGTCCTTACGGAGGCTCTTCTGTGAGCGAGGGTTTGGGCTTATTTCAGCTGTTCCGACTGAAAACCACTAGAGAGCAGTCTTCAATTGATTTTCCATGAGTTGGAAGCATGAACTCTGTTCCGTGGCCCACAGCTGAGTGAGAATGTGGCTGGAACTGAAGTCTGATGTTGTTGCCAATGAAATCAGTAGCTTGGCTCCCCAGTCTGGTGCTGCTCATATGTTACAGCATGCGGTAATATTGTGGAAGCGGGGAAATTAGTTTTTGCGGTGTAGTGTCGGTGAGGTAGAGATTAGCTTGTTTTCATAGTTGTAACATGACTCAGCACGCTGTAGCTGCAGACCTAGAATACAAGTCAAGGCAACATGTTGGGGTCAGCTGATTGAGAAATTTCACTTATTAAGTGCAGAACAAGAAGAGCAGTTTGTTCTTCAAACCACCACCAGTTCTTTCTTGATTTAACTATTTTTAAATAACACATTACTGGACTATCGATTCATACTTTGCACTAACTCAGGTTTCTCTAGAAGACAGCATCTTCCTTTCTGTCCCTCATAAAATATCTTTTATGTGGAAACTACTTTCTACCGTTGGTGTCTCAGTGAGAGACCATCTTGACGAGTTCATTCCACTGAAATAAAAACAGGTGTCAGTAAGTTTCACACCTTCTCCCAAAAGGTTAAGTTGTCTGTCAAAGACCCAGTTGGACTACAAACAAACAAAAAAAAGCAGTCGCTCAATTTCATAATTTCTGCCTCTATGGATTTGCAAAGCAGTAGCTGAATAGTTATATTAACAATGCATCGCATCAGTGCAACTCAGCAGTTTCTCTCTACGCAGCGCTTTAGTGTCTTTCAGCTGGTGGTTTTTGTTCTACGGCCTTTACGGTTTTGGTTTACTTGACTTAAACATAGTGGAGCATTTAGTAGCTACAGAGACAGATATTTCCCTCAAGAGTCGGTGGAGAGCAGAAGAACTCTAAATGAATCTTTTATCTGCCGTTTGCTAACACGTTTGCTAACACGTTTGTGTTTCTTCGTCATCAAAGTGGCCAATAATTCAGTTATTGCAGGTTTGGATTAAATCTCTTTCTGGGTAACACAAGTATGTCACTTAAACTTGAACTGACCAGCTTTCTTAGACCTCCGTGCTCTCGCTATCATTTACCTTTTTAAGAATGATCCAAAGCCCGGATTGTTGACTCCGATATGTTGTGGTGTAAACTGGCTTTAACCTCGTAGGATAGCGCTGTGGAAACATGGTAAACAACTTCACAATGAGGAGATGATGAGAGGCCTGAGCCTCAGAGAGCTATAATATTCCCTCACAATAGCGAGAAACTGTTGCCAACACCTGATTCCAATCATATGTGATCATATGTGATTATTAGCACCTGTGTGTGTCCCCCCCGCCCCCTTCCACCCTCCCACACACACACACACACACACACACACATGTATAAATGCTGTAATGCTAGCAGACAATATATTTTCAAGCCCAATCAGCAGATATTTTGCAGATTATTCCTAGTTCTGGTGTAATACTGGGACCGAAATAGTTGCTATGATGGATCGGTCGGTCAGTCAGACATCCAGAGATTTTATATAAATCCATGAGCCAACAGAACTGTTGAGGCCAAGCATTACATTACTTATGTATATATATATATATATATATGTGTGTATGCACCATTTGTTAATCAGTTAACAGTCATTTAATTTGCTGGCTTGGCTGACTTCTTTTTCGTTTATTCAGGCCACAAACACTCTCCTACTTCTGAGGTCTTCGGTGTGCTGGCAGCACCCGTCTCTTCTGGCTACGCAACCTCTAAATCCAGTCCATTTGTCAAAGCAGCAGTCGATCACTTCGCCAACACTGCTAATGACTTTAGGTAATACTGTTGGCAAACGAAAGAATACAGTACACACCATCCATTTCAGCCACGTCTCTCTGGATGCCCGAGGCTGTTTATACGGCCTGTTGTGCGCTATAAAGTGTTATTGAAACAGGTTGAGCGCGAGTAACAACTTCCAGCTATTCCTCAGTTTTTCCTTGTTTAAAGTTCACCTCATGAAAGACAATTCATGCAGAAAATTTTGGTTCACATAAACATTACACGTACGGTTTTATGAAGCGTGAGGATTGACGGTTATCGTACGGTGGACGTTTGCTTATCTACATGAGTAATAAATCTGTTAAAGTTAAAGAGTGTGGCTGCAATGTCACACCGACAGGATATGGTCAATGTTACAAAGGTCACAGCTGATGTTGTGTTTTATTTAGTAGCTACTAAATGTAACTGAGGTACTGCTAACATGTAAACTAACATGATTTAGTTAAATATCATCTTATAGTTACATGCATGTTTTTAACAGGCTTAAAATGTTGTTCTCATTCCTTAATGATACCGAAATAAACCATAAAAAACGTAATACTTCACTCCTTTCTGAATTAATTCATAGCTCGTCCAGTATTCGACTGCTTGTACGTTCAGATTTTTAACCGAGCAGATGATCGACCGCCGTGGCTCCACTGTTGACGAAGCGTCGTTTATCTTCTGATGCTGGAGTGGAGTCGTGCTTCTTCATGCTCTGGTTGCACAGAAGCTGCTCAGATTGGGTTCTTGGCTGCACCGGCAGGAGTGAAAGAAACCAGTAGTCTTGTTTATTGCCTCCTATCTGTCTGTCAGCTGGGCAGCAGACTCCGACTCAGTGGCACAAATGTGGAGTGAATTATCTAAACGTGAGGCCACGGAGAACCGAGCAGGATTCCTCTGAATCGTATGAATTAGCATTCGCTTATTGTGTAGCATTTAAATAAATATGCCTCTTTGCTTTGCCTTCATCTTCCTCTTTTCCCATCCTCTCCTTCTCATACTCATCCCCCCCCTCAGGACAGTAGCAGAGATGAGGGGGCTCCCACAGTCCAGTAAGACCCGGGTTAACGTGGGGTCACGGGGGTCACGCTGTCAAACACAAGAGACGGATGGAGATCCCTAATCCTGCCAGAGTCACGAAGATGGATCAGATAAAAACACACACACACACACACACACACACACACACACTCACACACACACACACGGTCACATATACTCGGAAGCATAAAGACTACAATATATCTACACAGTTTACAAAACTTAAACATGTGCACATTTATGCAATCTCTTACTCATTTTTCCTTTATCTCAAACTCTGACTCTTACTCCCTCTCTCACACACACACACACACACACACACACACACACACACGGTGCTAGACTGACAGAAACAGGTTGCCAGCAGGGTGAGGGGAGATGTGACTCACGTCCAGCTCATTTATCTGCAGTCCGTGGTGTGTATGACTGAGTGAGAGTTCACATGCTCCCCGGTTCCTCTCACACAAACACTCTCGAGGTCTTTACACACCGTGGGGCTTATCTTTTTTTATCTTGCGATTGATTTGAGCTTCACATATATTTTGGAACTGTTGAATATTATGCGACGGAAAAATAATAATATTTTTTTTTTCCGGAACTTGGTTGATTTTTTTTCTGAGCTTTCGCACCACAAACAGAGACATCAACTAAACACCACGTGTGGAACATATTCAAGATGTACACTATAGTCTACAACAACGGAGGCTCCGTCGTCTGAACCAGGACGGCAAACTTTATTAATACCTTCAACACATGCAGCACAGACCAGATCCACTCCTGCTGTTATGACCTTTCACAATAAAAGCCCAAGACAAAAACTAAAACTAAAATTCAGTCAGAGTATTTCACTAAAAGGAAACAGAAGTTTAGGCTATGCAACAGTTGAAGTCAGACATACTGTCAGGCGCTGCTCTGGGTCAATAGGATCCTGGTCGTTGGTCCTCTGTCTGCACAAAACTATTCAAATATTTTATTGAAAAAGTGCTGCAACTGTTACAGATTTACATTACCGTCGGTATAAAAGGTTTTGGTGCAAAGTATTCGCAGTATATTACGACTACTGTGTGACACATTTTGCAGCACACTGAGAAAGATTATCATTTTAATGAAATACAGTGAAGCATCACTGCTTGTTAGAGGACGATTCTGTCATTTTCTTACTGTCAACAAAGCCCACGAGGACACCAGAACCAACAGTGATGTAGTCCGTCTCTCAAAACTTCATGACTCCTCCACCCTGTTAGTGGCACTCGGCCACTATTGCAGCATCCACGCTGACCTCGTTGGGAACCGCCAACGAACGGTCGTTTCTCTGTCTAATTTGGCGCACGTATAAGCCACGCCCCATAGCTGCCATCAGCTCCTCGCAGGATGCTGATTGTGATATGTGATCCTGAGATTCTTGCGTGATCTCGAGATATTGCGAGAATCCAGCTGTCGTGAAAGATAAACTTTATGGTGTCAACAGGCTTTTTTAACTTTTATTAATGTCCGAAAACTTCCCTTCAAGACAACATAAAATATACTTTATTGTCGTCGAGGGGGAAGCTTTGCTTGGGCAATAGTGCTGCAATCAGCTGCAATCGGCTTAAGAAGCCAACAAGACAGTACAGTGTTAGACACGCAGGAGAAGATAAAGAAGATATATATATATATATATATATATATATATATATAAATACATAGGCATTATACAATCAGGATAAAGTAATAAAAGCCATACATTTATAATACACGCGTCAAAAACTTCATGACTCTTTTGGAGCTTTATTTTTAAGTATCTGACCATATATGAAGACAACAAACCAACTTACATTATTTCCAGGAAAGTGACGGTTTTGGACAATCAAAGTTTCCGCCCGGCAGCGACGCAGTGACTAACCTGTGTTCTTGTTGAGTTGTGTTATTAAGAGACGTTGGAGGGAAATGAAGCGGTCGTTGTTTTTTTACATTTGTTGGCTCTGAACTGACGCTTCTTCAGAGTTGTGTGTAAATGTCTGACAACAATACTCTCACAGATAGAGTGTGAAGTAACGGATACTCTACACCCATTACCTCTTATAGTGAGACACACACACACACACACACACACACACAATGACGTATATTTTTACAGCACACACACACACACACACACTCTAATTTATACTGACACACAGATGGCCCCGGCTCTGACCACAAATGCAGAGTAACCTCTGCTCCCTGCGGTGCGGCCAGAGCTCGGGCTGCCAGTAAAAGCGAGGGGATGCTTCATGGCTCAACAATTCGCTGGGTAAATGGAAAGGGTTTGGTGTGCGACCTCAAACACTCTCTGACTCCCTCTGTCTCTATCTGACTGTTGCTTTCTTTCATTTCGTTAAAAACGAATTTCATTTTCTTGAATGATTGTGTTGCAGCTGAATGCATTCTGTACAAAAGAGCGTCAGCAGTACTGAGTCCCTTTCCTCTGAGCTGCACTCTTTAGCTCAGTTTTCCCTCCTTATGGCCTTTATCCTTAAATCTTTCCTTCTCTCTCCTCTCGATGGAGGTCTGATCCCCCCCCCCCCCCCCCTTCTGTCTGAGAGGTCAGGAGCAAAGTGAGGACACACGAGGAAGGCAAACCTCAGCTCACAGCTATGAGCAGTATGAAGAGAAACTGCATTTCTGTAAAGTGTGGTTCAGTGGGTTTACTGGGTAACGGATACGCTGAAATTGAGTCCAAATTTTGGTTGAGCCCGAGAAGGTTTTAATGGTATTAGAGACATTACTTCATGGGGAAGTGGCTTCTATCGTGAGTAGCCTGCTCCGATTAAAAATCAGTGATCAGAAAATCACATCTCCGTCCATCCAAATGCGGTGAATCCACATGCGATCGCCGTCACGCACAATCGCTACTGCTGCTTAAATATCTCAGAAGGACTCCACACAGAGACCACGCAGGGAAAGAAATAGAAAATATTAGCTTGTGTGTTTTTGAAATGTGGCTCTGAAATTTCATATTGTGTTTCACTAAAGTGAGAAAACCTCAGGAGGTGTGAGAGCCTGCACAGCCAATATCAAATCCAGTCCCTCTATCACCTCACAGTTAAAGAAAGTACAGCCAGGTGGATTTGGGTGTGTAGCGTTCATGTGCACACACACACACACACACAGAAAGTCATAAAAACAAGAAAGGAAAAAAAAATACTTTTCAGATTGGAGAGGACGGGCGGGGATCAGGGGTGCGGAGGGAAAGGGTTAGGGTTAACTTTCCTCTAAACTCTAAAGGGTGTCAAAAAAGGAACTAAATTGGGTGTCAGAAAGCGCTAAGGAGCCGAAATAAGTCGGGGTCCCCAGCTCTCGTGTGGGTGGGTGCTCGCTTTATATTTTACAGACAATGTCCCTTTAAAGAGCCCCGCGTCTGGAAAGCCCATTAGATGTGCGTATAAAATTTCCCCAGCGTGATTAATAGTTGATGAGGCAGGGTTGGTTGGAGGGTACTACCAACATGTGGCCGGCAGGGCTCCTCCTCTGCAATCTCACGTTACACTCCATAAACTTGCCACTCTTTCCCACCTATATGTTTTAAAAAGGAGGAGGGCTCTGCTTGTCAAGAATGCCTTAGAAGAGTTGTGAAAACAGCCAGCCCGAGGAGGGGAGTCATGCAGTTGCGGATGCAGCTCTCCCGTCGAGCCACAAAGCCAGTCAGGGAGAAGAGGGGTGTGTGAGAGAGCAGGACAGTGAGGGAAAGTGTGTGAGAGTGTGTCAGGACCGGAGGCTCCAGAGGACGTCACACACACACTCCCAGAGAGAGAGAGAGAGAGAGAGAGAGAGAGAGAGAGAGAGAGAAAGCTGTCACAGGAAGGCGTCTATCCTCACGCGTTCTCGGCGGTGGAAGAGTCAGCAGCCTCTGACAGAAGCGAGTGTTCCTGAGGTGGATGCAGGGAGACGATGATGTGCATTTAGTCGGCTGAAGCGGACGTTTCTCAAGACCGATACAGATTTCCAGTCCTTGCTCGCTATCAGTTCGGGGAGGGGAGGTTTCCAACTCCTCTGCAAGCAAAAAGACTCGTAACAAGACGTTGATTAAGATCGTGTGATTCCTGCCTCGTCATGGATCAGCCAGCCAGCAGCTGCATGCGGAGCGCCCACCCCAGCAGCCCAATCTGGGGCTGCATGAGGAACCCTCACTCGGGGGCCAATCTGCAGTTGCCCTACCAGCAGGCCCCTTTCTCCCTCCACCAGAAGCCCGACTTCCTGGCCTACACGGACTTCTCCAGCTCCTGCCTGGTGCCGACTGCGCCGCACGCCGCCTACCCGCGCGACGACCGACAGTACCAAGAGAGCCAGGTGGGCTACCAGAGAGCCGACTGGCAGTTCAACCCTTGCGAGACACGGGCGAGGGCGCCCGAGGCCTGCCCGGCCATCGTCGCGCCCGTAGGCGGTGCCGGTGGCGGAGGGCCCGAGCTGGACAGTGTAGGGGCAGACAGGCTTCCAGGGGCCGTGCCCGGCTGTCTGGAGGGAGAGTACTCGCCTCAGAGCGCGACGTCGGCCGACTCTGACAAGAAGAGCTCCAACAAGAGGAAGAGAGATGTCACAGGTGAGTCGCTGGGATGGATGGGAGTCAGCTGGAGTGTGTTTAGGTCTTCTAGAGAGAGACGAGCATCCAAAGACTAATCACAGGAGGCTTAGAAAAGCAAAATGTGCAGTAATGAAATGCACATGTGGGAGTATTAAAAATGACAGTGCACATTCTTCTTTTTCTGCTACACCGGTGTAGACGGTGGAAAGAAAAGAATAAAAATGAAAAATACATGGCAATCCCATGATTTATTTTCAACGAACCGCTGCACGCAGGTGTAAAGAAAAAGCCATTGTCGCTCTGTTTTTAAGTGCAGCAAAATGTTAAGTACCTCGAGGTTAGGAATGTCTCCCCTGCCCTGTATCACAGCTGGCAGTGACACAAATTCTCCCTCTATTTCCTCATCAACTCGCCCTTAAGAGCAGCGCTCTCAGCGGATCGCTATGTGAAAGGTGAGTAGGTGACGAGACTTTTGTGTTCGAGGCGCACACTTCAAGTAGCAGTTGCATCCTCTTATTGTTCAAAAGGCTGAAATGATTAACGGGGACGAGTGAACGTTTCATTGCGCTCCTGCATCCGTTGGAAATAGACCATTGTTTGATGACAGAGTGGCCACATTCAAGATGATGGGGGGAAAAAAAGCAGGCTTCTGTGGGGAAAAGTGGCGTCAGGCATCGCAGGTGCTTCAGACCGGTTTTTGTTATTATTTATTTTAGTGGATTATATTTATCCACAATCCTGCTGCAGGTTTTTTGTGAATACCATTAAGCCAAAATAAGATAATACTTCTATCGCATGCTATTTCTAGCAATGCAACGACTGAGTTCACGTTCCCTTATATCCGCCCATAGTTGTGTTGTAAGCGTTGCAATAGTACCGTTGTATGCTTTTTGGATTACAGCACAATTTATTCCCCCTATCGTATTTCACACTTGCTAATAGGAAGCAAAAGTAACCGATATCCATGACGATACTCATTCCTAAAAGTTTCACACGTGACACGATAACACGGAGCGCGACGGAGTAAAGTAAATGTTTGTATTTAAACTGAATCTGAAGGTGTAAAAAGATTTAATGTGCAGGATTTGCTCCCCCTGGCAGAGTCCAAGATGAATCCACGTCCAACACATCTGGAACGTTCACTTTTCATCTGTGAAAAGCGTTTTCTTAACTGAAGAGAAATGTCAGCCTTTAAAAACGTTCCCTCACAAAGATGATGATTTATGCAAACGGGCTTTTGCACTTCTACTAATTTAGCAATAAATATTCCAAATTGGTATTTTGGAGAAATGCATGTAATCTCTGGTAAAACTTTAATCTCTCTGTGCATATTTTAAATGAGGTTTGGCTCTTGGGTGACTCAGTTTTTACAGTTTATTTGACTCCACTTACTAGCCGGGTGGAGAAGATACACTTCAAGATATTGTCATCAAAGTGCTTCGTCGTGATTATCTTTTCTTGTACAAACCGTTTCTGATTCTAAAGAGCACCAATAATTATTTGGGGGAGAAAAAAAACTACATGACCGATGTCTGCAACAGCCTAATTGAAGGGGCTGGTGGGGGAAGTACAGACCCCCCCCCACCCACACCACCCACCACCCCCTCCCTCTCTTACCTTATTGTAACCTCCACTCACTACACTGAAAACATGCCAGACCACGTCTGGTAAAATCACTTCGCCTGCGAGCCCACTTTTTACATTCTTATCCATTGACATTTTCCTGTCGTTAAGCCGTAACACAATCTCCCACTGAGTGCATGCAACATGTCTGACCACTACATCGCGTCTTGGTTCCAGCAAAAAGAGCCATTCAGCCTTGTATTGACTAGCCGGTGGAAGAGCACATATATTAGGAAAATGCCCCGAAGGCTTTCACATTACAGACAGAGCCGCTATACAGGCTGCGTGTGTGTGTGTGTGTGTGTGTGTGTATATTTATTCAGATATGGGAAAGGGTTTCCAAAACCTGAAACTCCAGCTGGTGCCTGATATCGACTTCAGTCCAAAGTTTGACTGATAATTCATTTCATAATACAGCACGATATAAAACAGGGACATTGATATAAACTCTCTGTGATTAGCAGATATTATTATTTTCATTATATTGAATTGTCTGTAATCTGTCCACAATTTAAAACAATTAGGAAAATTCATTACATAAGCAAACGGTAACACTTTTTACCTACTACTTAACATGTATTAACAGAATATTAACACTTAATAAATGGTTTATAACACACTTTAATAAATATAGAAGGACTTTTTAAAATTCTGATTATTTGGCTCGAGGCATATTTAAATGTGTATTAATGTATTTGTCACTAAACTAATGCATAGTAACATGGCTGCATTATTACACATAAGAGCAGTATGTTATAAAGCATTTACTAACTGTTTGTATACGTCTACAAATCATTCTCATGTGGGTCTAAAAGTGTTAATAAATGTGATTGAAGACAATTCATCAAATATCATTTATGTTGCCGAGCATACATTACCTTTCCATTCACATTAATAAGCACTTTAAAATGTCCTTATACCTGCTTATAAATACATTATGATGTGTTATAACCCATTTATGAATTGACTTCAACTTACGAACGATAGATAACGAGGTTTTAATAAAGTTTTACCAATAAAACAACCTGACTCCCACTTTTACACCCGCAAATTATGCAATCAGTCACACCTGTAATTTTCACCTGCGGTTTTTCATTGAAAACAATCACTTAACAGCTTTAATTCAGTCCTGATGAAGACAAAGTACTTTTGCACCATCCACCCCGAAAGAAAGGCACCAAATGCTGTTTGTCTTTGGGGACCCTGCTGGGTGCAGAAGCCTTCTCCCTGCAAGTTTACGGTCTCTGGCTGTGCAGGATATTTATTGGGGGCCTGTTTAGTGGGAACCAGTTTGTGCCCCGCCAGGTGTTCGGTCTAACGAAACCTGCTTCACGCAGCTCCAGACCAGACCTGACGCGGCCAGGCAGCACTCGGGGCAGCGCGATACTTTAACAACAATAAGAAGGCTTTTCTTTTTTTTTTTTTTGGCATGACACACTGGTATTCCAACACACACATCAAGCATTTGCACACACATGTCCTGGTCTGCCCAGTCACATCTGGCCCATGGTACAGCAGTCCATTTCACATCCTGGCCCGCTGCTCTGGCAAGCGCCGAGCAAAACTTCTCACTTTGACAAATTAGAACCATTTTCTAGCGATTACATCAGCTGCTAGTGTCGCTACCAGCGCTCGATTATTACCACAAAAACTCTTTCCCTTTTAATACACAAGAGAGGTTTTACTGGGAGTTAAATCCACCAGCTTTCATTGATACGCATCCTGGTAAATGAGGTTTAAAATTTTAACATTTCCTCGGAAATATCAAGGCAGGGATCTATAAATCTTAGCAATAAACCGTGACTTTTGTCTTATAGGAGCTTAAATAATCAGTGAAACTGATGTCAGCGTAGTTCAAACCACATTTACCGGTCGCCCCTTACAGCTGACCGCCACCTTTATAGAGATATCTTCGTCCTGATGTATTCGCTGTCATGTTGAGATGAGTTAATGTGAATCTGCTCCAGAGGGAAATCTCCCCTGACACACACACACACACACACACGTAGCAGTCGGACCTGGACACATCCGCACCTTTGTTCTTTTGTTAGAGGCTTTAACGATGTTCCGCTGCATTCCTCTCCTAACTCAGTCCCTCTGTGGCTGGTTTGGTGGGCCCTGCCCTGTGCCGACAATGCTCTCACACACAGGCCGTGAATCAACGCTCGAATGCATCGGTTTGTTTCTAAAAATGTGTAAACAAACAAATAAAGGCGGAGCGTGTGTGCATTAATACATGCACGCTGATGCAGAGATGCACGTGCATACTCGCTGCAGGTGAACAGGACTCGTGTGAGCTCGGGGTCATGGTGGTCTCTTTTTAAAGTGCTGGTTTTGGTGTTTACTATATGAGGGGCCTCCCAGTAAAGAGTCTTTGGAGTTGTGGTTTGTTGGTTGAAAAGGTCCTTCAGGGCTATTTAATAGTCAACGAGAGGCTGGTCACAAATCTAACTTTAGTCGTTCCATATTTAAAACAAATGTGATGGAAAAGTACAAAAAATAATGCTAAGAATTTATCAGCAAACAGTCTTTAGAATGGAGATCCCAAAACTCACTCCTTAATCTGCATGAAATGCATTTCCTTCTCTGTTTCCCTCCAGATATCCAGGACTCCAGTTTTAAGGTGGACTCCAGCTGCAAGGCCCGGAAAGAGCGCACGGCGTTCACCAAGGAGCAGCTGAGAGAGCTGGAGGCCGAGTTCACCCACCACAACTACCTGACCAGGCTGCGGCGCTACGAGATCGCCGTCAACCTGGACCTCACAGAGAGACAGGTACGCCATTTATCATAGGATATAGATATAATGCTCTGTGTTACTCATTAGTCAAATATGGTAAATATCAAATATGTTTTTGTTTTAACTGTTATTTCAGAGTCAAATGGGACGCATTTAGATAAAAACTAATCTCTGAATCCTTGGAATTAACCCCCAAAAATACAAAATCTAGCAAAAAGTTTTATGTAACAAATACTGAAACATATGGAAAGAAATTAGTTTTTAAAAGTAAATATTTTAGTTCAGCTACTGATTACTTTTTTTCTAATTCTACTGTCATACTAATCCACCAGCAAAAGTCCCAAAAGATTTTAACCCCCCCCAAAAAAAACATTAATATTAATAAAACAAATGAGGTTATCATCACTTATTTAAATATCCACAGTGTTCTAGATGTCTCTCCTTCCACTGTGCAATATTTATCCATGCACATAGATGCATTTAGATCATAATGAACCGTTTTTTCCACGATATTTCTTGGTGCTGCGGTTCGAGCAGAATGACATGCGGCTTTAATGAGTGGGCGGCAGCTCCAGACTCGATGAAAATCGGGCGAACATGTGTCGATGCTGCTGGATGAAACCTCAGTCTGTCTGTCAGGCCCGGTGTCCCAGCTCCTCCTAATGAGGCCACGGTGCCACAGTGACCACACATACTGCCGTCTGCTCCTCAAATCTATTTCCCAGACCTCCAGAAAAAACACACACACACACACACACACACACACACTCACTTACACACTTATATACACTTCTGTATGGACGGACACACTCACACAGCCGGGTTCCATCTTTACTCGGAGGTCCCACTGCAACTGGTCGGCTTTTTCCAACTCATCCTCCATGCTTTGGCGTTTTCGCCGTCCTTTCAGTCGGCCACAATGTGAAGAAGAAACTCAAAGAGGCTTTTGTATGTGGCAGCAGATTCATTTGAATCCCAGAGTTGGGAGGGGGGGGGGGGGCTGCAGAGGTCATTCCTTGAGCTGCTAGAGTCATCCTAAAATTTAAATTGAATTCAATCATGTCTCTCAAAAATGTCACTTTTTCATGAACTGAGACGAAGAGCTTTCGACATAACACAACTGGTTTTAACGGGTTGTATTCGCTTAAAAGATACGGCTGGAGATATTCCATATTTCTCGTGTCAACAAATCCCATTTAAAGACCAAACCCAACAACAAATGCTTCATACTAACAACTAACCATTAACAACCTGTGTATCCAAAGCCTGATGGATCTTCCTCCTCTGTGCCATAGAGCTCCATAGTTGTCCAAACACTATTAAAGCCACACTGTCGCTCTGGGTGTTCCTTCATTGTGATGAACATTGTTTTGTCTCGGTGTTAATCTGTCACATTATTTTATGAACTTATAAAATCTTGAGTGAACGTTCTTCAATCACAGACTTCAACCCTCGGTTGTATTTTTTTTGCCGTATTTTCCCCGTAATTGTCAGGAAGTGTATGTTTGCGCTGCTATTCTTGGCCAGACAGCTGAAGCATGATATCATTCACATTTCAGAGCGGTGCAGTGACACAGATGAGCACCGTCCACACTGTAAACTCACATCCTGTGGAGGCCGACATCCTGATAGTTGACTCCTGTGACCCGCTGTCCATACGATACTCTCCGCCTGCATTTTGCAGAGATTTTTGAGCCAGAACCGAGAGCTTTGTACCGACAATTCATGCTTCTTGCAAGGCCAACGCAAACTGAGCCAGTTAACATACCGCGCTGGGAGATTTGTGGGGGATTATTTGTCTGTTTTTCCGCTGACCATGTTGTAAATTCTGCTAAAAATTGCAACACAGAGAGAAAAGCCACAGTGATCATGTTACAAGTTCATATTTGGTGGAATAATTCTGCACTGTATCGGAGTGTTATCTATCTTATTGTTTAAACTCCTTATGCTGGGTACTTAATACACAGTATTAATTAGTAATATACCAGTATGGCTGCAACTAATGATTGTTTTCATTTAATGATTAAATACTTATTATCATTACTTAATCAAATTATGTATTAGTCTTCACGTACATATATAATACCTTTACTTTAGCCTGGCAATTGTCTTTTTAATTGCTCTTGTTTGTAGTTTTACTTCTATTCTTATTTTAGTTTTGTAGTCCTTTATATTTTACTTTCCCTACTAAACTATATTTATTTCTGTTCTTGTGCTGCTGCAACAACCGAATTTGCCATATGGGAATCAATAAAGCCTTTCATCGTCCTATAATATCTTATAAAATGTCAGAAATTATTTTGTCTTCAAATTGCTTGTTTTATTTGAAGAGTCAAAAAACCCAAAGATACTCTTGTTAAACCATTGGATTTTTGCTTCAAAAATAATTGACAATTAATAGTTGCAGATATATTTTCTGTGGATCCACTAATCAATCAATCGATCGATAACATTGATTTTAAATTATGGCAAAGGGGGAAACACCAGGAGGTCATTTTTATCCATGTACGCTGATGACATTGTGATGTTTAAACCCAATTCTTTACCAAAAATCAAGAAACACACTTTAAACTGAAGCGTTTGCTTTACTTCTGTCCAACAGGTGAAGGTGTGGTTTCAGAACAGGAGGATGAAGTGGAAGAGAGTGAAGGGAGGACAGTCGTCTTCGCCCAACGACCTGGAAAATGACGACATAGACTCGGCGGCTTCGCCCAGCTCTGAATGAGCAAAAAAAAAGGGGGGACGGCGTTATGAAAAAGGAGATGACACACACACACACACACAGAGAGAGACTTGGGGTCAACTGGACACCAACGCAGCACAATGCAACTGCAGGAATCAAACAACTCTTTTTATTACCACAGGAAGAAATCAACGAGCATCTTCTTTGCTGTTGTAAATAGTTGATTTTTGTCCACAATGAACATTTTCGATACACTTTTTGATAAATACTCCGTTCAAGAGGCCACCTCTTGTTGCATTGACTGTGTTTTAAATATTAGAGATGATACTTATTGGTCATTGTAGATCAGTGACAAAGTCCAGATAGCAGCTTTAAGGCCGGTGATGACATATCAGACCGTGATGTGATTGTGTTTGAGAGCATCTCCTTTGGTTCCAATATTGTAATCTTGGCCTTTTGACGCTTGACTACAACCACCTGGGAAAACTCAGACTGCACAAGTGTTGCCAAGCCATAAGTGCCTCACAATCAGATGACTTCTGCTTCATTTTGTCAGTTTCTTTTTTCCTAGAATATAGTTTTTTCTCTAATCTGTCAAGCATTTTTTTTACTATTCTTTTTTTTATACATGTTGAATGTTATTGATAAAACACAGATGTTGCCTGTTTCTGCAAATAGAATAAATCATCTGCTGCAAAAATGACGGGAAAAATATCTTGATAATTTCTTCCACCTTGCAATAATTGAGACAGTAGGTACATGTGTGCATTATGGGCTGATACATTATAAGTGCTGCGAAAGTTTGCTCCCATTTGCTTTTGATGTCGGCAGTTGACTTCAAAGGTAATAAATCCTGCATGTGTGTCCGTGTACTTGCATGTCCCTTTAAGTAAAGCTAAAGTATTTTCGCCAGGCTCCAGAGATATGACGCCCATATTTTTTTTTTGTAGTGATTCAAACCCATCTGGTGTTGTGTTCATTGGTGGCGGTTTCCCTGGTTGGAAAAAACAAAACAACCAATCAGAGCTTTGAAGGCGTGTTTAAGAATGGTGACGTCATCTTTCTGTACCAGAGCCAGAGAAACAGCCTGAAACATCATCATGACAAACATTAAAGCTGCACGCATCAATTTATTCATACAAACAATGGATCAAATGACTGTGTGTGATGTCTAAGAGGTCGCTCGTAGTGACGAACCCACCGAGAATTATCACCCGACTGAGTTCCCCTCAGCTGGACGAAGTGTTTTAGGGTCTTTCAGCTCATTGTTTTGGTTTTTGCTTTAATGTTTTGTTTCATTCTCACGGCTCTCATCAAGCTTGTCTTTAGCTGAAGCAAGCTGCTGTTTTCAATGAAAAAAACTCTGATTAATTCACGTCCTTCTCAGCACCACGCTTTATTCAGCTGGTGAGCAAAGTGGAGCATTTAGCAGCCAAAGAGGCAGATATCTGTCAGGAGTTAGTGAAGATTAAAACAGAACTAAAAGGGGGGGTGAATATTGAACAGGTCACCACAAACCCGACTCTTAAGTCGACGATAATGTTGCTCTGTGTCTGCTGGATGTGTAAATATCAATACTGTTTGCACTCTTTTAAGCTGGCTTGTCCCTTTTTTTGGCAAAATTCATGGTGAATCCAACAGCGTGCTTCAGAAGACTCTCTGCTCCACCAAAAGTGTCGGTTCCGTCTGGAAACTTTTAGCTCTACGCCGCTAGCAACATATGCTATTGAATCAGTCGCACTATGGCGACCGCCAATGAAACACCGGAGCTGGGTTCAGCTACAGCAGCGAGAAAGAGAGAGAGTCGTGTATAAGACGAGGACGGTGTCGCTCCACCGCTGACAACGATACGAGCAGGTTCGATATGCCACTTGCTACTAACATGAAAGCCCCCTCCATGTAAATATCAGACATTGACATAAACATGATGTCTGACTCAGTATTAACCACAAGGCAGTCCTGTCTGGTTGGACTACATTGTCCCAGGTCACCCACTTCAGTGAAGTCTTCCTGTCTGGGGGTCGCAGCGACAAAATCTTATCAGTAGGGATTAGGCAGCCCCTTAATGTGTAATATGGGTGTTCAGTGAGAGCTCCTGCGACGGAGCAAGCTCTGCACAAAATCCCTTTCCGATGATGCCATGATTATCTTCACTAATATCTCGCATGGAGGTCGGATATCCCTGAGGTCAGATCGGAATCAGCTCTCAACAACGCCCGACTAGATCCCGTCTGTAGCACCATAATCCTCAAGAATGTTTTCATAATGGCAAGTGGTCTCCTGCAGACCCGCTCAGATCTGATTGGTCTGAAGTGACCTGACAAGCACTGACAGAGCTATAAGTAGATTTGAGTCTGTGTGTGTGTGTGTGTGTGTGTGTGTGTGTGTGTGTGTGTGTGTGTGTGTGTGTGTGTGTGTGTGTGTGTGTGTGTGTGTGTGTGTGTGTGTGTTTGAATAGGAAAGTTCACTTTTTGCACACCATCACTGTCATTCCAGTCAGCTCACAAAGGGCCGTTAACCTGACGAGGTGGAGTCGAGCTCCAAAAAAGTTTTTTTGGCCCCAGCAGCGCTATTTTTTAACGGAAGCATCTGGATGGGGCCAATTTGATCTCAACCTGAGTGGAACCGAGACAAACCCACGCACGGGGCCCCCAGGACCAGAAGAAGAAGAAGAAGAAGAAGAAGGAAAAAAAAAAAAGCTTGCTGGCTGACCACTTGCGTATGATGGAAAAGGGAAATAATAGGTGGGTATGGGTGAAAAGACGGCTTCTCAAGTACAGGATGTTGTTGTAGCAGGTAGCCAGTCATCCAATTTCCTGCTTCCCAAAGAAAACAAGAGCTGGAGCATAGGAGTCCCCAGACTTACAATGGTGGGCCTATGCTCAGACTCCGGCCAACCAAACAAAGCCTTCAGAGGTTACTGCCCTTCTTCTGCTGGTCTGCAGGGACCGCAGTTTGGCGGGAGGGCGGGGACGGTTGTTCCACGCACACACACGGAGTCGGGGTCAAGTGTTACTGTACGTCTGACCTCTGGGCCCCTGCTGCAGCTGCTGGGGGTGGAACGACTCCAAGTCGATCCTGTGCCTCCCCCCCCCCTCCCCTCCGCCTCGCTCAGCCTCAATTAGAGTCTATTATTGTATTAGTGGTAATAGTAGTCAAAATAAACCATGTCCAACTGTAATGATAGTATTAATATCAGCAGTGTAAACTAATGAAGCTGGAATGTTGTTCTTCGACCGTAGAGTTTCCTTTTAAAGGCGCAGAGGGTGGCCAAATTTATGGATTAGATTTAATTGGTGGTATTGTGATTGTGGGATGTTCGACTATGCCAAAACACCCAAGAGAACATAGGTCTCCCTTTCACCTTGTTCTATTATTTTTTTTTGATTCAGGATGAATTGATTTAGAAATAGAAGTACGAGAGGCAACACGTTCCCAGTAATATCTACAGAGCTGTGGTTATAAACGCAGATTCAGCTGCAGGAAACATTCTTGGAATAACTCCTCTTCTCTGAAAATAACCTTCTCTGTGGGCAAAGAGCAATAAGAAAACATTCGGCCGATGACTTCACCCTTCAGCACTCAACGGGAATATTCTTTAAAACAAGCTTTCAGCATACGGAAGGTATTGGCCACTAAAAGCACAGATTACCGGAGAATTCGGCCAAATGCTCGATTTAAGCGAGCAGGCTCTCGATCAGACCACGTCACCAGCTCAGCGCTAAAAAAAAAAGTTACGTTTTTTTAAATTGTTTTACATTGCATGAGCAGCTGTGCTACACCGTTTCCATTTTTAAAAACATTTCCAGTTGTGACTCATCTGGATGAAACGGTATTCATGAAAAATGTGGTATGCCTACAGTTAACCTCAGAGCATTCAAACATATTGTAGTTGACACCACCGTCTATATACAGATGCATTTCACTTTGTATGATGCCAAATGCATCATAAGCAAAAAAAAGGTTCAGTGAGTTTTTAAACATTAAATGCAACGTTGTATTTTTGGATTTATAGTCACAGGAACTCAGAAATGCTGTCATTCTGCAACATATATTAATGAAATATCAGTGTTTAAGTTCTACTGTGTAACAACAATGTTGATGGGACGAAAATAATTTACTTAACTAGTTTAAAAACAGCAACAAAAAAAGCTTTACTTTTGTTCATTTCATTTGAGATATTTTTGTAATCACAGAATGTTAGCTGTATTTTAGCCTATATTTACTGATATTTATTAAACAACACCATGAAAAGTTAATATATGGTATTATATATAATATATAAGTTAATAATGCTAGCTGTGTAACATGTAGAGTTCATGCGTCTTTTAGAGGAGCAATATACGACATTCAGAGCATTAATATAACATTAAATAACTGTTGTTCCCCCTCACGTAAACACTGTTAGCTCTGTCAGCATGTTTGTCATAACTTGTACCGTTAGCGCTGTTAGCACTATTAGCTATGAGTCGCCAGCTCAGGCGTCGCCACGTTGAGAGCCATTGAGAGGCATTGAGAGGCGGTCCCAATGTACCCAATCTGGTATCGTGCACCTCTAACTAAATAGTTCACAAAACTGGCTAAATATTTAATAGTTTTGCAAACTCATCGGACTTCCTGGATTTTCCCATAGAAATGAATGGACTCCCAGTTGACTTCATACACAGAGCTATGTGGAAACAAGGCAATCTTTAAGTGTTGTTTTCGCAACTTTTATTTTGATTGAAAACTGGGACAAGTATCACCAGCTTTATCTTTTTACGTCTTAAGTACACGTTGTGCTACTTCACCTGCTCTCCCACCAGACATTTATTTTGAAAATCCCCCCAGTGCTCTGCTTCGCCTCCAGCTGTTCTTTGGCGGGAAAAGATCTTGATGGATCGCCGGAGGTGTGAAGGTCAGCTCTACAAGAGGCGACCGTAGAAATTAAAGCATGTCCTTCTCCTACTGGGGGCCCTTTTGCACTCTGAGCTCCATCTGCACGCTGTTATTGTGTTTGGGCAGCTCGTTGGTCACATCAAAGACTCGATGACTGGCTGATATGGAAGGACACTGCTGTGAAAATGGTAGATAGTGAGAGTTAAGATAACATCATAATGGGATAATTTTGTGGGGGTGTTTGAAGGAGGAAGGGGGGGAGGTTGTGAGAATGTGGCTTACAAAAAAAATCTTTTCTTCTTTTAAACTCAACTGACATGACCATGGGAACAGAAAAGTCTTTTGACGGTAAGAGTCTGTCCTGAACATGTCTGTCTCACCCCGTCGACGGCCGCAAAAGACAAACGTTTGCTGGGTTTTGTCAAGTGAAACGGACCCAGGAGCAACTTAATGTAACAAGACTGTCCCCCCCGTCTGCTCTGCCCTCCTCTCTGTGATCCTTCATCCAGTTACCGGCATGAAGTGGACACACACATCCTCTCTTTCTTTTCATCCTTATTGTTATTTTTAGGCCACCTGCAAATCCATTTCTCTGTTTCAGCCGCTCTGTTTGGTGCGTCTGTTTTCAGCCTCTCACACATGCGAGAGAGAGAGAGAGAGATGGGGGGGGGTAGAGGAAGTATGTGATATCTTCCGCACATCCTCCCAAGACGGCCGTTGTGTTGAGGGAGACATACAAGGAGCGCGTGTTTGCGTGTTTTGCATGTGTGCGAGCTTGCGTGCCGGTCGGTGTACCTGTGGGTGGGGGAAAAAAGCCCGACGGTAGACAGTCAGAGCTGGACACTCACCCGCCTCTGCTCATCCTCCCCCCCCCCCCACAAAGCCTCTCGTCTCCGGTGATTAGCGACTCCTGCAGGAGTTATAAATTTACAATTTCCATTGCACAATCAGTCAAGACAGGCCAAAGTTGAGGAGCTGCACAACATTAAATTATCTGAGACTTCCTGACAAAAAAGGCTCCTTTTGGATGTTGCGTTTCAAGCGAAGTGGATACCAGAACCTCAGGCCATGGGAGTCTGGTCCACGGCTCCTTCTGGTTGCTACTTCTGACTTCTGCTGCGTCCCGCCTGGTGCGGAGCCAGGAAATCCAGCAGCAGTCGGACTCTGCGAATCATCACACAGACGACCACTCAATCACGCTGCTTCGAGTGAGCAAAGTGAACATAGAGGGCCTTGTTCACCCAGAGAGCACACTGCAAGTTCACGCAACGCCAACGCTGGAGGGTGAGGCCTCGCTGTCTGGTTCAAAGACGCTAACATAACCGGAGAAACAAAAACGTTTGTACATCGCCGTGTCAGCATTAGCATCTGACACTGCAGGACACCTTCAGGCTTTTAGTAAGAAGTCCTCATACCTGAACAAAAATAGGTAATTTGTCAGTGACAGTACTTTCCAAATAGGCTCATAGGACCTTTACGAAAGCTACTTATATGAGCGTTTTCTGACCTGCCTCTTCTTTAGTTCAGTTAAGGCAACTAAAACTACTACAGTTTTAAAGAATGAGGTCTAGCTAGCTGCAGCTAACATCTGTACAGTCAGTATTTGGGCTGTCTGGAGCATGCATAAGAAAACTGGATGCAGCATTCAAAGATGGCACCCAATAAATTCCAATAAAAGTTGCTTACTACTACGTGCAGATGTCTAAAAAGTTGTATGGCTTTAAGGCAGAAGCCAGAGCAAATGTAAAGGAATGAATGAGGCGCCATCTTGGAATTGGCAGGGCTTGTATTGTCGGACCAAGCGCGTTGAGAGCATGCACGTTAGAGACTCATGAGGTCATTTACTGGTCTTCGAGACTTTTTATTGGAATGGATCAAATTCTGATAATATAAGTGGTTATATTGAGGAGCTTGTGACACTCAGAAAAATTGCATTCATTGCTTCACAGCTGCTCCTTTTGTTAGGATTGAGGGCCAGTGTGTGTCACGTGATCCTGCAATACCAAGAGTGGCCACTATGCTTGGTTTGGGGCAAATAGAGATGAAGTGCAAAAACACTCCAGCTGTCAACGTTGCGCCAGAAAATGTGCACTAACCAAACAAATAGGTCTTTAAATACCCCTTTAGTGCATTTTGAAGCTGTCTTTGAAATCCAATGGAAAAATCTCATTGGCTTTTTTTTTCCAAGGGAACCAATGGAATGCAAACTTCCTTCCTTGTAGTTTGTATTCAATCAATCAAACATTACAGCAGTGTTTTTTGCAAAACACACCTGGTTGAGATCTGCACTTTTCTAGTTTTACCTGCATTCTGCCAAGAATCTGAAATTTTCCCCAAAAGTCGATAGCGTGTGATGTTTATATGTGATGTATCCAGATTTTCCCAGGGCAAACTAGCTTCCCAGAACTTGGACTGAGGAGTATGTTTTCTTGGAAGTTTCTGAACATTTCAAAAACTGCTGCTCGTATCAACGTAACATAGAAGGATCATAAACCTGATCTCCAATTTAGTCTTATTTATGTCCCGGCTTTGACTCAAAGTCTTCACCATGTCAGGAAAACTGTACAACAGTAAAACATGTTTATAGAAAAACACATCAATCAGACACATCAGCAGCTTCTCACTCTCTCTGTTGATTGTAAATCAATCCCACATCTAGAACCTCTGACCCTCTGGTCCTCTCCATCACACAAAAAGCTCTTTCAGCCATTGTGACCTGGTCTTCATTCACCCTCCTACCTCGCAGGTCTCCTGTCCAAACAGCCCCGGCTTAAAGGAGCGCTGGGGAAATGGACCTGGACGCACTGGCATCAGGCAGCAGAGGAATCATCCATCAACACCTGCGGCTCCCAGCGTGCACCGGGATCAGACTGCTGTCATAAAGGTGTCATGGCTACCAGACAGCCGAACCTATAGGACAACAAAGACACCCGTATCTCTTGACTACAGGGATCCAACGCGAGTCCGGCTTCTGGAGTCTGGTTGCATCTAAAGACAAAGGGCACTGTGAGGCGATTATGCAAGACGAGGGAAGGTTTTCCAAGTGAATCACACAAAACCTAATTTCCTATCTATTCGATCCTATTCTGATCCAGTTGTATTGATGAGATTGCAATCGTGTAGAACTTACAGTAATCAAAAGTATTGTGACTTTCAACTGTCTGTAAGAAATTGTAGAGGAAAACTTTAAAGCTGCACTAGTCAATATTTCTATATAAGCAATAGATCAAATATCTGTAATGTAAAAGGTAGTGACGAACCCACAGAATTACAACCCGAGTCTGTATTTTAGCGTTTTTCAGCTCATCGTTTTGGTTTTCCAGCATTCAAGGAGTCGGTGAAGACCGACAACAGAGCTAAAAGGAGAGTGAATATTAGACTTGGTGGAACGAATCATGACTTCAATGTTTAACTGAATAACTGCTGCAGTGTTGTACTATTATTGTAATGATAAAATATGTGATTTTTGTGTCCATATATATTACGTCAGAAGCAGGACTTGACTTGCAAAGAGTCTCAGTGTGTTAAGCATGAAAGAGTAGAAGTTTAACACTCGCTGGCTGATCAATAAATAACCGGGTTACTGAGCATCAGCCGTACCGTTTACTGCCCCCAATAAATTCCAGGGATTTGGGTTTCCATACAAAGTTTTAGACGCAGGATGGCAGAGGTTTTCACGTACAGGTGTCGCCATAAAAAAAGATGACAAAGATCCAACAATGAGGGGCCTGGATGAGGTAATGCCATCAAATAAAGGTGGGGGGGGGATTCAACAAGGTTATTTTGAAGTGTAAAAGTCAGTGCTTCTCAGTTTCCTTGTATAGTAAACACAGTTTAGTCATGGGAACAATTTTAGAAACCAGATTCACTCAAGACTCTTAATAAATGACAGCGCTGTGAAATATTTAAAATGTAAATAAATGTTTTAACTTGGACTCAAGCAGCGGAAAACATCTGTTAGCATCAGTTACGTTGCTGACCACATGTTAATGCTAAATTCATTTTCAAATACTGTAAAATTTCCATCTGGTACTCGAGCAGAAAGAAAGAAGGAAAAAATCCACCCAAATATTTTCAAATAGTATTTCATCCAGGTCTGCGGATGAATTCAGCAAATGCAGATGCAGCCACACACAATGAGTCCAGCTCCACTTGAAGATATACAGACTCCCCACTTCTGTCCTCTCCGTGCTTTAACGATCTGTGAGCCAAGAGTGTGACTGCGTTCACCTGTGCCAGCACACTCAGCCTGGCCCGCATCCAAAACCAGCTCTGAGCAGAACCAGAAATGAGACTCAGACCGTCGTGAACCAGGATTCTTTAAGTCTCCTCATCCACCGCCCATCCCTCCACCCACCCCTACGCTCCAACTCCCATTGGCAGTCTGTAGCCTGTAGCGTGACAATGTGTGGATGTGTTTGTCTACCTTGTGCGTGTGTACCTGCATCGATATGGGTGCTTTCACTGCGTCTCTGCAGGTATGTGTGTGTGTGTGTGTAGTGTACGGTGTCAAGGAGCCTGGTGTTTGTTATTCTCTCTGCAGTCACACTGTCTTTCATCAGGCCCCGTCCTGCAGCCCACAGACTCTCGGTATACGGTTTCATAGTCTAGAGCCCCCGTCTGCAGCAGCACGTGGGTGGATGATTTCTAACACATGGGAACCTTGGGAGCCCACGCAATGCTGGAACAATAGAGGACCTGTCAGTATCGGGGCACTGGAAGAGGACGAGACGGCAGGCGGTGATGATGTCAGAATCATTCACACCCACCCACGCTTCATCCGCCCTTCTTGGCTCTCAGTCGCAGGGACGCATGCACACAAGTGCAAAAGGGAAAAAAAGACTTATTGCATGATAGTTCAGACAAATCTCCCTTAATCTCATCCTTGGCTCCTACTGTACATGTGCATTAGCATGCAGATATACGGAAAAATATCCATGAGCCTCATTCCAGCTTTATTAGAACTCAGGTCTTATTTCAAGCCACGCTAGCAGCGCGGCTTTAGGGACGGTAACGTCCAACGGTCAGTTTACCACTTTGGTCCAGAGTGAAATATTTGTTGGAGGGAGTTTACACATTCATGGTTCATAGGAAATGGATCCTAAGGACTTTGATGATGCCTTGTCTTTTCATCTAGCGCCACCATGAGGTGAAATGTCTCGACAACTATCAGATGGATTGGCATGAAATGTGAATGAATTCAGACAACTTTAGTGATCCCTCAACTTTTCAACTAGGGCGGATACTAATGATTATTTCCACTAACGATTTTCTAGTTTTATTGATTGATTGTTTGGTCTGTAAAATGTCAGAAAATAGTGAAAAATTTCTTTTCTGTCAGTCCAAAACCCAAAGTAACTCAGTTTAACAGGATATATAACGGAGAAAAGCAGGTAATATTCATATTTAAGAGGCTGAAAACAGCCATTTTTGCATGAACAATGACTTTCTAAAGGAGCAGTGTGTAGGATTATAATGGATTTATTGGCAGAAATGGAATATAATATTCTTGATAGTTTTCATTAGTGTATAATCACCTGAAACTAAGAATCTTTGTGTTTTTGTTACCTTAGAAGGAGCCCTTCATGTCTACATATCTTCACGGAGTCCACCATGTTTCTACAGAAGCCCAGAACAGACAAACCAAACAGTGGCTCTAGAGAGAGGCTCTCACGTTTGTACATCACCTGAAGGCCACTGAAGTTGCCAGGAAACGGAGAGAGGAACAGAAGTTGGTAGCAATCTGCAACCTCACTACTAGATGCCGCACACTGCTCCTTTTCCCGATTTATCGATTATCAAATTAGTTTGCAACTAAATTTCAACATTTGCAAAACTTAAGACATTCCCGTCAGCTTTAGCTGTACTCTGTTTAGTGCTAATTAGCAAATCTTAGCATGTTGACGTGCTAAACTATTGATTGTCTGTGTTTCTTACCCCGTCAAACATCTTTGGAGTGACCGTTTTCTCAGATCTCAGCAATTAACTTAATTAATTAACAAAACTACGTATAAAAATAAGACCCAGGTTCTATGATGCCAGAATTTTCCAATAAATGTCATTATTACTATTTGTTTAGATTTATTTTTATACATACTTTCATGTTGAATTGTTTGGATATATAAGACCTTATAAATATTGAAACCCCTTGAAACTGTCAACCTAGATTGAAATACCTTTTGATGTAAAAAGGGATGTGAGAATTAACCTCAATAAATGTATAAACCCAATTTTCAGGGTCTTCCAGGTCTGCCAGCATGATTTGTGTTAATGTCTGTATACAGGTCCAAGTGTATGCACGCATGTGTGTGTGTGTGTGTGTGTGTGTGTGTGTGTGTGTGTGTGTGTGTGTGTGTGTGTGTGTGTGTGTGTGTGTGTGTGTGTGTGTGTCTGCACCCTGTATGTCTAAAATCCCACTCAAAGCCCAGAGGATTAGGCCTCTGAGAGCAGCCGTTCTCCAGCTGTAGACCTCTTGCACGCCCAGTGGATAACAATCTGACTTCCTGTGACACCTCCGCCTCCCTGAAAGTGAGAACCAGCACTCCAGCGTTATGCGGTGCTCATGGATAGTCCGCATGTTAGCAAGTTGGCAGAACGTCCACAAGATTATGTTGGTTTTATGTTGAACACTATTTGTCAAGTCTGGGCAGGATGTGTGTTTGTGTAGCGTTGTATCTGCAGAACACGAGAAGGCTTTTGTTGGACAGAGAGGAAGACGATAGGCAGTTACTTTTAAACCCCTCTTGTTACATCTTTCTGCTTCTTTCCCCACATCCTGAACCACAGTACGGACATTTGGCTTAACTTCTCTTTAATGCCTGGAAACAGATTCAGAAGCAACAAACGAAATCCATCTTGTTTGTTTGCCAGTGTTTAACAGGCAATACAATATGGTAGCAGAGGCAAGGAGGGAACGTGGTCTTGGGTTGTGAGTGGAGGTTTGGAGTCAGGGAGAAGGAAAACAGGGCAGTTCCCAACGGTCGACTGGAGTCCGGCGAGGCCACAGCACACGCCAAGCACCGAGAGTGAGGAAAGCCATCCATCAGAGGAAAAGAAGGGGGGGGGGACGCAACACTGGGCCAAACCAAAACATGTGTGTGTGTGTGTGTGTGTGTGGCCATTGTTAGCTGGTCAGGGTCATTGTGTGTCGCTGGTAGCCTCCACACCCTCTGATTTCAGTGGGAGTCAGTGCCTTCAGACTATCCCAAGAGGGGAGCCGGGGGGGGGGGGGGGGGGGAGACCTGTGGGAATGTACGGCTTCTACATTCTACACACACAAACACGCCAAGCAACGGGAATTTAAAGTGAAAGGAAAAAACAATGTAGTAGTAGGGATTCTTATTCTCCACTCTAAATATCCAATTTAGAAGTCGATAGAAGTCTAAATGAATTGGTTCTCTTCATCTGCTCGTGCGCTCTGATGATTCATAACCCTAAACTCGAATACATATATATGTACATTTAGGAGTTCCTCAAGGCAGCATCCTGATCCCCCTACCATTTCATTGTTTTTAACCCCAATACATTGACTGATTCATTGATTGCTATTTTTTAATCCAGTAGTTTTACATCCAATCTTGCCCTCACAATATTCTTTATTTTAATTGTTCTATGTTTGACGTTTAACTGCTTTTGCTCTGAAGACAGATATTTCATTATTATTTTAATGATTATTATTATCATTAGACAGCGTGAGTTGAACAGAACAGTCTCTGACATGTGATTCTGAAGTAAACTGACCGGTTGTTATGTCAGTCGGCAGGCTATCTGGGCCTAATCTAAACAACCGTGGGATTACCTCTGTGTTTGTTTGACTGTTTACTCTGGGTTAGGTTAGCCCCCCCCCCCCCCCACACACACACACACACTGACAGCAACACGAGCCATTAGTGCAGACCATCTGTGGACACGGGTCAATGTTGACCTACTGCTCTCTAAACACCAGTCAGCAGCATCCAGAGGGAGTCGGTCCGACCAGCAGCAACACAAATATCACAGAGACCGTCTGTACTGTTCAGACCTGAGTTCTCTTTTATCTCAAGCTACATTTGAAATGACACATTCTGATATGAGTGAACTGTTTAATAGATAGAGATACAAGTGGATTCAACAACAAAGAAATGCTTAAAAGCTAAATTTTCCTTCTGAATTAACAGTAAATAACTATAAAGGTAATGCTCTAGATGTTAGAATATCTTATTATTTTGTTGACAATCTAAACTATGCAAATCTTAGAAAGATGTTTTTTTATATGTGTCTACCAGAAAGCTAAATAACTTTAAAGTTGCTGAATTATCTTTCTGCGTTCTTCAAACACGTCAAAGAAATTAAACAGCACTCCACTAAACTAGATGTCACAGCCCCTAATACACTAACTCTCCCTGTCATTGCATTAACCTTTGACACCATTACCATCACCTGACCTTACCCGCCCATACACTCACCTGCTTCCAATTTCCCTAATCAGCCTAGAAGTATATATAAACCGGCCCATCGCCGCTCATCCACTGCCAGATTCCAGCTTTTCCAGCCTTCATTGATGCTCTGCCTCACTGACTCCTGGTTTTGACTCTTACTCGTTCCGTCGACTCTCTCGTGAACTTTTATCTTAACCTTTGTGCCTGTTCTCTCTTCTGAGGCGTTACAGTGGCCGTTCAGACTGAAAACAGTGCTGCTGCTGGGCTGCATTATGGGCAGATTTTTTTTTTTAATGTCCTGGTAATCTGATCCAGGAAGTCCAAGTTTGAGTAATAGATCCAGTGTTTCGGCTCATCAGACTCCAAAAACACTGCGCAGCAGTTTATCATATACTCTTAAACAAACTTACCAAAGATATTACAGCAACCACAATTTATCTTTTTTGTCGGCATTCATGTCACAGAGTAACCCGCTAAGAATGTGAGCGTGCACATAATTGATTGGACAACGCAGCACCTTACCGGAAGCGCTGCGTTGCAAAAGTTGAGCCATGTCAAACTTTTTTTTTTCCCAATCAAATCAGACAGAGCTGATGTCTGTCTGAGGGCAGCCTTAACTCCTGAGCCTTTTTTTCCTCAAGCTACACAATCATAGCTTTGAAGAGAACCTGTTGGGTTCGTGAGCTCTGTAAAAAAATAAGAAATGTATCCGAGGAAGTCTTCGGGATAGCATGTCGATTTTGTAGCTCTGACTTGGAATTAATCCCTTTTAGGCCTCAACACTTCCTACTGTCAGACTGCCCCGATTATTATGGCCATTTAACACCACATCAAAAAGAGCGCTAGATAAACCAAATACACGCTACAATCGCGGGCACCAGCTGGCGTGAAACCAACTGCCTGTGTTCCTTTTTCCTTAATCCCGTCCTTACTGAGGACGGGAACTCTCACAGAGACTTTGTCCAAAAAAAAAAACCTCCGCAACACCTGGTGAAGCCGACGGCCAAAAGTCCCACCTACCCGCAATACATCATCATCACCAGGCATTCACAACCGCATAGCCGGCCTTCATCACTCCGTCCTCTTCCATCATCCTAGTTTCCATTGCCCCGACTCGCCGCAGGTCTGCGACACACAAACGTTCGTAGACAGGAAAGCTACCCTTACACCGATTATATTTAAGCTTGCCTCCGTCTGAGGGGAGGGGGGGTCTCAGCATCCACAAGTGTTGGCTGCCTTGGCTGGAAACCAACTCCTGCCAGGCTATCACCTTTCAGCCCCCCCCCCCCCCCCCCCCCTCCTCCTAGTCCCTGAGTTATTGCAGCGCGGCTGTTTGTAGCAGCGCTAGCCCAGCGTGGTCTGGTCTGGTGCGGCCCGGCGCTGAGCTCTGCAGTCAGCCACCTCATCCCTCGGCCTCCCCCCCCCATCCGTCTCCAACCAAACAGTGTGTGCTGAGGGCTTCCGCCGCAGGTGTCAGAAACTTTCTTCTCCTCCTCCTGTCAATCCCTCTGCTCTTTGACGAGAGCTTTAATTCCCTTGTCCTCTCGCTGCCTCGCTCCCTCCCACGCTCCCTCTCTCGCTCTCTTTTCTTTAGTCGGCTCACACAGATTGTTCTCATTTAGTCTGCAGGGCTCACTATCTCGCTGCAGACCTCAGAGCTTGCATGCTGTCCGTCTCTCTCTGTCACACACACACACACACACACACACACACACATACCTTTCTTCATCAATCCTTCTGTTGGTTTTACAAGTCTGAGCAGCTGGTTTGGCCACTAAATCTCCCGGGATTTGGGATAGTTAAAAAGATAAAGCTCGAGGAAGGTGACAGAGGGAAAGTTCAAGGCCCGGCACCAAAGGCACATTACAAAGGTTGGTTTTGAGGGGTGGATGTGTGTGTGTGTGGTGTTGGATGGAAGTTTGAAGGAAAGTGAGACTTGTTCTCACCTCTTGCTCTGCCCTAAGTGACCCTCTCCTCCTCTTTAACACTGAGTCTGTGTCCACGGTAAGCCGGCTCATTACAAGTCAGATCTTCATGTCTGAAGGCGTCCGTCCACAGTAAAATACCTAAAGAGAAGGAGAGCTACAGCTACAACCACCCTATGTTTTCGTTTTTTAAAACGGCGTTCTAAAACAAAAATGATCTCGTTTTAGAGCCTTTTTTTAGAAATAATCTCCGTCCAAACTATTACATGACCATTCAAATGCTTGAATAAACCTCCTGCACATGTAGGCAGTGGCAGCAAAAAAAACTGATTTTAACTGCACAACAGCTGCTAGCATAGACAAGAAGGTCATCAGCATTCGTTATCCATGTTGAAATGAACTACTGGTAGTCGAGGCTGATGTCGTTGAAATGACGAATCGGTGAAGGACACGTCATGTCTGATAAGACCCAATCAAGACGCGTCATTGTTTTCAAAGGTCTCTGTTTCTATCACTTAAACTGTCTTTCCTGGGTCGTATTTCAGAGTCTCACCAGTGCATTTCTGTTAATGCAGGGCTGTTTGTGTGGAGGTGGTGGTCCTGCAAGTTGACTGTCGTGCATGTGACCAGACAGCCTGGTCTCCTAAAAATTACGTTTTGAACGTTTTGAATGTATTTGAAGTGGATGGGTGGGTCAAACAAACACAGGACTTTCACCCAGGAGGCCGCTGTTTGTGTGAAACCAAGTCATTGTTAACTTATTTAAATTTACGTCTGCAACTTAAATTACATAACAAACATACTTATTTTAATCCAAACCGTAATGTTTTACTAAACCTAACCAACATTTAATGTTTATTTTTTGTTGCCTAACCTTAAAGATACTTTAGTTATCATGTGCAGATATTGTAAACTTCGGGATTGCATGTTAAATTTTAGGGTTAGAACGTACTCTCAGAGAGCAAAGGTCTTTTTTCAGAGTGATTATCAGGACATTAATACTGCAATAAATAACATACAGGTCAATAAAATACATACAAATTACTTAATACATACTTTTATGTGCGTGCAGTTTAAAAAAACAGATTATTTTTCAAAATTTTCTAAACACCAGCTGTGGCACCGCAAACGACCATAAAGTCACTTAAGCTCTGTGTAATTTCCCTCCGACACGTTCAACAGAAAGTGAGAAAGTGAGAATCTGTCCAACACGGTAGCACCACCTCTCCCTCAGCTGTCCCGCTGAGTGGGAGGCCATGTTGTTTGTGTTGTGTAACTACCGCTGGTGAACCAAAGCGCCGGCGGTAATAAAGCCCCCCCCCCCCCCCCCAAAAAAAAATCACAGCCACTATTTGAATATTTACCTTAGACTAATCTGACCATGGTTTGTATCATCCGAGCCTCTGAGAGTGAATAGAACCAGACGTCTCTCTTTGACCCTCTGTGAAAACCAGGAGACACTTGTGAGGAAACCCGATCAGCAACGAAAACAAGTGAAGTCAGATCTTTATTTAAGGTAGTCAGCAGGAGTACAGATCTGTGATATCCAGAGGAGAGGAGACAAGAGGGGGAGGTTTGGGGGAGTGGGGGATGGAGTGCCCCCCCCCCTCCTCCTCCTCCATCCTTCTGTCCTCTGAGTTGTTTTCTGAATTCCTGCCAGGAAAGTTTAATGGCTGTGGAATTTGGACAGGAAAAAAGCGGCGCTGGAAGTTTCAGAGGAAGTGGGGATTTGTGCCTCACGAAGGCAGCACCTCTGTTTGTGTTCTCCCAGCCCGGAGAGAGACAGACAGACAGAGAATGAGAGACAGAGGAAGAGCGTCAGAGAGCTTTTCCAACGAACGGCTTCGGGCCTCTTGGAGGGAGGCCGACCTCAGACGGGCAGCGATCATTTAACCTCACGTATACACGAACAATACACCGACGGACACACACGTACCCTCACAAACCGAGACGCTGAACACACGCATATGTACATCCAGATCTCTGCAAACACACACACACACCACCGCGACCGCAAACGTACACATCACACACGGCCGCACACACCATCACACACCATTTACATCTTCTCCTGAGTTGAAACGAGATCTGCAGTTCAACACACACTCACGTCGAACCTCAGCCCAGCTGTTTCTCACTGCCACTTCAGACAGTAGTAGACAGATGCTGCGCCCACAAATACGTTGAGTTTCTAAGGTGTTTAGATTCACAAAGGAACAGTTGAGAGTTAAACGTGATGGCGTTTGATTTAGGGGAATGATTAGATTAAAGTTTAAAGAGTTAGTTCACCCAAAAAATAATAATATTGCACTTACACCTTCAGTGGTATCTAGCCATGCACAAACAGAATGTCTCTGGGATCTCTGCCTCCACCTTAAGTCAATGGAGGTAAATGGCTCGATTGCAACAATTGCAGAAATAGATTTCTTTCGTTTTTACTAATTCTCGTAGATGGTTCTATGGCCAAGGTGTTTTGTTTTGTCGCTACCTCTACCTCTACTTCTTCTTCTACTCTGTTTACTGGCGGGTTACACACATGCATGGGTAGCCAATAGCGCCAACTTCTGACGAAACTTTGCTGTAGCCGGGTTTATTCGCTCCAAACAAGTTGATAGAAATGCGCTTAATTCTTTCTTGCAACGTTTCAAAAGTTCGCTTAAAATTCTCTTGACAATCTGAGTCTGAATTTGGGTGAACTGACCCTCTAAACCGGCAGCATTATGTCAGTCACTTAAAGTAAATTAGTTTTCTGATAGCTGTAAAAATATATATAGATACATAAAGATCTATAGAATATACATATAAATACAAGTGTGGGGTCTTTTCTGTTTTGAAGGTTTTAGCCCAGCAGGTTTACTAACTCGATGTAATCCTTGGCTCTGCCTTCCCACAGGTTCCCAGACCCATGTCACCACTTAATGGCTGCACATCTGCCCGGCTCCCCATCCTTCACCCCACACCTCTCCAAGCCGAGCCCAGAGACAGATGGGTAGACATGGGGACAGACGGGCCAGGCGCCCCCATCCAGCCAGCCAACCAGACCCGGAAAGACGGCCCTGATGCTGGAGACCACTGTATCTATTACACACACACACACACACACACACACTGTAGCATTAGCTACCAGGGGATTCCTCAACACTCACACGGATGCACAGACACACACATTAACGCATGCTCACACATGTGCATCCAGTGCACTCACATCCTCAAAAACACCGATGAAGCAGCGTCAGAATTGATGGGGAAACATCCACCTCTCATCACTCTGAGATGCTTTCAAAAAGCCACCAGGCAGAGCTTATGAAGAGCTTTTATCAGAGGATGAACTGCAGCACATGTCTGATTTAATGACTGGGATGTTTTCATCCATTAAAAATTCTGTTTACTATAACGTCAGAGTACCACTGGGCCTGAGAAAACCGTTGTATCATTTCTTCTGTGTCTCTGAGGGGAACTTGTAAAGTCTGAGATAGTAAATGTCATCAGGGTTACAAAGGGAGACCTGGAGTTTAAAAGATGTGGGCATTTACCAGCCAGGGAAAGTCTATAAAAAAAGATAGTTCATTGAGTTGCATTGTGGGAGATGTAGGATCCAGAACCTTTGGAGACTGGCCCCTGCTAGGGACCAAAAGTCAAGATATCTTAGCCTCGAGTGCAGACTTCTTGTCAACTCTGGCTAGTCTCGCAAGTTTTCACTGGTGTATATTTCACATGAAACTAAGAATCGTTGTGTTACCTTTAGCTTAGAATTGAGCGCTTCATATCTACATAGGGAGCAGGAGGTGGAGTCCGCCATGTTGCACTGCTATGTCTCTGCAGTAGCCCAGAACGGAAAAACCTATAACACTGGCTGTAACGTGAACCGCAGAGTGCAAAACCGTGATACCGCCAACCGCCACCTGACCACCGTAGTGTTATTATGGTAAAGATGGCCTCAGAGCGACGCGTAATTATGAATCCCACTGCTTTTCTTGGCAAGACCGGCCCCGCGTAGCTGGTGGAGGCAGAGAAGATTGGTTAAGGTTAAGCTTTGACATCGAGTGGATCAGAATAGCCCATTGGTCAGGGTACTGGACCTGAGCCGGTACCTCGGGCGAGCATGGATGCCCGGCCAATCCTAGCACTGGAATGCAACATAAGGTGGGTCTTGCCAAGAAAAGCAGTGGGATTCATAACAACGCAGAGCGAGGGCAACAGCATTACGGCTGTTTAGCACTCTTGTAAAGGGAGGAGTGAGCAGAGGGGTATTCAGCAATCTGCAACCACACCGGCAGATGACACCAAATCCTGCACACTGTCCCTTTAAATTAGTGATTACAAATTGTGTCATAGCTGATAGAAATGATGACCAAATTCAAATAAACTGGAATTAAATTAGTATACAATCTGCGCCGGCTATTGTATCACACTCTCACCTCACAGAGAAGAAATCCACATTTAAGTAAATATTCTGTAGCAATAATGGAATTACAACAAATGACACGATTGAATGTTGTCAAAAGGTGTAATGAAGCTGTTTGTTTCACCGCCGTCCAACTGCTGCACACAATGCTGTGAGGGGCGCAGGGTGTTACGTTCCACACTCCCAAAGACAAACACACCCAAAAGAGGAAATGCCTATCAACAAATGGCCCCAGAAGTGGAGCGAGCGCTTTATAGCGTCACTTCACCTGTGAAAGAGTGGGCGACGGTGGGCGTTAAGAGTTGTTAAAACCAGCTCGGGGCTGTTAGTGGAGAAAGCTCCCCTGCCGGGTCTGGAACATAACATTTGACACCGCAGCCTGACATGAGAAACAAACTTTTGGCACCAGGGTCCGTCCTAAGCAAACTGGGAGCTCGGCTGGACACACGTGGAGGCACATTCGTGACGAGTAACAGAAAACAGAATACAAGTCAGGAGGAATTTGTCTTTATCACAGATTATATTTGACACGCGGTGTTCTTAGCCGCGGAAAAGTATTTTGTGTTCTGGTGGTTCTGGGAGCAACTAAATAAAGCTGTTCTGGATTCCATATGCTGCTGGCAATTATGTTGTTTTCTACCCGCAAGCGATGCCTTTGTCGTCTAGGTATCTGTTTTGATTAGCCGTCCTGTCAGTGCACGGGGGGGATCAACAGATCAATCTCCAAAACCTGCTGCCAAAAAAAAAGGAAATCTTTGCGAGAATCTGGCATTGCTCATGGTGGATATCTTTGCAAAAATAACCAGACAATATTCATCCCCCCCCAAAAAAATTCATATGGCTTACATAAACCTCCACATGAAGTTTATGAGATTTTAAGAATGTTTTTTTAAGAGAAAGCACTGGTTATTTATGGTTTGTGCTTATTGCTTCTAATTACCGAATCCTTTCGTCTGACTAGGAAATATATTTATAATCGCACTAAAGTTGGATTGAGACAAAGCATGTTTATGTAACGGCTGCAACAGATGCTTCAAAAAGGATTTCATCTTTGCTAGCATGGCACTGCACAGCTTCTTTTACGTTTTATATTCACTACATCGCATGTTACATCGCCCTCAGACAATAGCTTTTTATTATTTATTCTTTTGCAGAATTCTCTCTCTACTTTCTCATTGCATGCATTTTAAAGAACGTGTAAAAAAAAGTCATAAATCTGCAGCCACAGCATGTTTTTTAAAGTCTCTCATGAACTGCTGGACCACAAGGAGCCAATGTGTGTGTGTGTGTGTGTGTGTGTGTGTGTGTGTGTGCATGTTGTGTGTGCCACACAAGTTTTGGGAAAGCGTGAGTATTAAGAGGGTTTTCTTGACTGTTTGAATGTGAGGATGCTTTCTCCTTCAAACTACTGACGCCCAGATGACTTTTCGTTGGATCTCTTACACAGGCCATGATATATCTAGACGTTTTAGTGATACGAGCAGCGCAGCAAAGGTCTGACAGATCTCGTGAGTTGCTACCTGTGGTGGGGGTTCCCTGTCGACCCACCTCAGGCCCGGGACCGTGGCAGCGGGGTGGAACAGCGGCTGGGCCTGTTTACTCAGCTGTGGGGCTCCCCAGGTCCAGGGGAAAGAGAGGATGTGTTCAGGGCCTCATTAATCATGGCTGCTTCGGAAGAGATAAACAGGCAAGGCCCAGCAGGGATGCTGCAGCTCCTGCCGCTGGTGGGGGGAAGGGACAGAGGGGAGGTGGACGGCGGTGGAGGGAAAGGAGGAGGTGTGGTGGGGTATGTGGAAAGGCCAGAGGGGCGCGAGGAGAGGAGACGGTGGACTCGCACTCCAGGGGATACACCATAACACTTGCTCTTTGGTTCCACATCTGCATGGCTGCACGGGCTTGTAAATCTACATTCTTTGTCTGGCCGGATGCAAACAGAGCGCATGAACCCAAAAGCCATTTTTTTGAGACTGTGTTGTGCATTTTAAAAGATGATGCTGAGGTTTTTGTGTACGTTCACGAGCACGGATCGGCACGTTTTCCGCTTGAGACAACACATTCTCAATCCCAACACAGCAGCTTGGTCTGAGTATCACTGTAATAGTTTTCCATGTGTCAATTTAAGCTTGTTACATGCATAGTGTCTTTTCAAAAATGAAAACAGGTATGTTCGCTACGTAGTTAAGTGGGCTACTCGACGTAAGCAACGTAGTAACTAAACGTTACATAACTTTAAAAAAGTCAGCGTTGACTTTTGGTTTCACAAACAATGTCGTGGGAAGCCTCAATTTGTCAAAAATGTTGACTTGGACTTGAGTCCACATCTCTGGCAGTGAGTACTGTACATGCTGTGGACATTTCTACACTCAGTTACTCAATTACCACAAAGAAACAAAAATGACGTCAAAGAGACAGACAACAAGTACAAAGAAATACAAAACGATTACAAATAGACACAAAACAACTACAAATAGATATAAACTAGCTACAAATAGACAAAAACAACTACAAAGAGATACAAACTAGCTACAAATAGACTCAAAACAACTACAAATAGATACAAACTAGCTACAAATAGATACAAACTAGCTACAAATAGACAAAAACAACTACAAAAAGATCAAAACTATTAAAGAGACACAAAATGACTACAAAGAGACACAACATGACTACAAAGAGACACAACATGACCACAAAGAGACACAAAACCAGAGAGAGATGCGTAACAACTACAAAGAGACACAAAACAACAACAAAAAGAGGCCGAACAGCTATAAAGTCCACGCGTCTCCCTCCTATCGGAGAGGTAGTGTCTGTCCACTGTCTCATAATCCACCATAATTGCAGACACAGTCTAAGAATCCGACCAGACATTCAATGTCGTCTACTTGGCAGTTTCCAGAACTCCAGTCCGTACATCATATATACTATTGTGTGTTCATATATTTACATTCATCTCAGTCTGCTTAGCAGGGATTATTATGATACGCTGCAGACGAAACGTTGAGTCTGTTTTATTTATTAATGGGAAATTCTGTTCTCCAAAACTCTTAACCACAAATATTGAGCTTATTTGATGTGAATGAAATGTGCTCTCCAGTGTTCCCTGTTAACTCCACTCTGTTGGCTTCAATCCCACCAGATCTTTTCCTTGTCTGTATCCCTTTCATACTTCATACTCACTTTCTCATTAAAAAGAAAAAGGAACGCTTGAGAGATTTGTATTCGCCCGTAGAAAAAAAAAGAAAGACGGGAGAGAAATAGTGTTTCTGTCAATCTGTCATGTGGACGAGACACCGGGTCACAGCGCTGGTGTTATTCTACACCCACAGACTCTGAGGAGAAAGGGGGGAAAAAAGAGGACCTCGGTGAAACCTGCTCCAAAAAAGCCCTCCAATTATTACCTGCTTCTCCTCTCCTCTCCACGGCCCGTAGACGTCCTTCCAGACCTCTCTGTAACAACCTCTGTGTGTCAGAGCAGGCAGGATTTCACTCATCTCCTGCGCAATATTTCATCAGTCTGCAGGAAAGAAAAGAAAAAAATGTCCAATCAGTTTGAAAAGACCTGACAAATGCAATAAGCCAAAGGTTTGTTTCAGTGCTCCCTCTAAATGGGTTTTAAGATATTGTATTACTTCTGTTTATTCAAGTCTATTTCTTAATTATAGTGTGCGAATGTGTGCTCTTAACGTGTGTTTACGTGCGTCTGTCTGCGCCCGTGTGCACGTGTCCTTGCGTCGTACACTGATTGGTCTTGATGGGCTCGGAAAAGTGACATCATAACCAGATTGTCTGGATTTCCCCCCTCCCAGAGGTCAAACCAGTGGGCAAGATTGAAATACGGCTCCGGGATGCGGTGAAGGAAACAGATCCACGAGGCAACAGATATGTGCTCTCCACTGCCACCATGATAACTCCATCACCGGTGAATGTAACTGACACGGCGGAGGACTGGGAGCTGTACTTATTGCATTTCAGTTGTTTTAATCTCGAACCTCCACGGAGTAGCACTTTTTTTCTTTTTAGCAATATCTTCGAAATAAAAGAGTAACCTAAAACATGTGAAAGACTAGAAATAGAGAGAGGCAGCGACCTCGGCTTCTGTTTGATCTCCTGCTCTCAGCTGCATGTTGATGAACATACAGATGGATTAAAGCATCACTTTGTTGCAGGACGGTGATCATTGTAAGCAAAGATAGTCTCCAGTGAGACCTGGAAAGTGGATCACACTGCCTCAGATTCTCACATCTTTACGCTGGTTTCCTGTGACTTTAACACACAACTTTTGATTTAAAGATTTAAAGATTCTGCTCTTTTGGGAAAACTTTACATCGGCTGCAACTCTCACTTCTTTTCTTCTTCTGTTGATTCGATTGTAGCTGTGCTGTCGTTTTTAATCTTTTTTTCTGCTATTTGAATTGCTCTTTTTATATTTGTTATATTTATGTTTCTCTTTATGTTTTCCTTTTTTACTGTTTTACTGTTTTACTTCTGTAATTCAGCTTTTATTTACCAAGTTTGTCCCATTGATATCCAATGAACACCAGACATAGTAGCAACATAAATTCAATTAACATAATATTACCATAAAAGCACAAAGATTTGAGTGACGTTCATTTGGAAAAAACTAAACGCAAAAAGGTCCTGCAGAGATTATAATTTACATGGTTCAAATTGAATGGTTTATTTAAAGCGCGGTGGATTGATGTTGTTCTTGCCTCGTGTATATTTACAGGAAAAGAGATCATCTCATCGGACCGCGTCCTTCAATGGCCTCAATAATGTGAACAGTGACCGGTCAGTGACGAGCACTAATCCACACATTCATGTTTCATACAGACGTACAAATGTGGGCGTTATAACTTAACATCAAACAAAGAAACGTGTCTCCTTTGATGTTTTAACATTAAGATGAACGATGAAATGGTGCGTTTTAAGATGTAACTACATTTGAGTTAAACAGCAACATAATAAATAACACTAATCTTTTATAACCTGGTGATTTTTAGTGTGTATTATTTACTATAAACACTGTAAAACCTGGATTGTTGTTGTTTAAATGTCTGTTAGTGTGTTTCTTTAAAACCAGGCTGCACATTTTAATTAACTGATTACGAATAATCATCAGTTTACATTTTGTTTTAGTCACTACAACATTTTAACATTCTTCTTTAAATTGATTTCTGAGATATTTAATTGTTACCTTTTAAATGGTTTTATAACATTATAGCTTCACAAAGTCCTTTCCTGTATCCTCTGTGCTAAACACAACACAACAGCTGGTGATTGGCTCCACCTAGTGTTCAGTTACAGCTCTCTGCTCTTCACATGACCGGATGAACAACCGGATAAACTACCTGATCTGAGAACAGTCTGTATGTTTTATAGCACTGCTTAGGTTTGCAGAGACCTGCTGAGATTTACTTCTGCTCACCAATAACAATGATACCTTGTCCTATTATTGGCCTAAATATAACACATAACTGAGCCACACACTGAGAGGTGTTGTCTTGAACTTGTGCAATTTCCATCAAATCCATTTAAGGGGGAATTCAATGATAACAATGTAAACAGTTTCCCTTAAGTTGCATTGCACAGTTACCTTTATTTCCGTCACTTCTGCATGAACACAGCCCTGTGTTGTTAAGTTATTTTCTTTTAGCTGGCAGTGACATTACCACAAGAGAGCTGTTTGTTTTTGCTGCACAGTCACAGAAGTGCAAACACAGCCGCATGCCAACAAACAGCGACACACGAGCACTTTAGTCCCCGTGACTCACTCTGCTGCACCCAAAGCAGAGCACATGAGAGCACATCCACTTATTAACTGCCCTGTTATTTTGGATTTAATCATATATTACGTTTTATGCTGTGAAGCTGCAACAGGTTTGAATGTTTCATATTCATTATGATTCATAAAGGAGCCTCCAATTGATTGACCTTTGCTCTAAACATGAGACAAACAGGCCGGTAGAGATATTCTGCTCTACCAGAAGTGACCTCATGGTGGCGTCTGGGACTAAAACATGACCACTGAATCACATTTCCAGGTCTTTAACCTCTCCCCCCCTTCCATTTCAAGAGGTCATTACTGGAAACACTAACCACAATAAAACATTATAGAGGTGCTGAATACATATTTCCTCTCATCCATGACCGGTGGCTCTTGATATGACGGACGAACCTTCCAAAATATTGACTCAAACCAAACACGGCACCAGAGTTGTGTGTCACCTGCGCCGCGTTGCCCGGGGACGTCCCCATAAACCTTATCGTCCTCTCTCAGTTCATCACCTCTGCCATCTGCTCACACTCACGGTCAGCCGTGAGCTCAGGTAGATACACGGTAACGGACGGGGGGGGGGGGGGGGGAAGCAATCACAGTGTTGTTTTATCCGCACGTTTTCCACTTCTCTCTCTTCCTTTGTCACAGTCTGCTCTATTTTGAGCTGAGCAATACAAGTTACACAGATCAACAACAGCTGAGCGTGTTTTACGAACGAGCCTTTTTACAACAGAATTTGAATTAAATGTAACACGATCGGGCATCAACAAAAGCTTAGTTTCTTTTTTAAAGGAACAATTACAATTTTTGGGAATGCGCTTATTTCAACTACCATTAAAGCTACTAGAGGAACTTTTGTTTTGTGTTGATTCTGTCGGTCCCTGTGGACTAAAGTGGTTTCTGAGCACCAGACTCCCTTCAGAAAACCTCTCATTTTACATGGTAGCAGGGTCTGACAGTTTTCCCCGCTCAGTCCTGGTTCTGGTTCTCCCGTGCCCCCCATCCCTCCAGCAGGCCCAGCAATATGTCTTGGGTCGTGGTGTCGGTGTTTGGCTCCCAGCAGGGACCAGGAGAAGCTCTGCTCCTGGAGGAGGAGGAGGAGGAGGAGGAGGAGGAGATGCTGCTGCTGCCGGGAGCTGAGCTCTCCTCCTCCCTCCGGAGCTCCGGCTGCAGGTCCAAGACTGCGGAGAAGTCGGATCTGGGTCTGTCCACGGTGGACCGGTCTCTGCTGGAGGATCTGGGTCTGTCCACGGCGGACCGGTCTCTGCTGGAGGATCTGGGTCTGACCACGGTGGACCGGTCTCTGCTGGAGGATCTGGGTCTGTCCACGGTGGACCGGTCTCTGCTGGAGTCTGAGCTGAAGGAGTTTCTGGTGAACCTGCATGATTTCATCTGATTTCACCAGAATCCGACCCGGTGGCTCCGATGACGAGCATCAAGAATAACTCTATAGAAACAGACCATCTTCTCTCTGATGGTCTCGTTTACTGATGGAGGTCTTATAGAGGATCGGGATTAAACTGAGACGGTTTCATAACCAGTTCAAAGTTCCTCACAGTGACTTTAATAAATACGAAGCTAAATTCAGGAGATGTTAGCTTAGCTTAGCACAAACACGTCTTGACCCCGTCGCGACCCTTACCAGACACATTGGTACCGTTGGAAAATAATTCCATTTAATTGACTGTAAATTATATTCTATTACAGACCACAAAAGTAAAATATAGCTCTTAGATTTATGAAGCTATTTTTGTATGTTGCATTCAATGCTTCCTGAATCAAGTCAATCTATCTTTCTATCTTTATCTCGCAATCAATTCCCACGTGAAACTAGACTCTCCGAGTCGGATCAATCGGTGTGACTGTCAAAACAGCTCCTCCAGAGATCTTAAATAACAAGTGGCTGGATAACCAATTTAGGGTCACTTGTGATTATGCAATGGTATGTGTAACTGAATAGCGCAGGGAAAATGTTTTCACTGATTCAGACCCGCCCGTATCAGATGTGCGCTTGTGTCATAATACGGCGTTTTTAGCTTCAGGAAACAAGGTTTTAGTGAGAAAGGTCACTTGCCACATGGCTTTGGTTGTTGAGCCTTTTGCATTAGGGAGCAGGCTCCTGTATGTTTTGAGTGACATGTTCATTACTCTTTCATTTTCATTTCTCCGTGCAGGAATGCATCTATTATGTATCATATGTGTTTTAACAAGACTGAGAGTCGACAGCCGGCAGCTCTGTCAAGGCTGCACCTGGGAGCTAAATGCTAACATCAGCATGCTAACATGCTGATACAGGTACCAGATGAGGATCGACAAACGTTTTTACAATTCATCCTGAGGGGAATATTAAATTATCATTTTTTTACTGATTACTGATATATTTAGTCAAATGGGGATTATTAGCAGTATTGTGAACACATTACAACACAAGTCTCACACAACGGCCGCTAACGTTAGTGGGAAAGAATGCGTTCACTCGATGGAAATCTCCCCATTATTCTGTATGGAAAGCAGAAAAGAGGAGTTCAGTTCAAGTTCAGGGTGGTTTGCGTACTTTCCAGTTCATCAGAATGATTCTATTTGCCAACAGTCATCCCAGCGTGAAAAGACGGTTTGTAAGAAATAAGTAAACCGCTTCAAACTTCTGCCCCAGCACACATGACACAGGATAAACTGGAACCTTTGCATTAGATTGAATTTAATTGATATGGGTACTGCTGCTACTCCGAGTTTAAAATCCGGAAACACTAACGTGCCAAATGATTCGAGTCCTCACATGATGACAGTATTGTAACAGCTGGAAGGCAGAACTGTACTTTTCTGCTTTACATACAAAATAATGCCGATAATTTCACCATTTTTCTTTTCTCTCGTCTTCATTTGCATATTTGATATTGAGGTAATCCAGAAGGAACGGAGAGTAAACATCGTTTTAACAGGTAACTAATGTCGTTTTTAAATGAACCCTCCCAACGCTGCATCTCAACCACATCTCCCATGAGAAAGCACCACGAGGGACACGTGATACACCTGCTCTCAGCTCTAGAGAATCCTCTTGTATAATACGTATACGACAGGAATGTGTGGGAAACATGTACAGCCAAAGCTATAAACAATACAACAACTAAACGTGTGGATTACCTGCCAAGAAAGAAACCGGTTTGAAAATGTTGTCAATTAATGACATCAGCTGACGAGACATTACATCTTCTCAGGCGTGTTAAGGTTAAAGGTTCAACTTGTAAACAGACTGTGTTCTGTGACTGTGTGTGAGATCTCTGTGCATTCCTTCCCCAGTGTTGCCAGTAAGGTGATTACTGAGTATCATTTCCTCTGGCTGTGGAAACCCATTTTCTGGGTCAGTGGACCCCACCAAAGGACTGATTGAGTCTTAAACGGGGCTCCTTCAAGCATACGTTTGCTCCCCTTGTACCCGAGACAATGAGCCCAACGGCAGCAAAGCAAAGCGGCGACGCCCTCGCAACGTTACTGGGAAATGTTGTAACATCAGAAGAATAGAGCGCTTCAGTCAACAACATGTCGGTCACAGACGGGCTTTACAGTCCAACGGTTAGAAGAAATACCGCCGCAGTTTGAATCCTAGTTGATTGTTGATTGTTGTTTCATTTAAATGTGTTTTGTTGTTGCTGAAGACAGTCTGTGATGTGGTTAACAAGCCAGATCTATTTAATTATTAAAATACATCAAATTCAAATAAATGGATAAGTGTAAAATAAAAGACTGGACCGGATCCCGTCCAATACCTGCCTGTGTATCTGTGGTCGTCTATGGAGTCCGCCACAAGCTGCTAGCCATAACTATATGAACAAAATGTAATGGTAATCCAACACAGCGATTCACCACAAAACAGGATGTTTTTATGTGAGTCAACATCTGTAATGAGGTGTTTATTTTTTATCTTTTATCGTTTGTTTCTCAGAATTGCCCATGTGTGGCATCAGTGATGGAGGAGTTGAAGAGAGGAGGAGGAGGAGGAGGAGGAGGAGGAGGAAGGGGTGATCCGTTGCTCCCTGTGTAACGAGATTCCCAGCTAATCAGTGACTTTCCTGCCTTATCTTTGCCATCAGGACACTCGGGAGGCCGAGTAACCCAGGACGAGCTGATGTCATACTGAGATGGGTAAAAGGGTGGAGGAGAGAGAGATGTGTGTGTGTGTGTGTGTGTGTGTGTGTGTGTGTGTGTGTGTGTGTGTGTGTGTGTGTGTGTGTGTGTGTGTGTGTGTAGTCCTGTTTGTTTGTGTGAACCAGTGTGAGTGTTTTGTTTCATGTTGTTTGTTACTGTGTGCTCTCAGAGGTGTACTGTGCCTGTGCATTCTGTGCTGCAGTAAGAGTATGTCACTTACTGCATGTGTCTTGTGCACTTACATATATGCATGTCCTGTGTGTGTGTGTGTGTGTGTGTGTGTGTGTGTGTGTGTGTGTGTGTGTGTGTGTGTGTGTGTGTGCCATTAGATCTATACCGCGCCCATATTTGTGCGTTATGTGCAGAGCTGAGCCATGAGGCGATTAGCTTAGCATAAAGACTAGGTACACAAACAGAAATGTAACATCGTAACTTATGAAGTTAGTTAACGTAACGTTAAGCAGCGAATAACTTTAACTTAGTTTGCTACTGACGTATAGCTAGCAAAGTCATTTTGTTATTTGCTGCTTAACTTTACGTTACTTAACTGTACAAGTTGCAGTAATATCTAAATATTAAGGTTGTACTGTTTACCTTGGTGTTACTGGAGGTCGTATGGCAAGGACGCTCAGTCGACGGCCTTATTTAGTCGCGATAATCACGATAAAAACAATACACTGCGCAGTAAAGTGGCATGTAAACGTTATTTAATGAACGCGTGATTCTCCAACTTGACACGTGATTTTCTACCGAGAGCTCTGCAGTGGGACGCCATTGATTTGTGCACCCGAGTTTCATTTCTCAGACCCTTTGCATTGTAATTCGTATTATATGTGCTTTTATCTAGATTCCCAGTATAAGTTGAGGCATCTTGTTTGTATTGAGTCTCTATACTGAATATGGAATGATACGTCCATAAAAAAAGGGCAACGGTAGAAACAAATAATAGAAATAAAGAGTGTTGATGCGCACAGAGAGACAAGCGTTTCCAGTATAAAAGCAGATAGACAGGCAGGTCGATAGACAGGCGAGCAGGCAGACAAGCAACATCTCCCTGATTGCCACAAGAGGTGTCCCTTACACTGCCCCACTCTGCAGTCAATGGAAAAATGATCTCACCCCTTTCAAACACCACTGACTTCATCCCCCTGGTGTTGGGAGGGCTGACATCAGTGCAGCTTCACCTGAGCAGAGCGAGTACAGCGCGACACCAGAAGGGAGTGTTTAGCTCAGCGTTGCCCCGCAGTACGGGTCCAAGTTTTCTCAATGGAATATTGTTTTTATTACATCACGCCGTGCATGGCGCTATACCCTCAAAACATGTGCTGAGGAGGAAGAAAACAAGGTGGCATGAAACTGCTCACACCCTGTTTCTACTTCTCTAACATCTGAGCTAGGCAGCGTTTTCAGTTTATTTCAACTTGGGTCTTATTTTCTTAGTTCTTTAGGCAACAAAACTACGTTAGGTTTAGGAAAAGAGTTTTTTTGGGGGTTAAAGTAACTAGGGAAGTGGTGTTACTTAGTACTGAAGTTACGTAAGAAATAAGTATACTTAGGACATGAACAGCTGTTACCTGGGTGAAAGTCATATGGTTCAGGACCCTCCGGTCACTACGACCTCCTCACAGACTTTATCACTGTACTACGTCACCTGTCCCTGATTTCATGGGTTACATACAAATTGATTACGTGGGTTATTGATGAATTATAGTGCATAGTTCATAGCTATATGTACAAACAACCTGAAATATTACATACGTAGAAGTCAAATAAATGTAGTGGAGTAAAAAGTACAAGTACCTCAAATTTAGAGTAAAGTTACTTTCCACTACAGCCAATGGGGCAAGAAACACAAGGGATTCTAAGGCATACACAGCTATGGTAAGCCAGAAGGTCCAAATTAAACCAGGAAATAGCAAACTGTGATGGATGTTTTCAACTGACTTTTGACAATGAATTTACGATTTGCTTTTGTTTGTATCTATTGTTCTATTAACCTGTGGGGATACAACTTGAGCCGTAAACACAACGCTAGGTATTGGAATTGAGCCCCATATTCCGAGAATAAGATCCGATTTGTAATAAAAACGAAATTGCCCTTTAAACGTAGAAGGTTTCATCGCATCCGTTGGGCATGTGTTGATAAATACCCCGGTTTCAAGTTTTATCCAGCCTGTCTTTAAAAAAACAGACGCTAAAAAGAGGAACAGGAACTGTTTCACTACTTCTGAAATGTGTTGTAAACACGTTTTGTGAATACACAGTACTTGTTTACATTAAGGTAGTACAGCATATATCCCCCGGTCCCAAAATCCACTCCCCCATTTAAAAGTCCTCCGTGACGGCTCGGGGCCCTCCCACTGTGAAATCGACAAGTGCCTGAGGGCTCCTCCTTTGTGGTTCGGGGCTCTTCGTGCACAATTTATGCAAGAGGCAATTACCCATAATTCGTAGCTTCATTGTGTTCAAGTCATGACGGGGAAAGTCCAAAGTTCTGTGAGTGTTCCTTCTGAGTTGACACGTGTTGATGTGACACTTCATTGTAAACTCACAGAGCTGATGTCACATCAATTATCTTTGGTAGAGTCAGTGGTGGAATGTAACTAAGTACTACTCAAGGTACTTCCTGTCAAGGTAAAACCACGAACCTCCAAATGTGTTGATGTTGGATGTTTGTGATAAACTGAAGGATGAAGTGTCCTCCTACTACATCCTATATAATAGTAAAACACTGTCAGGAAACATTTTACTGCACAGTTAGTTTTACTTTTCATAATTTAAGCACATTTTGCTGCTACATAGTTTTACTTAAAGCTACTATGAGAAACTTTCATTTTGTGTTGATTTTGGCGGCCCCTGTGGACAAAAGGGGGTAGTGTTTCCGAGCACCAGAATACCTTAAAAAAAACTAAATTTGACTGCAGCAGTGGTCTAAAAGTCTTCCCCGCTCAGTCCTGGTTCTGGTTCTCCCGATCCTTCCCTTCCCTTCAGCGGGTCCAGCGATACAGCATATATTACGGCGATGTACTACATGTATTTAAGTGACGGATCTGAATACTTCCTCCACCAGTGGGTATATATTTCTACATTTTCAAAGTGAAAGCTTGTTGTCCAAGCTGCTGTGATGAGACTTTCAAAGAACACACAGCTCTGCACACAAGTACGTGCTCATATCGAGGTGCCAGCCTCCGCTAAAAGGAACCCGCAATTACCACAAATGTAGTGCTAATATCCCTGAGAGGCATCCAGTGTCTGTCAAAGGATGCCATTCATTAGGGCCACATCGCTGAGACCCACTGGCATTTGCACCCACAAGGACACATCTTATGCTAATAGCCCTTTAAACCACGTCCTCGTTCGCCATCAGTCCCACGTACAGTGAATACACCTCCATCAAAGGGCGATCCTGCACATTCCTGGCCTGGTGAAGCCCCAGATGTCACAGGATGGCACGGGTGTCGGTCCTCACATACCTCCCCCCCGGTTGGCTCACTTCAAAAGAAAGCGTGGGGTGCCAGGCATTTGGTGCATGTTGGGCATTAGCTGGTTGCTTACAGGTGCAGAAGGTCACCTTTCATCTGTTGGTTTGCTTGTTTTGATTACGTGTGTTTATGCGGTTGAGGAGGGCCGTCTGTGTGGTGGTGACAGTAGATTTATCCAGATGACATGTTGGTATGTACAGCATGTGTTCCATGATTTTCACTGTTGGGTGGATAACAGTCTGGTTTGTCCGGTACGATTGTCTACAAACTGACTGCTATACATTGCCACGTCAAAGGGGAAGCAGCAGAAAGTAAAAGCAGAGGGAAAATCCCAGCGGACAATTTATTGGATTGTTATTGGCCCACGGACTGTTGTTCTCCCCCACGTTGTCCTCCATAGCGCTCTGCTAGAAGCAGCATGGATTCTTTTTGGAGCTTCCACACTCAAAAAAATCCAATTTGAGCGTCCAGAGCATCTGGACGGAGACGCACCTTCAGAAATCCGATTGGAATCGCATTTCAAACCGTATACAAACTTAGGTTCGATCCGACTTTCCAGACTTTCTTCAATCAATCTGGGAATACCCAAAAAAACAGATTTGAGCTGGCGGTCTGAACAAGGCTTGAATGACTTTGGTGAACTGTATCACAGATATTCATGGTTCCCAGAGGATGAATAACGTTTTTTTTTATTCTAATCTAACATTTCTAATCGTCCAATACTTTGGCTCATAACATTTACAAGCCTGGCATTCCCACCAGCCTCAGTTGTACATTGTGTTTACTGCTATGCAACTCTTTTGTCTCTGTTGCTGTTGAAAGATTACAACAACAAACTAAATCAAAAAAACATTTCTTCATAAACAAAAAAAAAGCAGCTCATAGTCCTATGAAGCTGTCACGGTGAGTTTATCTATCACCTTCACATCCTATTAAAGTCACCGTCACCCATGGTGGGACATCTGCGGTCAAGCTGAGCGACCTTGTGTTATCAGGTCTCCTAGTACCGGATAAACCCAAACCAAACACAACCGCCCACTCGTTCAGGCCTCCAAACAGGCCCGTGTGTTGTTTTTGTGGAAGGATCTGGAGGCATTGTTTACACCACAGAGTTTACAAGGATTTAGAGTCATTACAAGCAGGAATCCAACAAAATTAGACAAGCTGCCTTGTGAAAACACTGACAATACGGGACTGCTAAACCATGAAACCCCCCCCTAAAGAAAATGTGGAGCAGAGCTCAGAAAAGCTCAAATAACTTGCTATTAATCTGTCTTTTGTTTGATTTCCAACTCAGTAGTGAGTGTCCCTTTATGTTGCATTCATAAGAGACGTCTTTATTGTCAGTTTGCCAAACACACCATCTACATATCCTGCCTTTGATTCGACAGAGGCAGTTTTGATGAAGCTGGGCCCCGAGGCCGGGCCCTTATGGTTTCCCCCCCTTGTATGGACAGATAAACCAGCTGCATCACTATAAATGACATGACATGGGATTTTTTTTTCCATGCCCCCCCCCCCCCCCTACCCCCAAAACATTAGCATGGAAATGAAGTGGAACATGGGCTATAAATGGAAATGTGGGTGAAGAGGGGGCTGGTGGCAACAATAGGAGGGTTTACACAAAACCAGCGTTATGTGGGCAGCGGACATCAACAAGGCTCCTCTGTGTCTCCTTAAAGTCGTCCTGCTTTTAGAACAAAACAATGTCTCCCACAACACTCTTTGGTCTCCGCCATGTGCCTCTGGCTGGTAATAGAGAGACGCTTTTATAGCCTGAACGTGTGAATACACATGAATGTGAATACGTGCATATTTGCATGTGTCTTTAACAATGTTAACTCCATTTGAATAAATCATTTTAACGTAGCAAACTCCAAAAAAATTTATTTTTAAAATAGATTTTTATGAATAGATTCTTGTTAACTTTGGGTGAGACACCCCAGGCAAAAACATGATTTTTCATGCACTGGTCAGTATTGATATTTTGGGCTATTTCTTCTTTCGGACTAGTGGAATGAAAACATCCAAAATACACATTTAGATGTTTATTTTGTCTATTTGCATCTGTAGATTTCTCCTTAATTCACCAAAAGTTACCATTACATAAATATTTAAACATAACATTTCATAAAACTTGTAATACAAAGAATGATTTTATTAATGTAAGTAATCAACTGGGGAAGTTTCATGGTGATATCTACTTGGGGGGGGGGGGGGGGTCTCTCTCCTTAAGGACTGTGATGTTCTATATTTATATTATTCTCATGAAAAGACCAAATCAAACAAGTTAATGATCCTATTAATTATTAGCCAAACCCATGTGTTCTTCCTCTGAGCCATAGAGCTCCATTAAAAACACTTCAGTCAGCAACACAGTGCTCTGCTGGATAAAATGTTCCTTTATTGCAATTAACACAGAGTTTATTTTGAGGCAATCCCACATTAACCATCCCGCTGCCACAAATACTGACTAATGCATCAAATGTGTCTCGTTGGTTTTGGTCTTTTCATGACATTTGACAAAGGCTGGGATTATTCTATCACTTGTCAACTGACTAATAAACCCAGGAAAAGAACAAACAATGCAAAAATAAAGATTAAAATGCAACCTTCTGAACATGCCGAGATGTTGAAGGTCTGATATATTGTCTCTTGTTCTGCAGCGTCTGCGTAGCGCTGTTGCGGAGCGTTTAGACTCGGCTTTGTGTTGTATATCTGGCAGCTCAGCTGGACCGGTGCAGCTGCATGGCAGCTACTTCTCTTCGGAGGCTGCCAGTCCAAAAAAACACCCCTATAAATGCTATTGTGCTCACCTGATTGATCTTTCACGGGCCCAGAGCAGGCCAGACAGGCTGACTTTGGAGGGGAATGGCCGAGGAATGGTCGGCGAAACAAACAAGCGAGCCAGTGTCTGCGGCGGAGGAGGTTGGGCCGCAGGTGGCTAGGAGGCACGCTTGGGTTGGCGCACTGGCCCTCGTCAGATGCCAACAGTGACATTTCCTGACTATGGCTATACACAAGCAGGCATCCCAGCAACGGCGCGGTGTCCTGGGGGAATGGAGGACAGGGGTGGATTTTACAGCACACACGAGCAAAAAGGGGGAGGAGGGAGATGTATGGGAGCGTATGCATTAAACATGACGCACTTTCTCATAAACGCACTAAATAAAGATCTCTTTCTGTCTCTCTCTACTCAAACACACACACACACACACACACACACACACACACACACACACTTCCACTGAAGCACATCTGTTGCGGAGAGAGAGAGGCCGGGTCTCAACTGAGGAGAGCGAAGCCTGTCTGCTGACTGAACATCACTGCCAGGAATTCTACAGGGGTGGTGCACGGGTGGGAAATCATTCGGCAGGCCTCCCAGGGTCTAAACCCCGGCAGAGGCAGTGACAATCCCCCCCCCCCCCCCCCCCCCCCCCCTGCACCAGAGCACAACGTCAGGAGGAGTAAATCAAAATCCTGTAACATTTCCGCTCCGACAAACCAAACACCGTCAACCGAAATGACTCACAAATCAACTTTTAGCTTTTTAGATATCCAGCATGCTCACCTCCGGTTCTGAAAAGGGAAGCCAATGCTGCAGTGCCTTAAACGTGCATCCTTTGAACATGCAACCTTCCTGGAAGGATCCTGTTGTTTGGGTCATTAAAGTAGTCTGTATCATGTTGCTCTTGCATCAGTAGCCTGTATAAAGTGGGGTATGCTTTAAGGCGGGGCTTACAGTCATGATTGACAGGTCTCTACCAGAGCCGTCTCCACATCACTCTGTCCAAATATGGTAACTTCCATTCACTGGTTGCAAAAAAAACAAGATGGCGACAGAAAAAATCCCACATGCCGAACTCAAGGCTTAAAAAGTGTCGTCCACAAACCAATGTGTGACGTCACTGTACATACACTTATATACAGGCTACGGCACTGATGCGTGTCTGTGCACAGCGGCTATAACACGATATAGACTACTTTAATGCCCCAAAGAACGGGATCTTTCCAGGAAGGTTGCAAGCTCAAAGAATCCAGCTTGACCTTTTCAAAAGGAAGTGCTCTTTGCTTAAAAAAATAAAAAAAACACGCAACAAACATAGCTGGCTCTGTTTTGTCTGGAGTTATCTTCCGTTATGTATTGTTTGCTGAGGAAATATTCTCCTGGATGTAAATCAGGCGCTTTCGCACAAGCAGGACACAAAGGGGGGGCGGGGGGGTCCAGATTTGGCAAGGTGGTATAGTAAGGATGTGAGATGAATCAGGAAACTTGCGTGGAATTGATTTTATTTTTGGTCACCATGGAAGAGAAACTGGAGGATATGATTTGTCTCTGGGCACCGACATGCAAGCAAGTAACAAGGCCATGAGAAACACACACACACACACAGACTGCCCTGTGTTTCACACGAGGAGTGTTTGCATTAGGAATCATTTTTCAGTTGGCATGGCACGTGAGAGAGGCCGCTCGTCCTCGGAAGCCCGATCCACACTCCAAACAAACCAGGGCTCCCTGACGGCCTCCAGCCTGAGAGTAAGTCCTGTTTGTTTTAGTGCCCGGCGTTCACAATGAGAGCTAATGTCACCCATGTACAGGGGAGTTCCTGTTGTATCTCTTTTCTTTTTTGAATACGTGGATTTGGGAGCCTTTCTGTTGCCTCTCGACGGCTCTCAACATGGCAGCGGCTCGCAGCTAACGGCTCTAACAATGCAAATTACAGCAAAAGTGGTGAGAGAGCTAACAGCGATTATACGTGAGGGTGGGTCAGCTGCATGAGAGCAGAGCGTGAGCTAACCACTGGGGCACGCTCACATGCACTAACATGCACTTATTATCGTCCGGCTATGTCAATAAAGCAAAGAGAAGCTCTTATAAAACAACACACAGAGTGACTTCTCGATGCTCTGAATGCCATGTATTGCACTTTTAAATATGAATTAAAGCAGCCAGTGAACATGTTTGTACTAAGAACAGATCCCATGAATACTTGGACTGTCTCTCAATGCTGATTAACCCACAGATATTCAATATATTATCACCCAGACTGTCACAGTTACAGACCAGCTGATGAACATAGAAACCAGAAACCGTCGCCATCCGGTTGCCAAAAAAAGATTGCAATACATGAAGCAATCTCCAAAAGCTTTCGATTCCAAATCACAGCATGACTTTTTCTATGATGTTCCTCAAATGTTTGTGTCTTGATTTGGTATTTTGAAGGGATTTTTTTTATCATTTTTATCGGGTGATCATGGGACCGGCCGTTATATACTTCCATCAGAATGTTCTAAGCACTTTTACACTTTCACAATTTGTTTTATTCAGGTTATTATTTAGGTTACAATTTAAATTTTTCCTCCTAAAAAAAATACAAAAATGTAAACCTTTATTCCATGACAACAATCATCTGGATTACAGTGTGATAAGGTTACATCAACATAAATAAAAATAATATTTGTAGTATTTTCATGCAGGTAACATTGAGAGTTGTATACTGGATACTGGAGGTTTGTGATGGTGCAGCATGCTTCCAGTAAGTCGGTCCCTGTGCGATGTCCTTGTTTTACCAAGGATCTTTACTTGTTATCAGTCACCATCGGCCTTATCGGGACCGAGGGAGGAGCAGGAGGGACGAGGGAGGAAGACGAAGCTCCAGAGAGAGGAAAGACGGAGAGGTGTTGTTGACGAGCACCCTCCCCCCACAGACGCCTATACTCCTCCTGTCTTTCTCCGTCTCTCCACATCCTCTTTTTTTTTCTCTTTCACTCCGTCTCGCTTCCTCATTCTGTCTCTCCATTCATTCATTAAATTTTCTTTTGACATCTCTCTTGAACGTCTTTCACTCCGTCCGTCCACCTCCACTCTCACTCTGCCTCTCAATAACTAGAACAGCTGAGGCTATAATAACATTTCATCCATCCATCAAGCAACAGCCAGCTTTGATCAATAAGCACTTTGAGTCCACTCCACAGCACCGCACTGAACTTAAAATGTCTCCCCTCTGTCTCTGTCAGTACTTATCTCTCTGCTGACAAAGCTATATTACACTCAGGGGTGGATGAGTATTACAGTAGGTTTCACAATGCATTTTAGCACCGCGTTGTGTGTGTGTGTGTGTGTGTGTGTGTGTGCTGTAAATTAAATAGACAGAGGTGATCCATGGCAGCTGCCTGTGTTCTTTACAATTTCAATTCATCCTAAAGGATCTAAAGAAGTTGTAAATCCTCTGACTGTATCAATAGTAAATGAATCTCTGTGTAGGTGTTTAACGCTGCTGTTTATGACAAATCTTCTTTAAATACACTTGCTTTTCAAACACGTGATGTGTTTCAGGAATCAACTTTTTTTTCCACAAGACAGAACTTTTATTTCATTCACTTCGTAACAAATGGTATGAATTTCACATGGAGACATTATTCATGACAAGCCACAACAAAAAGAGAAGACATTTTTTTAAAAATGGGAAATGTCGTGTACCAAAAAGCTCACATGCTTTGATGTCACATGAGGATTTTCACGTGCAACTTTTTTTTGCAAGGGCAGGAATTTGCCAATAGTGTTGTGGTAGCTAACAACACAATAATGGTGAGTCATGCTGTTATTTCTAGGACAAAATCATGACTTTTTCTTTCTCTGACTGTTTCATTTGAAAGATTTTTGAAGGTCTGAAGATGTAAAAGTGTCCGATGTAAGAAACAAGTGTCTCCGGCTACGCTGGCTGCTCTCTGAGGCTGTTTTTCAAGTGCTAACATCAGCGTGCTAACATCAGCGTGCTAACATCAGCGTGCTAACATCAGCGTGCTAACATGCTCACATGCTAACATGCTCACATTGACACGGTGATGTTCACCTGTTACATCTTTTTTTCTGCCTTTCCACAGAGTTTCCAAACAAACTAATCAAAACCACAGATATGAACCTCATTACAATTCATGTGAAGGTGTAATGAGATATCTCAGTGGTGACCAACATCCCCGTCACTGGAGACACCTCACTCGTGTGGTTCAAATGTTCATTTTCACTTACAAAATGGGAAGTTTTGTTTCCGAAGTTCACACGCTCTGAGGTTGTGTGGTCATGTGGGCTTTCATGGTAATAACTAAATAATGTTTAGTCATGGGATTAAATGGGGTTATGAAAAAACTAAGTCTAACCATCAGCGCAGATCAGTTTTTCTTTCAGTTCAGATGGAAGTCTTATGACAGGTTAGTGGAGTTCAACTCAATCTGCTTGTTTCATTTGAAAGTTGTTGTTTTTCGAGGAGGAGAAGAGGTGAAACTAACCAGTAGTCAACCAAAGTAAGACAGAAGCTACATTTTGTGTGACTTATTTTACCCGAATCCTTTTTAAGGGAGACATTGGAGGTGAAAAGGGTAAGATTTTGAGGTAATGAATATCACCATGAAACTTCTCCAGTTGATTACTTACACTAAGACAATTATATTTTGTATTACAAGTTTTCTAAAATTGTAAGTTTAAATATGCAAAAGATACATTGTTGTATTAATTATGTGATTCCTGAACAGAAATCTAAACGTTGGATGAAGCCATGTTCAAAGTTGTTATTAGTGATATGTGAACAAACCCCTTTGTACAAACCTTCAGAACATAGAGAGGAATGAAAGTGTAGAGTTTGGTGTATGTAAGAGCTGCTGAAGTGGAGATTTCTGGATCAGAGTCTGAGAAAAAACTCATCAGAGAAAACAGCCTTTAAAGAGATGTTATGTTTAAATAACCCAATGAGGCATTATCTAATGGTAACTTCTGGTGAATTTAGGAGAAATCTAATGGAAAAAGAGGTTAAATAAACACCTAAATGTGTATTTCGGATGTTTTCTCTCCACTATTCTGAAAGAAGACACGTTATGGAAGCAAAATAGCTCAAAATCTCAAAACTGAGCCGGTGTCTGTGCTTCGGGTGTCTCGCTTTAATCCTTTAGATCCACTGAGAGACTGTGGTCTGGGAACCGCTGTTTTAGCCTATATGGTTACTGGAGAGTTTATAGAGTGGCTTAAATTGAATACAACAACTACTAAACAACCATAATGTTTACTTCTGTAATATCCTGGAGGCTGTGGTGAAGTACGCAGCAGGGCTGATGCAATATTTATAGCCTGCTGTGCGCATCTAAATGTGCATCTAAATATCATTAAGCAGGAAATAGCATGTACAGTATCACCTGTTATGGAGATTGAATTAGATATCAACAGGGGAGAGAGAGGAGGAGGAAGAGGAATACTTAAACTGCTCGTTGTACGTCTCTGAATCTCGTTCACCGCTGAAACTAAAACTCAAATCCCATCAGAACTTTGTTTCCTGTCTCCTGGCTGCCAAACCCTCTTATTTGTTTTTTAAAAACAGCTTTTGTGGCTTCAGTTTGGCAGTTTGGTTTCAATAAGCAGCGAGCATTTCACCATTCTGTGTACAAAGCTTCCCGAGGAGAGCTTTAAATCCTGTGGACTTCTTGTGGCGCAGACTTAAAAACCACAAGAATGCAAGAATGCTTGTCCCTGAACTGATTTCAGTTTTCAATGCTCATTTTAATGCACAGGGCTCCTGCAGAGGTGGTGCCACTTCTGTGATCACTTCTTGTCAAAAGGTGGAGGACTAGAAACATGAAGTGAAGTAAACAAAGTCTTTGAGTTTGTTCGCGCAGAAAAACAAAAAAACATGTCAGGACTTTCGTGCCAGGGCAGGTTTTTATGAATGGAAGTTTTTTTTTTCCGAACTTTCCCTCTCTCTTTTTGTGAATGAAAAACAACTGGAAAATCCAGTATAAAAAGCCCGCAGTTTGCCGGCAGGTGATTGGCTGCTGTGGCGCAAGCTCCGCCCACGGTTGCTAGGAACCCGGCTGCCAGGCTTCCGATTGGCTCACGCGGGGGAACCGAGACTTCATTCATAAGTCAGTGTATTCAACCGGACAAAGGCAAGAAATTCGAGCCCCTGAAAGAGGAAATGCGCCAATCACGAGCCTCGTCTGGCCCCAGCGAGAAAAGCAAGTCTCCCCATTCTCCCCAAATCATGTCTGGTACAGAAATGACAGCACAGCTGGCGCTGAAAAGTCTCCTCGCGTCAACATAAAGCTGTTTAAACTCACTCTAGATGCTTTTATTAGTTATTTCCCGTCGAAATTGTTTTGTTGTGTTGCTTAGACTCCACTAAAATAAACACACATCTGTTTCCCGTCACAGTTCCAGCGCTGGACTGTTTCCTAAAGCAACTGGAGCCTGCATGGTGATCTGGGCAGACGTGGCAAAGAGCCCGAGAAACAGGCTCCTAAATAACACTCATAATTCATGCACGCTGTACGACTCGTCCGACATGCTTTTAAATCACTTACAACACAAATACACCAAAACAAAAACTGCTTTATTCAGCAAAAAAAAAAAACGTTTTTTAAAACGTGTAGAAAAAGCTGCTTGAGGTGTAAAATGAACTTTACCTTAACTTAAAGGTGACGTGACGTGCTGTCTGTCACACGCACACACACACACACACACAAGAAAAGAGATTTGTAAAGAGGGCTGCAGCCCGCTGGGTAATCACTCGCCATCACTTCCCCTCGGCATTTTTTGTGAATGGAGCTCATTATGCATGCAGCCTCCACGCAGCTCCATTCACAAGCAGCGCTCCCTCCTCTCTCTGCAGGCTGCGTGGATCTCACTCAACTCAGCCTAAATGACCACAAACGGTTAACGGATGGATTATAAGATGGATGGATATTTGGACCAGCAAGTGCCTTACACTTTAGCAAATGTACGTATGGATGCAGTCTTTCTGTTGATGTTAATGCTCATGTTTTTTTGACTCTGCTACCGGGCTTTATCTCGCTCTCTCCGTCTCGCGTCTGCACGAGTTTTTGGCTGAAGCAGCTGTGTGCGCGCGATACAAAAAAAAAACTACTTCTCACCCCGCTTAAAACTAATACAAAAAACTAAGAAATCTCTCCACAAACTTGCGCATAACAAGTGCTGCTGTTGGTGATGTTTGTCCGCGGGTTTCTTACGTGGGATACTTCGGTTGAAGAGCGCGTCAAAGCGTGCCAAATGGTCACTTTCTTCAGACGCAAACAGTGCGTTTGTTTTTCCCCAGATCGCCTCCACCACTGAGAAATGTGTTGTTTTCTGAGGAGCTTCACCTATAGCTGCAGTAGGCTCTCATTCGTAGCTCATTATGAATTATTATCATGAATTACTTCTTTCTTTCGTTTCTTTTTTTTGTCTCCTTGGCTTCCCTTGCATGCCACTTTAAAACACGGCATTTTGACACTGATGTGCCCCGTTGAGAGTCTCACTTCTCTGTTAACATGTGTGGGTTTTTGCAGAAATCGCATGGAAATGGGCCCTTAAATAGACTGTTGATGGCAGCGAAAAGGAAATACATGGACACAGAATTACCCCCTCAGGAATCTGAAGGTAAAGTAGTGGAAGTCTCTCTTTACATGACGCATGTTGACATCATATCAACCCCAGACAGGCAATGTCAGTCTGAGGCTTAGTTACTGCATTTAAATATCACAAGGTTAAGAAAAATAATATAGTGTAGCTGATGGCTTGACCTTCTGTAGTGTGCTCATTATTCACTCTTTCTTTTTTTATCTTTCTGTCCAGACCTCTTCCAGGATTTAAGCCAGCTCCAAGAGACATGGCTCACAGAAGGTGAGATTTGCCTGCAGGCTGCTTTTCTTCTTGATTTGTTCTTTTCTGTGACGAGTCCCTCATTAATGACAGTCAAGAGGGTTGATGACGTGTCTGTCAGGAAACATTGGTGAACACAGAGACCTAAAATGACCACAGAAACATGCATACTTTTCCATTTTATTCAACTCTTTAGGCATTATGTCGTCCGTTAAAAGCATTTTCACCAGAGCTTGCTTCCAGGTGTTTCTGTCAGTCCAGCAGCGCTACAACAAACACGTATTAATGCACTTTTTATTGAAATGTTTTCATAAAACTTTGGTGAAAAAGACAGCCCTCTTAGCTGCCTTTAAGTGCCGTCCCAAACTGTCTGATGCAACACACATGCTCATAAACCATACAACACTTGAAAAAAAGAAAAAGGCCAGAGAGAACACAGATGGGACATTATTAGCTTTGAGCATGTCCTATTTTGGCCATGTGGCATGCGTGCCAGCCAGCAGCCAAAGCAAACAAACAGGCTATTTGGCTTGTGTCACTCAAAGGCACATAGCGATGAAATGAGGCCCAGCCAGAGGCAATTGTCAGCTAGTAGACTTAATAAGTGCAATGATGATGTGAGCGCTAATAGAGTAATTATAATGTATGTCAAGAGGGAGAAAAAAAACAACATGAGTCACTGGGCCTGTTTTTGTGAGTTTAAATGTGCTTAAAGCTGCAAGAATGAGAACTGCACCACGAGGTGTGCATTTAGTTTGTGTCAGTCGCTTTAATGTGGAGGTTTAAAGAGGGAACGCTACTCTTTTTTGACTTTTAACATGATCCACATCAACCCGATAAATCCTGTTTTCAGTTGCTCATTGTCACTTTGTTTCAGCGTCACTGTGCAGAAAGGTGTTTGTGCAGAGGAGGTTTTAACTTTCAGCTATGATTGGAAATCAATCACAGTCTAATATGCAAACTTATGCAAGTGTGACGTGGAGGGTTGAAGCCTCCATTAATGAGAATGGACGTCTGGTGTCTTGTAGTTAATAACAAAGTAATTCAAGTTTTTTGGGGGTAAAAAAAACCCATATCAGACACATTTGTATTCCAAGCAAAGTACTTTTTCAATGTCTGGAGGGATTCTTTAAGTTATGGAAGACTGCATATTCTGTGTAAATGCTTTGCTAATGAATCGAGTAATGCTTATAATAATAACTTTAATTATGTAGCGCCTTTTATAAAGTGCTTTGACAGACAAACAAGACAAACTAAGGTCAAATTGTAACTCTAATAACAGTACAATAGGTGAAACAATAAAACCAATCAATACAGTAAAAAGATTATAGACGATGTATAGCATGGTGCTCTGTTTTTATGGATAAAGCAGAATTTCTACAGTGTTTTCTCATATTCATGAGAAATATTATGTCACTTCAAAGCAGCAGGAGAAGTCCCGGTGTTGAGTCTTGAGTCATACACAGTATGAAGCAGATCAGCAAACGACTGAGGGGAAGTAGAGCAGCTCCAACCAGAGACACCGTGGACGCGGTTGTGTCTCTTCTGAGGACCAGACCAGTTAAATAGAGCCCTGCTACTGTTTATGGGAAACAACGCCGTACCCTACGTTAGCTTTCTCACCTTTTCTCATTAAAGAAAACCCCGCAAGTTCACTTCACACCGGCGTCTCACGCAGACAAAGACCAGAGCCAGAGCCCGTAAAACTGCAACAATGGGTGTCGCTTCAAAGTTGGAGCCTTATTTGTATTCACAGGTTTCACTGTAAAAGGGCCACCCCCTTTAAAAGGTTCAGGCTTTCTCACTTACCTCATAGTGGTGTATAGTCTTTGGGAGGACTTTGGTTTCGGTTTATTTGAGATATATCGGCCTCTGAGGTTCATGCCACCTCCTCACCACAATGGAGTCAAATTTAGTTTGTGGTGCTCAAAACGGATCAAAACGGATCAAAACATGCCTTTTTAGAAGCTCCTCTGTGATCAGAGTTCACTGGAACTACTTTTCCTCTGAAAACTAGTAAAGGAAACAGCTGGCTGTTGATATTTATAAGAGTTAGTTTTAAAGGTATAAGCAGCACATTATTATTATTGAGGTGGCAGCACTGATATTTAAAAACCTGTGCCAATTAAACCAACATTTATCTGTATGACTAGATACCTCTGTAAGAAAAGTGAGAAGCGAGTGTTCTTACTAACATCACTTCATGTACAAATTGGGCGATAGCTTATCGTTGAGTCATAGAAGAAAAAAGTACGACAGAAAGATGGAAGTGTAACTTTATCAAAGTGTTATTTAAGCCTAAGTACTGGCTTGTTTTCAGCTTCCCCGGCTAAGACCTCTCCTTTCCTGTTGCATTAATTAAAGACCTTATCATGATTGCAGTTGTGAGGGATTCACCGAGACTGTAAAAGCTGCATAGCTGGAGGGAGTTTTCTTTTTTCCTCTCTCCCCTTTTTTTTTTTTTTTTTAGCCAGAGCGGAAACGAGCGAGAGACAGAGAGACAGAGAGACAGAGAGGGTGAAGTGCTGAATGGCAGGAGTTCAGGAGCTTGTCACATCTTGTCTCATTTTGGCCTTTAGGTTTATATGACTGAGGCTGCTTAGCTCCTCCCAGGATCTCCCACTGAGAGAGAGAGAGAGAGAGAAAAGAAGAAAAAAAAGTCATTCAAGGTGCCTGGAAGCATCGGGGAGAACATGCGTCTGCAGCTCGTATAAACACACTTTCCTTCTTGTGCTGACTTGCATCTCAAAGCCCCTGACGAGGTGTTCCTGGAAACAAATCAGATGCACGTGCGAGCGCTCGCGCGCACACGCAGGGAACGCTCGCACGCGCCGGGGCTACCATCATGTCTGGTGCTCGTCCTCCCCGTGTTCCTCTTCCTCCTGCCTCTTTATGAGGTCCAGCATGTTCCGTTGTGGACATGTTGAAACCAGTGGATGTGATTGATGAACCAAATATTGGCCCCTGCTCTGTCTCACACAGCAGCTTTATTTCTCCCCCCCCCCCCCAGGGCGACAGACTGAAAAAGTGTTAAAAGGGGGTAATATTATTATGGTATATAGTATAAGCCACAGGATGCGGCGTTGTATAAGAAATCAATTTAATCAATTTAATTTATCTGAACATGCTCCGAGATGCCATCATCCGGTTTCCTCTGAACAGGAAGGAGGAGTGAGGACAAGAAAGTGGATTTGAATTTCTTATTTCCTCTTTTTGTCCTCTGTCACTGTTGCTCTCTCTCTCTCTCTCTCTCTCTCTCTCTCTCGCTCTCTTTCTCTTTCTGGTTTCTGTGTTGTGTGTCATTGTCTGGAAACCAGAATGGCGGGTGAAGTGAGAGAGAAGAGGCTGTTGAGGTCAGATTTAGCTTCTTGAGTGAGACTACATTCACACCCCTCGGTGCAGAGTCACGGTGGATCCTGCAATTGTCTACTTTTAATAAGGGGAGGGAAAAAAAGCGATAGATCTACAAGGAAAGTCTATTATTTATGGCTCTTTGTTTCATTTCTAGTGAGCGAGTGGCGCTGAAGTACCCGCAACATGGTACCACTTTGTTTTGTAGACCATTACGCCCCTGATTGAGTTCACGATATTTAATGATAGCCATCAACTTTTCCCTACCAGTTAGCTCGTACCGTGACGTAAGTGTGAGGAGCAATGGAAACACTTTGCAAAAACTTGGGGCGCTGGAGCGTTGCCAGATTAAAAAAAAAAAAGGTCGCTAGTCCTGGTTTCTGTTCCTCGTTTTTTTTTTTGGGTGAGATCATTAATGCGGAGTTAGGAGAACAGAAAGTGCCATCGCGCTCATGGTTAAGTGGGTGAATTTGACCTCCTCACCCCTACCAGGGTGTTGGCAGTCAAATGATTTGAGCTGTTTGTGTGACTAAAGCGCCAAAGGGACAATTGTGAATGGGTTTGGATTCCTAAAAAGAGAAGCGGTACAATAGTGTCTGTCTAGCTCTGCTGCACCTGGGCTTGGCATCCCTTTTAAATAATTAGATCCTCGGTGACATTCATCATCAGAGAGTGTCTCATTCAAACTGAAATTGTACACCACTGCAAGTGATTATAGATCAGATGGAGATATCACACATCGCTGTATTGACTTTTCTATTTTCTGCAAATCACTGTGAGCTGGCTGTAAATTGTCTCGGCGCTGCAAACGATACGACGAAGGTGTGATTAAATACGAGTGTAGCTGTACGAGCTTCAACCTTGACTTCTTCTGGATTGCCTGGTCTAAGCGGCAGATGAAGTCCAGACCACCTCCGGGGTTGTCAGGCAGAGTCCCCGACACTTTGGGACAAAGTTAATCTAAATAGCTGGTTCGTCGCACCGCTTGACAGATTCCCTCACTCGTTGAGCCGGAACAGCCTGTTTAGTCTGTCTGGATTGGGTTGTTGTCTTGAACAGGATGTATTAGTGGAGGGGGGGGGGGGGGGGGGTTAATAAAATGGTCATTGGGGAAAATGGGTTTGTGAAATATAAACATACTTTGGAAAAAAGGACTTTTAATGACCTGCAATGAATGCTTTTTATTGTGAAGCGTTCCAGGATGAAATACCTTCTTTTTTTTTAATAAGATTGAAGAATATTGGATTATTTCGCAATTTCATGGTTTTATTTGTGTTTATTCATCACATGTTGAGCACTTTACATAAAGGCCGTGATCGTAACTCAAAGGAAACCAGGCTGGCAGCAGGTTAACATCGTGCCATTCAGGAGCTCCATGTTCTTGCGTATTGATCCGTGTGATGAGCAAAGTGCTGACATGCTGCAGAAACCCTGCCTGAATGAAGAAGCCCAGCAGGACTCTGACTCAGATTTCAAGAGAAAGAATAAGACTAAGAATAAGAGCAAAGGAGTGACGAAGAAGTATTATAATAAAAATAATAATGTTACATTTTTGGTTGCTCTTTTTTCCCTGTGTAATTCCAGCTCAGGTTCCTGACAGCGATGAGCAGTTTGTTCCTGATTTCCATTCTGAGAACTGTGAGTACTTCCAATTTCTGTGTCCTCCTAAATGCCCCAAATCCGATTTCCTGACGATATATTGCAGAGACAGATCTTCTTTTATTTATTTATTATTGTTTATTCAATCAGCTATCGATCCGTGCAACGTACGTAACCGTGCACACGGGGGCGAGACTTCGTCCAGTCGGCCCGCTCGTGTAATTGCAGCTGAAGTACGCATGTCGTGAGACCGAGAGGACGAAACCAGCGGTGAACGTTTGGGCTGTGAAACCGCCAGAGGCTTAGGTGGGGATACTGTAACTCGCTGATGTTACAGTAATCTCTTTGGCAGACAAAGCTATGCAGAAACAGAAGGCCTAATGAGCCGGCCACCGTGGGGTGAATTTGGGTGCCGGCGTTACGCGCCGCCGTCGCCCATTTGCATGCCTTTGAAAAGCTGAATGGGTACGGCCCAGGAAACCAGTAAAATAAATAAATAAAATGAATCAGGGCCCCAGGTACAAAGATGGCCCTTTGTGCACATCGGAAGGTGTAAAATGGAAAAGCAAATTCCTTGGCTGCACAACTGAGGCGGCTGTTTGAATGAGTTTCCCTTTCTTGTTGTGTGTCTTAACAATGGCGGTTCAGGATCAGGGTGGGAATACGTGTCGCTCTGCAAACAGGGTTTTTCTTTTCTGTTCTGTTCCATTCAATGCACTGCAGGCGTCGCCGTCTCTAGCAACGACGCTGAAATGGTTTAAAAAGAACTTGGGGGGGGGGGGGGGGGGGGGGAACGTCAAGAATAATCTCGTCCCCGAAGTGAAACTGACAGCTTTCAGTCCCAGTCAAAGGCGCTTCCTCTCGTGAACATCGTGGGGTTTAACCAGCTCCGAGTCACGAGTGCTCGGCCCCTCTCGGTGACACATGCCCTGTGCGACATTGTCGCCGTCTGTTGGACCAACAATGCGGAGCAGGAAGTGCAGATGAACCCCGAGGGCACGCAGGGGTCGTGTCTACTTAACCCCCCGTGACCTGTCAGCCAATCAGCTGTCAGGCCTCTGCTAGCGGTTGACCAGGGTATGATTTGCAGGGTCACGGGGGGCTTCGGTTTGACGGGCAGCTCACTTATACGCTGCAGAGACACTCCCGCGTTGACAGACAGTGTCCCTGCTGGTCACAGTCAATAGCCGCAGAGTCAACTTTGTAGCATCTCCATTCAGCTTTCGTTTAGGGAAAACTCAAGCTGACAAGCGACTATAAATATATTCATCTTTGTGTTTGCTCTAGATTGTGCATGTGGTTCATTAAAACTACGAGAAAGGCTCCTATTTCTTCCCCACACTGAGCTACATTCTCAGAGTCTAAAAACAAGTGACTCACCTGTTTTTGAAAACTCGAGCACATTTAAAAAAAAGAGCATAAAGCAAAGCCCTAATCCCAGGTGACCGGAATATAATTGAGGCTTGCATTGAGGAAACGGCGCCCTGGTAAAAATTAAACATTGTTGTTTACTGAGTCAGGTTGTTACCTGCATGGGTGTGGTGTTTAGACGGAGACAGAGAAACAGCAGAAGAAGAGAAGCAAAAACACTGCGACATGTAGGAATGCTAGATTGGGGAAGAGAAGGAGGGGGGGGGGGGGGGGCAGCAAAGGAGGGATTGTGCAATACCTGCACATCTGGTAAATCTATCTCATCTGGTCCATTCTCCCTCGGTTCACAGCTAACAAGCGTGCTCTGTCTGCAGGCTGCCATTGAGGGAAGGTTATGCAAACATGCAACTTTTATGTACTTGCTGACCTGCCTGTGTGTGTGTGTGTGTGTGTGTGTGTGTGTGTGTGTGTGTGTGTGTGTGTGTGTGTGTGTGTGTGTGTGTGTGTTAAAGGTAATTGAGCCGTTGGTGATAACAGTGCACCAAGTTTTCCTATTGAACTAAATGTGATTTGGCCTCTCACCACAGCCTTAAGAAGGAGGATGTTATTTTTTTAATCTGGCGCTCATCAAGAGGAGATGAGGATTAATGTTTTTGGCGTCGACAACACCTTCGGGGGGGTTACTACCCTCGCCCTGGCGCTGGGCTGTCGGAGTGATTCCTTTGTCTGTTCACTTTGCCTGCGGGGGGGGGGGGGGGGGGAGAAACACATGGAGGTGTCAGTCACATTAATGGTGAAGATACTTCAGTAAAATAGTTTGAACATGTTCGCTGCTTCAAAACCGCCAAAAGGCCGACGTTTTGGAGCGTTCTCCGAGGCGCTGCCTGCTCCGAGAGCTCGTTCCTCTTTGTCCCAAGTATGTTGTTTACACTTGGAGCAGCTCGAGAGATGTGACCCATTCATAAATTTTCTTCCCTGTGTGCGTAAGAGGAAGTGTGCCTCTCCCTCCCCCTCTCTCTCTCTCTCTCTCTCTTTCTCCCTCTCTCTCTCGCTCCTCTGCTGCTCTCTCCTTCGGTTTTCATTCATAAAAAAGCCCTACAGTACTACAGACCCCCCCTCTCTGACACCCCCCTCCTCTCCAAGTGGATACTCCAAACCCCTCCCTCCCTTCCTGTGTCTGTACAAACTAAGTCGAATTAAAAAATCTGGACGACCCCCCCCCCCTTTTCCTCTCTCTCTCTCTCTCTCTCTCTCTCTCTCTCTCTCTCTCTCTCTCTCTCTCTCTCTCTCTCTCTCTACACACACATTGAGTGTTCCAAGATGTGAACTAATCCAGCGATTTCGGAGCTGTGTGGGACGATTGTTTAGTTGTGTGCCTTGCAGTAATTATATAGGAAGTTGTGGCTATAGAATGCCGTTAGTGTTTTTCAGAAAGCAAGTTTAGCAAAAAGGAGAGAAGAGGAGAGGAAAAGAGAGGAGAGAACAGAGAGAATAGAAGCTGAACTCCAAAGTCTTCCTCTATATGTAGTCTGTGCTGGTTTATTATAGTATACAGTGCAGAAAAACCTAAAGAACAAGGTGACATCTTCAGAAAAAGCTTGTTTTGTCCGACCAACTGCCCAAAACACAGAGATATTCAGTTCACTATCCCACACGACCAGAAAAAAACAGCAAATCCTCCCAATGGAGACGGTAGAACCAGGTAATATTTAGCATTTTTGTGTAAAAAAAAAGAAAGCACTTAAATGATTGCAAAAGTTGCATAAAAGAAAGGAACAAAGGAGGAGGTTCCAGGTTCCAGTAACCCGGCTCTAACCAACTCCTCGCAGCAGAGCGTCTCTCTGGCTCCGTGTTCTGCTTTGTCATGAATTCACAGCCTTCCTCTTGTTTTTGGGTTGTTTTTCTGGGATCAGAACCGGCCCAATCAGGCTCTGATTTCTGAGCATGGGGCGATGGGCGAGTCTCTCTCTCTCTCTCTCTCTCTCTCTCTCTCTCTCTCTCTCTCTCTCTCTCTCTCTCTCTCTCTCTCTCTCTCTCTCTCTCTCTCTCTCTCTCTCTCTCTCTTCTCCCCCCCGAAAGAGAAACATGCAGTTCTGTGTTCTCCGCTTTCCAAAATACAGCTGCTATGCAACAAAGTGCGCTAAAAAACAGCCAGGTGCCTGCATGGATACGTCTCTCTCTCTCTCTCTGTCTCTCTCTGTCTCTCTCTCTCTCTCTCTCTCTCTCTCTCTCTCTCTCTGTCTCTCTCTCTCTCTCTGTCTCTGTCTCTGTCTCTGTCTCTGTCTCTGTCTCTCTCTCTCTGTCTCTCTGTCTCTCTCTCTGTCTCTCTCTCTCTCTCTGTCTCTCTCTCTCTCTCTCTCTCTCTCTCTCTCTCCTCTCTCTCTCTCTCTCTCTCTCTCTTTCAGGGCGACGAGGTGTCTGTGTTTGTTGTGGCGTTCTTTGTTTTGCTTCCTAGTAAAATGGTTGATTTCTCTTACGTGAACCGATGATTTCTTTTGACAGCCTCTCATCCACTTACTCATGCGCACACATAAACACAGTTGGCCTGGTGAACGCGCACACACACACACACACACACACACAAACTTCAGCCCTGCAGTTTTATGAATGGGTTGGTTGTGAAAGACTGGCTGAGGCAGCACATTGAGTGAAGGGGAGTGAACCTTCATTCATGGCATTGGTGGGGGGGAGGGGGGGGGGGGTTATTCCACCACTAACAACACCTATGAGAGGTGCAGGCCTAGTTTTTCAATATCTAGCCTTTTTTGGGGGGGAGAATGCAACTTCATGCTTTCACTTTTGTCTTAATCTTTGTTTTTGTAGCGATCGTGCACATTTTAGATTTCCATTAAGTTTTCCTTAAAAACAACCCAAACGTTACTGCTCGTTTACAACATTATTCGGTCATCTGTAGTCGATCCGATCCAATGAAAATGGTTTTGTAAAGGCCAGGCATGTCAAGTAATAGGCGTTTAACAGCTTCCAGTGGGGAAGTAAAAGCTGTACTTCTGCGTGTTGATTCAGAACAGCCCTGTCAAAGCCGGGGGGCCGCAGGGATTTGAGCCAGGCAGCACAACCCGAGTGTCAGCGGCATAGCTTTGTGAATGGACGGCAGTGTGTGTTTTATTACAGGAGAGTGAGGGGAGATGTGTGTGTGTGTGTGTGTCAGTACATCCCTGTGATGCTCATACGTATTTCTACGTTCGCGTTGGTGTGTTTTCTCTCCAGCAGGACGGCTCTGCCCTCTGCAGCTGGAATGTTTTCTCTCTTTCGGAAGCGAGCGCAGACCAAAGAGAGCAGACAGATGCTGTGAAAGAGACGAGGCGAGGCCGTAAAAAAAACAACAGTGGTTGAACTTGTAGCGGTCATTAATAAGAAGATGGTGGTGTGAAGTCCAGTTTGGACATGTTTGTTGTGGCCGTTCCTTTCTGTTTGTTATTGGAGAAAGATCTGGAAATGTGGCGAAATGAAGAGATGGGGCAAGAAAGGTCGGGTTGAAAACAAACCAACAGGTTAAAACGTATCTGTAAGAGAACAAAAGGGTGAATGGTAAAATGATTACCCAACAATCAGGTAGGCTTCCTTGTTAAATTTTGACTTGTTCAGAGACAGTTCTTCTGTGATTCCTTCCAATCAAGCAAACACACTTCCCCTTGACTTCTATGGGAACGTTTTCATTCTCTCAACGTTTGGCCACCAACGTTCTAAGCAGATTTACATTTTTGGGTCATATTTCACTTTTCATTCGTGCAGCGCCATGAGCAAAGACTGTCTGGGAGTGTGTGCTCTTATCCCCATTTGACTCTATGGTGACGGGCTTTCCCCCTCGTTCTAGTCGGCTTTAGCCCTAAATCCCGTTTCTCGCCCCATCAGAGTGTGTTGTCGCAGTGCCACCACGTTCCCAGAACTTCGCACTTACTTTTAAAGATTGAAGTGTCTTCATAACCCTAAGAGATTATGGCCAAAACTATGAAAATATAATCCAAGTTGTAACAAAGCGGAATTATGCTTTTTAAGAGCTGTTTTTGCTCTCCTTTCTTGGCCAACAGTCCTCCTCAGATCTCACACAGTTTTCCACTTTCACATGCTTGACGATCCAAAACACACACTGCAGAGGAGGTGGACCTTGTAGTAACCTGCTGACACAGACCAGGAGGTGTGCATAGCGAGCTGAGAGCCAGCGGACGGCCGTATATCGATCCCAGAGAGGAGCGGGAGGAGATGGAGGGGGGTTGATAGATGACTGGATGAAGATAAAGCGCAGATAAATCAGCATGAAGGCAGATAGGGGAAGGAGAGGGGTAAGAGCGGGTCAAACGTGCCGTCAAGAATTACGGTCGAGATCCTGATCAAGAAACGGAGAGAGGGTGAAAGGGAGGGTGATGTGGGGGGGGGGGGCAGGAAGAACCGTGGATGTGGCATTTGCGCCGATAATTTCAAGCAAGGTGTCCCGGCCTTTCTGTGTGTGTGTTATCTCCTTCTGATAAGGCAGATTTCGCCTTGAAACGCCTGCTTGAAACACACGTACAGGCAAAGGAGAACAAACAAATGAAACACTGCACACACACACACACACACACACTCTCCTCCCTCACGTCCACGATACCCTGGTGGGCAGCGGGAACTCATTATATCATTTCAGTAACTGTGGGGGGTGGATCGATCGCTACATTAAACATTAAGAGGGGACAGCTATATTGGGGAGTGAGGGATTGAGAGAGAGGAGTCAATATTGTGCCAGATTAATTACATCCACCCCTCGCCTGTGACGGGATGTCCCTCTCGCTGCACATGTCCCGGGACGGGGATGTATTGTATCGGCTCCACTAAATAGCAATGGAGCGGAGAGATTTATGGCTGGTCAATGGCCATTTATAAAAAGCCAACGCGGCACAATTGAAAGGGAAGTGGACAACAGGGAAAACGTGAGATGTCAGAACATTTACCGATTTTAAATCGAGATCCCTCGATGCTACTAAGACCATGGAAATATTACGTTGATTATTATATTTTGTACAACAGGGTTGTGTAAATACACTGTGAACTCTCACTTTCCCTTCTCGATCACATCCTTGCTGAAGCCTCATCTCCTTCGGAAAGCACAACTGAAGTATCTCCAGCACTCTTAACGGGGGTAAATTAGTATTCTTTGTCCATGGCTGACATCCCACACCAGCGCCGACTGATATCCAGTTCATTGAGAAGACGCAAAGCTCTCCTGAGAAGGAAAATAAAAGCTTGAGAGCACTTGTTAAAACCAGAACATCCCCATCACTTCAGATAAATACTGCAATCGATTTCCAGTTGAGAAAAAGGGAAGTGAAACCTTGACGTGTGCAGAAAAATGTACCGTGCCACTGGTTTTCCCACAACGGGTGTCATGCAGCTCTACATCCTGTTAGCCAACACAATGATGCATCACAAAACGTTTTAACTGTCCAATAATGTATATATATATATCTTTTTTTTAATCCCATTTGTGAGAAGTGCCACGGTGCTGTCTCGGCCAATCATCTGTCTCGCTGATTGTACTTTCCAACAATCTCGTTAGGCTTGTTTGGCAGGTATCTGACAACCATTCTTTAAATATTCAAGGAGCCTGAACCATTATCAGATGGGAGAGGACCTGTAAATCAGATAGAGCGGACACTAATGGATCCAACACTCCTGGGCTCCCTGAGCAGACAGATACTGAAGCCACTCTTGGGCCTCTTGTCTCTTCTCGAGATGAGGATGAGTTTGTCAGTGCTGGCCAGGCTGCCTTTTCTCTCTCTCTCTCTCTCTTTTTCTATCTCTATCTGTGTCTTCCTGATTGTGCAGTGACCTGAGAAGCGAACACACACATGTCCAGCACATGTTTCCATGCATCAGTGGAATGACTGGATACACTCTGCAGTCAAAACGGTCTGGATCATATTGTATCTCCTCGCTTCCCTTCCCTCCCTCTCTCACTCTAGTCTCTCTCTCTCTCTCTCGCTCTGAATTTTTCCACTGAACTATAACCCACAAAGCCAAAACACATGAATGCATATTTCATCAAAAATATATTAGCTGTGCTTTGGTACCGAGGTGTCAATACATTATCATATTTGTTTCTTCACTTGGGTTTAATGAAGTTAAGCTTTGATTTTGAAATGTTGCCCAGTAGACAATGTTACCACTTTAGACATAATTAAAGGCCATGTGTCATATGTGGCAAGTGGGGTAAAGCCCCACCTACTGGCAACATAAGAAACGTGTGCTTTTAGTGGAACTGACTAGTTAAGAAGTTAATATTATTCAGTAACTGAATGTGTGTGTGGGGGGAAACCACAATGCGCATTTGCCAATGACAGCGGATGGTTCAAACCGGATGCCAATTTGGCTGATTATGTGGCGCCCAGCTGCAATTTGATTGGCTATCAGCCACGCGCTGCTACCACGTAGTTTGCAGAAGTCCCTAAAAAAAGATGGCAGCGGTGGTCTCCGTGAACGTCGTGGAGGATCTTCTGCTGTACAAAGTCTCATTAAAATGATCAGCCTGAAATAGCATTAAATAATATATTTCTAGGTTTAAGGGATCAATTGGCACGAGCGGTGGAACCGGGTGTAGCCTGTCGCACACGCTTCCAGCTCGCTTTTAGCGTGCGTGCATACTGAGGCCTTGAGCTTGCACTGCACATGTACGATGCATATGATGTGAGAGACGAACCAGACCTCCAGATAGCCCTGAGATGGTTCCTGTAAGAGCACAACTTGAATTGTATTTGTGTGATTTGGACCCATTAAGTGAGTTATTTACGTTACGCTCGCGTGTTCTTTGGGTTTAAGCGAGATCCAGTCACCCTGTTTGACACGGGGGCTGATGTCCAATGAGTTATTGTGAGCGAGGCTGTCATGTCCTGCAGACTTCCAGAGGCTTAAGACTTGGCCATGTCGCACATAAACATCCAATGTAAGACTCTCCAGATCCACCGCTGTCTTCAGATTGGATTTCCCTACACAAGTGCCTTTAATGGTAGGAAATACTCTCCGATGGGGGAGTTCATGGTGAGGTCTCGTCAAAGCGCTTGAAGCGGCTCATTCACAAGTGATTTGAAAGTGTTTTCGTTGCTTTGCTGGAGAGTTTAATCCCTTGATTTTTGTCTCTTTCAATATCAATCGAAAAAGCATCAACGTTATTCATCTTGATAGTGTATTAATCACATTTGTAATATTGTAATCTCAATCACCACCATCATTATTCGTGTGCAAACCAAATCTTTTTTGCACAAGTTGTTACAGTTCATCCCTTTGTCCGCACTATTTGTGTTTTTTAGGAATCCCTTAGGAATCCAGTAGTGTTTCCTGACATGATAACACTCCCTCCGTATGGCTCAGCTGAGGGGCCCATTATGTAGAGAGGAGTATGTGTGTGTGTGTGTGGGGGGGGGTGCCATCCCTGCTCCTGTGATTTGTTTGTGGTGGGTGTCTGTCTGAATGGGACCCCCCCCCCCCCCCCTATGTAATGATCCCTCTACTTCCTAAAGCACTCAACCATGACCATCACCTTTCACCCTGCATCCTCCCCCCTCTAAGAACCAACATTTACATATGTAAAAGTCCATCCCCACCCTGCCTTTAGCTGGGGGGGGGGGGGTCATCTCTATACCTAGCACTCAAAATAGGGAGTGAAAGGGAGCCGGCGAAGAATACCACATAATAAGGAAGGAGGAGATAAGAGAACGAAGTTTGGCGTGAGGAAGAGGCCTTTGACCTTATCAGTTTAGGAGGTGCTGGGAATCTGCCGCACTCCGCCCAATACAGCAGGAGAAAGTAGACCGGAGCGTGTCCAGCCACACGCATGTACACACACATGTACACACACAATACACTCGTCTTCTTCACTGTACGCCCTCCTGTGTTAGCTCAAAAAATGTCTGTTTTAAAAGGCATCGGCCATTGTGTACAGTATCTGTCTTTACACTTCCAAACAGCTTCCAGGTTCTTCACACTCTGTTCTTAAGTTCATGAACTGACCACACACACACACACACACACACACACACACACACACACACACACACACACACACACACACACACACACACGTGTAGAAAAGAAGCTATGAAATATGAGGATCTGTGAAAGGGTGATGTAACATTTAGAGAAGGTCTTATTGCCCCAAATAAAAGCAGGAAGAGACGGGAACCTGAAGAACATAACTCTCCCTGGATCCGTTTACAAGACTGCCACCAGCGTATAAACTTTATCATTTGGGAAAGTTAGATTAACTGCGATATGCCAGAGAGTTTGTAAAAGTTGGTGGAGACCAGAGTTTTTATAAATGTTATTTATTTAAGGACTATTCATGGATGTCAGATTAATTCCCAGATGTGTTCTTTAGGAGCGCACAAAGCCGAAAGCACACATTTGTAAGAGCAGAAGATTACTGCAGAGGATCAATTGAAATAACTTTGGACATCCCCTGACTTTGGTTTATGACCCAATAACTGCAATGAACATTCCTCTCAGCCTCGGCTGTATTAAGGTGAACATGGTAAACATTAAAGCTGCTAAACATCAGCATGTTAGTGTATGTAAGTAAAGCATTAGCATGTCTGTGGACTCCCAAGTATTGTTCAAATATGTTTTTACGGTAATTCGGAATCTAAATAACTAAATATATGTTACGTTTTTTTTTATTTTCTGTTTAGTTCCCACTAATTCCTACACCTGACTCGGAAACATCAACCATCTCTGTGTAATTGGAAACGCGAGCCCGAAGCTCATTTACCAGATTAATTAATATTCCAGAAAGGTCACACACACACACACACACACACACACACACACACACACACACACACACAGCTGACGCCGTTCCCAGGCAGGACTGTTGGAAATGGAACGTCCTCATAAACCGAGAACCACATCAAGGGAAATAATTCCTGCCAATCGCTTTAGTGGCTCCACTTGGCTGCACCGTGAGTGTACACTCTCTGAGGATTGTTTGCAGTTCATGACCATGGCTAGAGAAAGGGGGGGGGGAATGTCAATAGACAAACACACTAGTATTATTAGAGCGGCAGTCATGTGCCACCCTCCGCGTACCAGCAGACGAGCTGTCGGAGACTTAAAGGAGGCTGGAATCCCATCGCGCCTGTCTGGGAAATCTGGGTAAATGCTCTCTAATCCCGTTGATCCTCCACTAAAGCCAACGCTTCCTCACCTGCCTGCCTGCCATGGGAGAGTGAGTACAGACCAGAAGTAGGAAGGTTACGATGATGAGCGGCGACCGGTTTGATTGTTCGACTCGGTTTATCGCTTTATGCATGTTCCACGTCGAGAATCAAACGGTGAAATAAACCCCTGAATAGCAACAGGAAGGCAGAGATACTAAGAGAATCCTTAAATGTGAAAACTTGTTCATAAACGATAACCCACCTGAGCTGTTTGATGGTCCTGGAGTCAACACTACTTACTCATTTCAAATACCAATTAAAATGCAAAAAAAGTAGTAAAATGTAACTTTTTAACTGTTAATTTTACTTTTTATTAACCACTTAAATGAAATATCAGAGACTACCCAGAACCCTTAGGGACACCTTGTATATATGCCTGTTTTAAATCTTTTTAGTCTAGTTTTTAACACTCAACTTCATCAATTTTGAGAGTTGAGGGTAAATTCATGAGAGTGACTGCAGATCCTCGATGCAGTTTATGTTTCATGTCGCTATAATCTCTTCTCACCTTTTGGTTACTCTGTTTTTTGTTTTTCACTTTCTATCTCTCGCCCTAGTGCAGCAGTCATCTCTGGCCTCATTCATGCAGCCAGACGTTTTTTGTCTCCTCCTCTTGTTTTGTGAATGGGTGTCGGTATGTAATTACCTGGGCTGAGCTCTCAGTGTGGCCTGCTCCGTCAGTTCCACACCCACTGCACACGCAGATAGACATTCAAGCACACACACACACACACACACACACACACGCATTCACAAGCGCACACACAGATTCAGACCCGCCGAGATTCCTAATACACGCACACACATACACACTCGTGCACGCACATAAATACAGGCCTCCCCAGCTGGAAGTGCACAGCTGCTGCTGTTTACCCTGTCGGGACCAGAAAAACATCCTGTACAGTTCTCCGGGTGAAAACCTCCCCTCGCATAATAAACACAAGCCCTCGGCACAGTTTGAAGCTCCACTTTGGGTGGTTTTTGTGGCCATCAAGGCAAAGGTCCCCTCCAGCAGTTCAGCTTGATAGACAGTTCGGAGTGCTGGAGATTGAACGGATGCCTTTTTTTGGGGGAAACATGAAATGGCTTTGAGGGTGTACTTGGCTTTATCCGTGTTACCGTCTTAACTCGAAGGCAAAAAGAGTAAAGCTCACAAGGGATGGCTAACATCTGGATACCAATAGGAAAGAATGCAGCGCGTTAGAATCGGTGTATATGCTGCTCTAACAGAGGTGTGACATGTGCTTTCATCAGTCCACAGACGTCTCTCTGGCCCGCGGACTTGTTTAGCTTTAAGCTTGACTTTGACTGAGGAAGGTTTGGCTGCTGTTGTGTCTGGAAGAGTGAAGAAAAGTGGGCGAGGACACTTTGGGTTTCCAAATGACTGCTGGAATGCAGTCGTGTGTGAGCGTGTGTGTGTGTCAGTGCGTGTGTGTTTATACGCGTCTGTCTGCTGCCATGTTTCTTTTGCAGCTGACAGTCACTTAAGCATTTTGGCTGGCACGTAACAGAGATTCCTGTGCAGACAGAAGTATCTGCTTTTGTATTTGAGCTTAACGACAATAGTATCGGGGCAGGGCTGAATGAGAAGAGAATATACAAAGCCTGATGTGTGTGTGTGTGCCAACCTTTATGTCTGCTTTCTGTTTACTGTCTCTTGTAGCGGTGGCATTTCACAGCCCTCCAGTCACTATCAAGAAGGAACCGCAGAGCCCGGGCTCCGACCCCAGCCAGTCCTGTAGCCACAAGCAGAGCTTCAGCTACCCCAGTGGAGAGCAGTGCCTTTATGCCAGGTACCGCCAGGTTTCCCTAATAAAGTACATGTTGTTTGTAGTATTTTGTCCTTAAACGTTTGAAGTCTCTACCAGACTTCCTTTGTGCTTTTTTAGCTCTTATTTAGAAAACATTTTTATTTTATTTGGCCACTAATACAAAGGCTGATTTATTGTCTCTCTGCATATTTACTGGCGTCCTTTTGTTACCAAAGAACAAATGAAACAATAACTACTTTATTTTATCTAATGACACAGCACTGCTCAGCTGTTGTGCATAAGTCAGAACAGCTGCTGTTACATGTGCCTTTATGCATGTACTCATGAGTGTGTTCCTGTGTTTTAGTGCCTATGAGCAGAAAAGGGTGGCAGGAGGAGCCAAGAGCTCCTGCCCAGGGACCCCCATGTCTCCTATGCAGCAGCATTACTCCCCAAAACCTGCCACGGCCGGACGGCCCGATGCTGGCTACATGAACCCTGCTGCCACCTCCCAGCCACTGCCCAGCAACAGTTACCCCATCAACGCCAGGTGACACATGGTTTAGTTAAGAGTAATGGTCAAATATCATGCATAACGTTAACCAGAGCTATGAATCTGTAACACAAGGATACTATTCTGCAAAGTTGCACGAGACCCTGAAATGAGCTGCTGTATCTCTTTTCTCAGCTCCAGGTACCAGGGCCCCTCAGGAGACCCCATGTGTCCCCAGTTCCCACCACCAGGCCAGGCCTTTCAGCGCATGCCTTCTGCCCCAGCGGGTCATGGCAGCAGCGGAGCTGGTGGAGGTCCGGGGGGCGGAGGCGGAGGCGGAGGTGGCGGTTATCATCGGCAGCACTCCGACCCCTGCATGCCCTACCTGCAGCAGAGCTTTAAGCAAGAATACCTCGACCCGTTGTATGAGCGGGCGGCTCACATGGCAGGACCTGGACACGGGAGTGGACCTCACCCCCAGACCCACCCACACCCACATCAACATCCACACCCACACTCACACCCACACAGGTTCCCACCAGCCCACATGATGGTTAAGCAGGAGCCCACAGACTACACCTACGAACCCGGTGAGTGATTCAGACTAATGTCACCAAAGTATCTTTAAAAATGATGATGCAGGTGGTTTTAATTCACAGCAAGTGGGTGAAATATGCCGATGGGAAACTACAATTATTTTTCTAATTAATTGATCAATGATTGAGTTTAGGAAATATCAGAAGTGAAAGTACTCAGACCCAAGGTGACACATTCAAAGACCCAAAGACATTAATAATTATGATTAAAGACGGACAAATGCAGCACATTCTCACATTATAGAGGGTTGGTTTGGTGCTACTAACTCACAGCCACGTGTGTGTTTTGGGTTGTGTTGTAGAGCGACGGATGAGTTTCATCTGGTTTGTGTACATAACATCAAACACAGTATGTACCTGTGCACTGACGCGTGAATCTGGACGATGGTTGAAGTGATTTCTAAGGAGTCTTTGGGATTATAAACGGTCCCCTTTGAAGACAAACCCTCCCCAGTGTGTAAAGCTCACTCAAGAACAAAATGTCCAAAAGGCAAACAAACTTCTTCACTGTATCTACACCCCCCTCCCCCCCCCCCCCCCCCCCCCGCCTCCAAAACTCCTCCTTTCAACTCTCTGACACTTTGCAAAGAAAAGGAACAAAAATATATTTTTTTCTCCTGCAGCTACACTCCTACCTCCTTTCACTCCCCCCCCCCCTCTCTGAGAGAGTGAGAGAGAGAGAGAGAGGCAGAGGAATTTCATTGAGAAAATGGAGGGCACTGGAAAGACTAGAGTCCCTGGTGGAGTGCTCCAGGATCTCAGGTTGCACCAGCGGCTTCCTTTTTCTGCAGGCAGATGAACTCATAATGGAAAAATGAGCGTGGCCGCAGTAACCCGAACCTCTCACTGGCTGGGCTTTGGGAGAGGGTGAGGGGAGGTTGTGGAGGGGGGGGGGGGGTGATGGTACAGGGTGGGGTAGCCGGCACAGGCGCTTTAACAACGAGCTGAACCACTGGAGAGCACAGAAACCAGCTCCTCTGCTCGCCTCTCTGAGTTTAAAACAACAAGGAGAGAAACATAACACTCGCCATACGTCGTGTCCTCGTTCACCTGAATCAAAGCTGCTACAGGACCTGAACGCTATTGTTGAGATTCCCACAGGTCCCACATGCACATTTGTGGATGCCTACAAAGCCTTCCAGCGCTGAAGCCAGCATACTGTATGCATAATAAAAGCGACCTAATTCTTTCCACTCTCGTGTGTTTTTATACCTGCACCTTTTGATAAGGACCGGAGAGCACTGACAAGGACTCGAACAACCTTGAGAAAGAAAAAGGGGAAAGAACAAAAGGATGTTTTTCTGTGGATAACGGCCGAGAGGACGAGAAGGTTGAATTTTGGTGGAGTTTCCTCCCGAAGTGTCTCAGATACGAGTTTGACCGACGGCAGAAACCGATCAGACGTAGAAGATCAGTTTATCATTCGTTTGCAGACAGTTATACAATACAGCACACTTCTCATGAGATACTGCAGGGACGGGAGCCTTAAACCTGCAGATAATGTTGTCTCTCAAAAATAACAATGTAGAGAATTCTGTGTTGGAAAAGAACGCTGCAAGAAGAACGCATAAAAACCAAGGAAACCTCAACCGTCATCGTTCAAATTTCGTTATGTAAATCTAGTTTGCAGTCTGAGTAAAGAATGTTTGTTTTTTTCGTTCATTTGGATTATTTGTGTTTTAAAGAGCTTTTAAAAGAATGCACCCGGCAAAACAAAACATTGAATTGGTTCATAAAAACAGATTACCAAATTGGCGTAAATGACTGTTGATTGTCCCAAGCCGCATGAGCATGTAATGGGAAAATTGTACTTGAGCATACAAAAGAGGTGGATTGACGTAAACAGCGTGTAACGACAGCACCAGTGTTTTCTTTTTAATGTGAACAATGAAAGCCACAAGTCTGCTGTCCCGTTTAGAAAGCAGGCTGGAGACTGAGACTAGTTTCACACACAGATTGCCATTCTTTCGCTTAATCGCTGCTATTGTGTTGCATGAAAGACACAAAATGGTCACGCCACTCAGTACGCAATTAACCCCGCTGCTCTCACACCCAATCTACCGATCACTCCCTAGTGGGAGTCTGCCGTAGCTGGCAGACGTATTATTTACAGTATGATCGAGTGCTGCTGCCCCAGAATGGAGGGTTTGAGGTTTTTTATTCCCCCCCCCCCCCCCCTCCCCTAGTGGCATCTTATCACAGTCACAGTGCTGCAGCTGCATTCCCCGAGAGTGAGTCACGTCCAGAGCCAGAGGCAAAGAGCTGCACCTTTCAGTTTTTGTGTTCTCCGTTCATACAGTTGACAGGCGACACAAAAAAAAGGACAAATGTATATAAAAGAATCAATGTTACACCTTTTATTTTTGTATTCTCTGAGGTGAGCAGAGCAATCTCAGGATGTAGACAACAAAGAAGTCTTTGCTCGTAACATAAATACGTGCTCCAACTTGCAAAGAGTTTTGCTTAAAGGGGTTATGAGGATGAGTCTGAAATGTATTTCGGTGAATGTACCTGAGTCAGTCAATAGTACCCAGATACAGTGCAGACACTGTATCTGCACTTTTCTGGTCTGGTGAAGGTGCTTGCTCATGGCCTAAAAATACCACCCGAGACAAGAGAAGTGATATGATAAATGCAGCGTTTGTCCTTGCAATGCTCAAAGGTGACCACACAAAATCTCCATTTAATATTAATATACCCACTTTCTCAAGCTGGTATTGGCTTATTAAGCAGTACGTTTGGGTTTTTTATTTACTTGAATTTATAATCTCTCAAAGTGATTATTCTTCGACAATCAACCCCTTGTGAGCAATTTCCATTCTTATAAATTTTCTTTCACTGGGGAAATTGTGAAAGTGGATGGATAGATGGACATTCATCCTATAATCGTGCACCATGTTTATCCCTTTTAAACTGATTAAATTAACAAAAAGTTGACCCATAGCTTTCTGTGTTCTGTTACAGATGTGCCTGGATGTCCCTCTATGTACCACCACAATGAGGGCTACCCAAACCCCCAGCACAGCAATGAAGGTAAAGCGACTTTTATTGTGAAAACAATCATATTTTACCTCCTTTTTAGAGGCCTCTGCCAAAGTATCGTTGTTTTTTGTCCGTGTTTCCATTGGCTAACCTGCGGCGTGTCCGTGTTTCCATTGGCTAACCAGCGGCGTGTCCGTGTTTCCGTTGGTTAACCAGCGGCGTGTCCGTGTTTCCGTTGGCTAACCAGCGGCGTGTCCGTGTTTCCATTGGCTAACCAGCGGCGTGTCCGTGTTTCCATTGGTTAACCAGCGGCGTGTCCGTGTTTCCGTTGGCTAACCAGCGGCGTGTCCGTGTTTCCGTTGGCTAACCAGCGGCGTGTCCGTGTTTCCATTGGCTAACCAGCGGTGTTTCCATTGGCTAACCTGCGGCGTGTCCGTGTTTCCATTGGCTAACCAGCGGCGTGTCCGTGTTTCCATTGGTTAACCAGCGGCGTGTCCGTGTTTCCATTGGCTAACCTGCGGCGTGTCCGTGTTTCCGTTGGCTAACCGGCGGCGTGTCCGTGTTTCCATTGGCTAACCATCGGCGTGTCCGTGTTTCCGTTGGCTAACAGGCAGCGTGTCCGTGTTTCCATTGGCTAACCTGCGGCGTGTACGTGTTTCCATTGGCAGAGGCTCTGGCCTCACCCCTGCCTCAAGAATCCCTGAATAAACATTACTCCTGGAAAAAACACAGTATTTTCCCAGCAAAAAAAGGAAAACTATCTTTCCCTTCACTCTCATTGTTACACCATTTTGTGTTATTCAAATTCTTATTCAACAACAGACTTAGAATAACTCCTACATTTTTTTACAATAAGTTCACTGGTCCTGCAAATGGGAGCGAAGGATCCAAGTCTGTTTTTAAATGTTTCCAACATGAACTCCTCTCCCTGTAACTGAAGTGCTCTTTTCTACTTTTGTAAAAGCAGAGTGCACACTTCTTGGCTTAATGTTATTCGTGCGTGAATAGATCCTTGTATTTGGTTGGAGATGGTATTCAAAGCTTGGCACGGATCCCAAATGAACAACCTAGTTGTGCTACGATCTCGGCCCCTTGAAACTCTAACACAATTCTCCCTTTGTCTCCCAGGCTATCTGTTTGAAAACGACTCCCGTGTGGTTCCAGAGAAGTTTGAAGGTGAGCCAGCTGCACCCATAATCCCCCCCCCCCCTGCATTCACACAGAATTGAATTTGCCCACCGCAATCCACTTGGTGAGGTGTTAGTTGGATGACAGCAGGTATCGAAGAGAAACTCTAGATACCTGACTATCATCTCGTGTAGACGTCAGGGATCCTGGTGCGAGAGGTACACAGGTTCTTGGTGTACTCAGACGCTTAGTTAGAGGTTTGGTTTCCCTGCACACACACACACGATGTGGGGCTCCTCTGTCAAGGTAAAGAGAGAGACGAGCAGTTTCCCATGGTGTTGTCGGTGATTGACGCTAAAGGAGATTGAGTGGAGAGCCCGAGGGTGTCGGCACTGGTTGAACGAGTGAAGTGTGCAAGTTCATTGGGAAACAACAGCAGCAGTAACTTAGCTGAGCTTCTCGTGTTCTGGCACTTGTGTACAACATATCCAGTAACAGGTAAACAACCAAGAACTAATCAGTGTCCACTTACCTACATACTGTTTAACCCAGTATGTGCTTTTCTTTTACTTTCAGCTTTTTCTCCCGGTCACATCAAATTGTTCCTATTTCCGTCTCGACTAAACGCACCGCTGCCCTTTTTAGCGGGCAATTTGATAAGCCGTAGTTAATAAGCATTTGATTCAGTTTACGTCAGTGTGCAAACATGAAACATCAAGATTAGATGACCTAATGATGTACTGGCCCCACTACAGTTCAGAGACTTCTTCCAGCTGTGTGGCTGGTCACAATGTCCTTGTTTGTACATGTAAAACAAGAACCATCTGAGTCCCGGATGGTCTGATGCAGATTAAAGTGCAGAAAATGTATCAAATAAAGTACAACTGAAGCTACAGAGGTGTTTGAGTTGCATCATAAGCTGGTCAGATTCAGGTTTGAACATTTCTGATCATAACCGTCCATAACGTCCGTCCGGTCTCTTCTCTCCTCGTCCCAGGTGAGGTGAAGCAGGAGGGGGGTGGTGTTTTTCGCGAGGGCGCACCTTACCAGCGCCGGGGCTCTTTGCAGCTCTGGCAGTTCCTGGTGGCCCTGCTGGACGACCCGGGCAACTCCCACTTCATCGCCTGGACGGGCCGCGGCATGGAGTTCAAGCTCATTGAGCCTGAAGAGGTTCGTCTGAAACTATCTTTTCTTTCAATCAAAAAATTTGCATTTTTCTTTTCAGACGACATAAACAGGAAAAATCGTTTGTCTAAACGCTACGAGTAGAGGTACAGTTTAGTAAAACTTATGTATTTTAAACATAAAGTATTGAATTTAACTTTGAGAGAGACGGTGTTTCGTTTGACGCATCTAGCAGCCATTTATGGTACAGCATCTTTATGCCCTTACTCTATTTTTGTTTGCCCTTATCCACAAATACTGGAGAAGTGTTGATAGAGATCACGATGTTAACATGAATCTGATAAAGACGGCTCAAGTTCTTCTTTGAATGAATTTATGTTAGCAGTGTTTTTAAAGTGCCACCTAGATTACAGCGATTAGAAGTGCGATTTCCTCGTAGGTCTTATGCTCTTATCCATCTTCCATTAGCCCCCCCCCCCCCCCCATTCATTATTCAACACATGCAACGCTGGATTGATAAATGAAGGACAAGCGCTATCACAGAATCAGCCAACACCCCCCATTGTCTCTCACCTCTCCACATTGCTTTAGTCGAGACATTTTTTGCGACGTTTAAGTCTGCAATTTTGATTGGACGAATCGGACAGCGTCCATTTGGGTGGGTCCTAATACGGATCGGTCTATACTGTGTGTTCCATTATCTTCTCACTGTACATTAAAAATGAATGGGGTAAGAGTTTTACAAGAGCAATTAGGGCTGAGAGCACACTTAGAGATCAAACAGGGCTGCTGGCTGGATGGCCACTGTGGGATACAACCTGTCTCTCCCTGAGTCATGAATCCCAGTGTCTCCCCCCCCCCCCCACAGCTTTACACTTTCTTCCACTATCTCGGATGTTTGTCAACATTAAGCTCATTCGCTGATGTGAAATGATTTGATTTACTTCCCCGTTGTCTGTGTGGGGCTGTGAGACAGAGTTAGAGGTCCCTCGTCAAGCTGAGGGTTCAATTTTGGGTTGCGAGTGTATTTCATGGGCTGCCTTTCTGACAACCAGCCATGACTCTTATTTCACTGTGAACACTGTGGGACTCTGGTTGCATTCAAGTGGTAATGGGTTACATAAAAAGGAAGTGAATCCACATGTGGGGGACTCGCCCTGGTCTTTGCACGTTGACGCTGTTGCGTTAAAGAGCAGAGGAGGCTTTGGCTTGTCACAGAGGACCCCTAGTGGTGACAGGGTGGAAATACACACAACTGTGTCTAATTATGAATTTGGGGGGAAATTAAATTCAGGAACAAAAATGCTGACACCAAACGATTTTCTTTTGTTGTCGTGTCATTTGAGAAGGGCTATTATTCTTAAGCCCTTCAAAAGCATGCAAATAACCACTCGCCTTTTTAAATTGACCTCACCAAAGCTGAACTAAGCCAGAAGTGTAACCACAGCCATTTCCTTTTCTCCCGTCCTCTCCCCCGTCTCAGGTTGCCAGGCTGTGGGGCATGCAGAAGAACCGTCCGGCCATGAACTACGACAAGCTCAGTCGCTCTCTGCGCTATTACTACGAGAAGGGAATCATGCAGAAGGTACAAAACACACTTTTCTTTATAATTTGTCCTTATTTTTGACGTTATACAGCTTTTAAAAATATTTTTTTTACTGTTCCTGAAACCTTCAGCTTGCTAAAGTTTCCTTCCGTATGTATTCATAGATAACTAGAACCCGTCCACTTTGATCAAATTATGGTACCGCTTTATTATAACATGCTTTATAAAGGCTTTATAAGTTGTAACTGTCACAATAAGTTGAATGTTAGATAAAGAAGTCATAGTATAGTATTTCATAAAGGTCATAGTGTAATATTTCATAGTAAAGTACCTATAAGCAACTGAAAAGTCTGTACAGCGTTAAATGCACTTGCTGTATATTCCTTCATGACTCAAGCCGTTCCCTGTCCCTCTCCCTCTCTCTCCCTCCCTCTCCCTCTCCCTGTCCCCCTCTCTCTCCCTGTCCCTCTCCCTCCCTCTCCCTCTCCCTCCTCTCTCTCTCTCTCTCTCTCCCCCTCTCTCTCTCTCTCTCCCTTCCCTCTCCCTCTCCCTCCCTGTCCCTCTCCCTGTCCCCCTCTCTCTCCCTCTCCCTCCCTCTCCCTCTCCCTCCTCTCTCTCTCTCTCCCCCTCTCTCTCTCTCCCTTCCCTCTCCCTCTCCCTCCCTCTCTCTCTCTCTCTCTCCCTCTCTCTCTCTCTCTCTCTCTCCCTTCCCTCTCCCTCTCCTTCTCCCTCCCTCTCCCTCTCCTGTCCCTCTCCTTCTCCTTCATCCTCTCCCTCTCCTGTCCTTCTTCTTCATCCTCTCTCTCCCTCTCCCTCTCTCTCTCCCTCTCTCTCCTTCTCTCTCTCCCTCTCCCTGTCCCTCTCTCCCTCTCCCTCTCCCCCTCTCTCTCCCTCTCCCTCTCCCTCTCCAGGTGGCAGGGGAGCGCTATGTTTACAAGTTTGTGTGTGAGCCCGAGGCCCTCATCTCGCTGGCTTTTCCCGACAATCAGCGGCCCAGCCTGAAGGCGGAGTTTGAGCGCTACGTCAACGAGGAGGACACGGTGCCCCTGTCCCACCTGGATGAGGGAGCGCCCTATGCCACGGAACAAGCCCCCCAAAACATGGGCCCACAGCAGCCCTACTCCAAAGGCTACATGTACTAAAGCCAGCCTCCTTTCTCCCCACCTTCAGAAATCTTCCTGTTGTACTGACCCATCATCATACACACCCCCCGAAATCCCATGCACCTCTTGCACATGCCCACCCCATCCACTTGTATATAAGGCTATGGCGTTTTTTGTTTTAAATTAATCTCATTCGGGATTTTTTTTGTTATGTTTTTAAGAGCTGCATTCTTCTCACATCTGAGGCCTATTCAATCCATAAACATGACTGTGGTTGGAGAGATTGCGTAATAAATACCCATAATAATACCAAGTCGAGACTTTTCTTTCCTGGGTTTCTTGTGATGAGGCACATTGGGGTGTTCTATGACGCGTCTGTTTTTGTTTTTTATGCCATAAAAACTTCAGAAAAGTCAGAGTATAGTTTGTTGAAAAAAGGTAATATTATAGTATTTCTAAAAAAGTCAGAGTACTATATTAAAAAAACACGTCAAAAGTCATATACTGTGTAAAAAAAGGACAGAGTGTAGTATGTTAACAAAAGATCAGTATGTTGAGAAATGATCATATGTCGAAGAGTCACGGTATAGTTTATTGAAAAAACATTGTAAAAAGTCAGTGTAGTATGTTGGAAAAAGTACAAAATGTTAACTAGTGTATGTTGAAAAAACTCTTATTATAGGATGTCAAAATAAACCAAGAAAGTAAACGTATAATATATTGGAGAAAGTCCTCGTGCAGTATGTCAAAATCATAGAATAAGATTTCGTAGTATGTCAAGAGATTAATAGTATAGTTTGTTGAAATGAGTCGGTCTTCCTTGAACACACTTACATCTGAAATGAAGGCACAGAAAAATAAACCTAGAAGTCCAACATGATGACAATCCTACCTGGTGTTAATGCTGTAGACAGAGAGGAATGAAACAAGTGGTTCAATAATCACAGATTTAGTCCCTCCTCTCAGATTTATCTTCTTAGAAGATGAGGAGAATATGAATATCGTGGCCTTTTTATGGTTCACTTCAAACGTGAAATAAAAGCAGCAGAGCGATGGTAATCCAGTTAAATACACGTTTCTAAAATGAGTTAAGTACTTTATTTTAAGAGTCACAATTCAAATGATTAGGAAGTTAATGTTTGTACTTTAATTAATGCTTTGACTTGATTGGCATTAGTAGTTTTATTTATGTATTATAAGCTGATTAGAACTATTGTTAAGAAATGAAACGGCTCATAATTCCTCTTCTAATAGTTTCCAGTCGTCGTGCTAAGCTAAGCTAATTAGTAGCGTCATATTTACTGCACAGACAAAAAGAAAAGCAGCACGTTTCTTATTCCTTTAACCGAATCGTGCAGAAGAGACGGGACGATTAAGAGGCAGCCACGACTAAAAGTGCATCAAGTGTTTATCGGCAATTACGAAAAACTATTTTTTACAAAACGTGGAATATTTTGCATATATATAATATATATATATATATATTATATATAAGGCAAAACTAAATATCACTTAAGACCATCACATATTGTCAAACGTGTTTACAACTGATTCATTGATTTATTAGCAGACTGTCTAAACTAAATGTCTCTCAGCCACTAGCTGGTTCAGTCATTGTGCTCTTCACAGTCCGTCCACCAGGTTCAACCGCACGAGGCTCATCAGCTCATCAGCTCATCAGCTCAGCAGCTCATCAGCTCATCAGCTCAGCAGCTCATCAGCGACGTCTGAAAGCGCGGGAGATCCTCCAGGCGTTTGGTTCCTCGTAGCGATTGTAGAGAGGTTCCAGTTTCTGCTGCCTCTTCTGCCGGCTGAGGCGCGTCGGGTCGCCAACTCGGTAGAAAGCCGGCGCAAACTCCACCAGCCAGCGAGGGTCGATGGTGGTCACCTCCCGCATGTACTCCTTAGTGGTCAGCACCAACTCGTGGTACACGAGCCTGCAGGAGGCACGACGAGGACATAAAGACCGTTAATAATGATCAGGGCTGTTTGCAACTAATGACATTAAAAGAGCTTCAACGAACAGGCGACTGCTTCTCAAGCACAAGTGACAAACATCTGGTGGTTTTCTATGTTTCTACATGATACTGAAGATCTTTGGGTTTAAAACAAGCAATATACATATTAAAATCCTATGTCCCATAAGTCTATTCCTCACATGGGCCCTGCAGTGTTGCAGCAGTACCACAAGGACTCACCATTCTGGCTGGCGGTTGAAGAGCGTGCTGGAGGGGTGGAGGTACACCACCTGCTGGTCTATCAGGGTACGGTACCCATCGTGGGGGTGCTTCCTGGCAGAGTTCCTGAAGTAGCCGCTGCAGACGGCTTTCTGGACCCGCATCGTAGCGGTTCCACAAGACACCACGTCCAACTTGTGTCTGAGGAATATTTAGTGTTGGTAAATATGTGTACACTGCAATCAAAAGGGTTTATTTATATTCAAGTTATATTCATGCTGTGTGTGTGTGTGTGTGTGTGTGTGTGTGTGTGTGTGTGTGTGTGTGTGTGTGTGTGTGTGTCATTTCTCCACTCCACACTACATGAGGTCAGTGTTACAGATGTTTCCATTCTCAACGATATAACAAACCCTGAAACACAATAACTCAAACAAATCATTGAAACGCAGTTGAATTTCATGCTTTTAGGCGAACCTGTCCATGATGCTCAGCATCTGTTTGCGGATGTCCTGAGCTCTCTTCAAGGAGCGGGCCTGGATGAAGTTCTCGAAGCACCAGGGGTTGGAGAACTTGTTGTTCTTCCAGGAGTTGTAGACCGCCAGCAGGGTCAGGTGGTCTCCCTCCGGCTGGAAGAACTTTGTCTTTTTCTGGTCAGCCAAGGTCTGCTTGTCCTGAAAACGGAAGGAAGCGTTGAATTCTGTTATTTTAAGCATGTTGTTATTGAAGTAAGTCACGTCTGATGTGGTCAGTACGAGTGTCGTCGGGTGTTCGCCACAAACCTTCGGTCTGTAGAAGATGTTCTGCACAGACAGCATGGAGACGATGGTGAGCATCTCTTCACTGCAGCCCAGGTGGACGGACATGATCAGCATCTTACACAACATGGGCTCCAGAGGAAACTCAGCCATCTAGAAGCACGCAGACGGGTGTAAAGCAGACACGGATAGGACGCATAATGAGGAGCAAACCAAAGATACAGATGTACTTCATGAACAGAGAGGACAAACCTATTCTAGGTGTTACTCACTTGGTCATTCAAGCATAGAATACACAAGTAAATAAAGCTGTATCATCGGTTATAGTGCAACAATGTGAGTACATGCAGTAGACTTTTCTCTTCTCCTCACCCGTCTCCCCAGCCGGGTGAGTAAGCCTTCATCATCCAGACCGCCCAGAGTGTAGAGCTGCTCCATGGCTGTGATCAGCGTCTCCATGGGAGGAGCGTCCATGAAGTCAAAAGTCAGCAGGTCATTGATGCCCATCGCCTGGGAAATAAAAAACCTAAATCACACCGACGATAATGCCTGAAAGACGATGATAATAACCTCTGATGTCATGCATCATATCACAGGGCAAGGCCCTCGCTTTGCATCATCAAAACCCCCCAAAAAACTGTTAAAAAAAGGATGTAAAGGGATTCACGGAGGTGAACATTACCTTCAGAGACAGCACAGTGCTGGCCAAGTTGGTCCTCTGGATCTCGGGCACGTTGGTGGTGAGCATCTCGTCTCTGTAGGCTCTCTCTGTGTAGAGCCGGTAACACTTCCCGGGGCCCGTTCGGCCGGCTCGACCGGCCCTCTGCTTGGCCTGCGCCTGAAAAAGACGATCGGGGGGGAACCGCACACACACACACACACACACACACACACACACACACACACACACACACACACACACGTACATTAGCATGATGATCACTAACCGGTGGGTCGTACGATGAGCAGTCGATGCATACGTGAGGGTTGTGTTAACATGGTCGTACCTGTGAGATGGGAGTCACCACAAGCTGGTCGATGCCCGACTTTGAATTATACACGATCTGCTTCACAAAGCCGGGGTCCACCACGTAGTAGACGCCATCGATGGTGAGAGACGTCTCGGCGATGTTGGTGGCAATGATGACCTGGTGGTACACAAACACAAAGGAGAGGATCAGCAATGAATTAGTCTTTAAAAAGGTTCAAATTCTATCACTTCTTCAGCTAACACAGGTATTCTGTTTCACATCCCCTCACAGCTGTAATCTTCTTAAGCAGTGCATCACCTTTCTGCTGCCGGGGGGGGCCGGGTCAAAGATCCTGGTCTGCATCTCACTGGGCAGCGCCGAGTAAACCGGCAGAATAATCAGTTCAGGAACATCCGGCCCCAGTGACTTCATCCTGTCGTACAGGATCTCACAGGCGGTGTCGATCTCTTCCTGTCCGGTCAGAAACACCAGGACGTCCCCTGGACAGAGACGAGAGAGTAACGTACAAAGCTAACTCAAATCATTTGTGTCCCACAGAGACACGGTTCGGTTTCTTATAGACACAGCCGTACCTGGAGGCTCCATCAGGTGAATCTGCATGACCGTGATGAGGCCGGCGTCCAGGTAGTCCGTCTCGGGCTCTTTGCAGTACAGAACCTCCACTGGATACGTCCTTCCTGGGATGGTGAAGATGGGCGCTTCAAAGAAATACTGGGAGAACTTGACAGCGTCCAGTGTGGCCGAGGACACGATCAGCTTCATGTCTTTGCGCTTCTTTATCGTCTGAAAGAGGAAGTTACTGCGTGTGAAACAGCTTCGTTGATGTTCTTTACTGTGTGGTTTGCAGAATGTGAAAAAAAGGAAAAATACCTTCTTGAGAAGTCCGAAGAGCACATCGGTGTGGATCGTCCTCTCGTGGGCCTCATCGAGCATTATGAGGGAATACAGACTCATGTCTGCGTCCAGCAGACACTCCCTCTGCAGCATGCCGTGCGTCATGTACTTGATCACCGTCTCTGTACTGGTGCAGTCCTCAAATCGAATGGTGTAGCCCACCTAGAGTTAGGGTCGAATGGGTAAATGATAAATGACACAGGAGGAAGGAGAGGCTCTCTATGAATCTTCTTGTACAGATGAAGATCGCTCACCTCTTGTCCCAGACGGCACCCGTACTCCTCAGAGACCCTCTTGGCCACGGACATGGCGGCCACGCGACGGGGCTGCGTACAGCCGATCTTCCCCCTGGAGGTGTAGCCCGCCTCCGCCAGGTACTGGGTGATCTGGGTGGTCTTACCGGACCCCGTCTCTCCGACAACAATCAAGATCTGATTATCGTGGACCGCCTGTGAAGAGCAATAATTCACTGCTCCGGTAATAAAGAGATGTTGAAGGTTGTAACGAGGGCTGATGAATGCCTTATGAAAGCAAAACATCCAACCTTTTCTAAACTGACCAGTGCCTGGGCTGTCTCCCCTTAACCTCTGCGCCCACCCCACCACCGACTGTACCTGAACGAGCTGTTCCTTGAGCTTGAAAATAGGCAGGTTCTCTCTCTGCTGCAGGATGGAGAGCTCGGTCTTCTTGCCATACGACACCTGGTTCCCTCCGAAGGCGTATCTTTTCCACGCCGGAAGATCCATGGGCATCGCGCCGATGCCCCTCAAGTTGGCAGCGATCTGCCTTCCTTCATCTGCAACAGGAGAGGAACAGGACTGATGTTCAGCACCGGCAAGATCCTACTATTTATCTTAATCGAGATGAACTGCAACGATAACTCGATATCCTAACAAGCTGTTCTCGTATTAAACTGTGAGTCAGAGGTAGCGACCGGGGCCTGGAAGGAACTTGTTAAGCCTCCGATGTCCCCTCAGGCTGCGGAAGATACAGTCACAGTGCATTACGAGTCAGCGTAGACTCTTTGGGAAGCTAGATAATCATCTCCAGCCATGCCACGGTAACAATGGAACAGTGTAACAGGCCTGGCACAAGACAGGCGGTTCAATAGATTGATTTTTTTCCTTGAATTAATTTCCGGTTGGAAGTTTGTTCCACTGATGCTTGAGAAGCACACAGAGTCGGTGCTGCACACGTTTAAATCTACAGCCTCGTTCACAGAGAGTTTTGCTGGATCGGGTCCTTACAATCGGGCATCGGGTCGATCCAGTTCTTGTGGATGCCGGTAGGGATGGAGTCCATCTCTGCTGCACGAGCCGTCTGCTTCAGCTCCCTCCGCTCCTTAGAGAGAGCGCTCTGCATCATGGCTGCCTGGGAGAGGGAGCCGTCTGGGTTCTGATGGACGAAGTGAAAACAGATAATAAGTTCAACCTCAGCTCCTATAATAAGTCTATAATGAACTGTGAGACACTCAAACATGTCCCCATTAAACCCCAGATGTTTTACATTCTACTCTCCTGGTATCACCGCTGTGTTATGGAGTTATTTGACGTGGACATTTTTGTCCTGCAGCTTATTTTCAAAGGGACGCACAGAAACAAAATCCTCAACTTCATCTAACTGCAGAGCTGCAGGGTCACCAGTCAAACGTACGCAGCCTACTGGCAGGAAAAGGTAACGTCACAGATGTGCAACAGCTGCAGGAAAGGAACGCAACAGCTGCTGCCAATCTGAAACTTCTTACATATGCAGTTTGATTAATGCTGAGGCGGATCAATAGAAGTTCAGAGAGATATCAATGAGTGCAAAGAGCTTTAGAAGCTAATATTAACTAAACCAGTCTGGATACATACCTTGACTATTTTGACTGGGCTCAGGTTTGTGCTGAATTTAGTCTGTCCCCTCAGGAATGGTGGTTCCTCTTCCACCAGATCAATCTCTAGTTCTTGATCTGTGGAGGGAACGGTTACCGAGGAGACGTTATTATGCAGGAGGACTTTCATTTAGCAAAAAACGTAAGAACAAAGGGCAGAGTTTTACCTTCATCGTCGTCTATTTTGGGAAGGATTCCCGTCTCCTCGTCAAATTCTGGGAACTCTTCTTTAGGAAGTACGTTGGCGGCAATCATCTGAACAGGACAACAGGTTGTTTTTTAACTAGATGGTTAAATAACCAGCCAACGAAGACAGATTCAACACGTATTCTGTTTCACACGAGTGTGTCGGATGAATACCTGTTTGATTTCCCATTTTTCCAGGTCCGTTATCTTGGCGAGCCGTTTGCGGTCCGTTGGGTTCTCCTCCAGTTCCACCATGCAGGCTTCAACCGGGCGGTCCGGGTTCCTCATGGCTTCGTCTCCGACTCCGGTGTCCAGGTTCCTTCTCCGGTTGGGGTTCAGGTCCTCCCCCGTCTCCTGGTCGACGTCCTGGTGACCACATTTGAAGAAACCAATTATTATATTGGATGCAAATGAACGTATGCATTTAATGTACAAACCAGCTCTTAAACGTGACTCACCTTCATGCTGAGGCTGGCTTTGGTTCCGGTGAATGACAGAACTTTCACCTTCACCTTCTGGCCTTTGGTGACCACGTCAGCCACGTTGGCGATGCGTCCTTCTTTGCGTAACTCAGAGATGTGCACGAGGCCCTCAAAGCGTTTCCTGCAGACAGTTACACACTACAGGTTAGGACCAAGAGGCGAACACCATGCAGCTCTTTGCTGCATGTCGTCGTCCCCTCTCTCTCTCTCTCTCCATCATAAGTATAAAGACAACACCCAGCTGACTGACCTGAGGCCCTCCAGCTGCACAAAGCAGCCAAACTGCATTAAACTGCTGATTTTGCCGTTGTAGACGTCGCCCACAACCGGCTCTTCTGGCGGAGGCCGATCCACGAGTCGATCACGCCAGCGCTCGGCGTCTCTGTCGTCCTTCTTGTTGTTGTTGTCCTCGTCGTCTCTGAGGGGGCTCGGTGGATGGTCGCTCCACACCCGTTTCCTTTTGCGCTTGGGGATTGCGTCTCCGTCGCGGTCTGGACTCCTCTGACGTCTGATTTGTCCGTCTGTGTTCCTGGCTGACCTGAGGAAGGAAAAAAAAGACGGGAACAATTTTCTTACTTCATGTCATGTTTTATCAGCTTCTTTTCCAAATGACCGTCACACGTTTAGTCCAAAACGTTTACCCGGTATCAGAGATTGTTCCACAGAAGTTCGGCATGAGCATCTCCAGCTCCTTCATGGCCGCTTCTGCCACCTGCTCGTCATCTTTGACCGCGTGGCGTGATGGAATCTGGAGGAGGGTTCATAACTTCAATATTATAAACCGCAGTTGCCTCTGAAACGTGATATTCATGCTGATATTGTCCTTTATAGAGATAAAGAGCCGTACTGTCCACACAGAAGCATCAGGTTTACATAAAGCTGGGTATTTCTCCTTCAGGTTGTCCTTATCACTCTTTGCCTTCACGTCTGACTGAGGACCTGTCATTCACACCAGAGAAGGTACAGTTTAACAGTATAGCAGTAAAACACGAGGTACTAGTACATGAAATACTTTAGAACGGTTCTGTACCTGTACTCGTGGATGGGGAGGGTCGCATCGTATGAATAAGTCGAAGTAGATTACCAATAAAGGTGTCCTGAAACAAGACACTGGATTTAAACACAAAGCAACGGAGAGAGAGAGAGAGAGAGAGAGAGAGAGAGAGAGAGAGAGAGAGAGAGAGAGAGAGGGGTAGAGAGAGAGAGAGAGGGGTAGAGAGAGACAGAGAGACAGAGAGAGAGAGAGAGAGAGGGGTAGAGAGAGACAGAGACAGAGAGAGAGAGAGAGACAGAGAGACGGACAGACACGGAGAGAGAGAGAGAGAGAGAGAGACAGAGAGAGAGCGAGAGAGAGAGAGAGAGGGGTAGAGAGAGACAGAGAGAGAGACAGAGAGAGAGACAGAGAGACGGACAGACACGGAGAGAGAGAGAGAGAGAGAGGGGTAGAGAGAGACAGAGAGACAGAGAGAGAGACAGAGAGAGAGCGAGAGAGAGAGAGAGAGGGGTAGAGAGAGACAGAGAGAGAGACAGAGAGACGGACAGACACGGAGAGAGAGACAGAGAGAGGGGTAGAGAGAGACAGAGAGACAGAGAGAGAGACAGAGAGGGGTAGAGAGACAGACAGACACACAGAGAGAGAGAGAGAGGGGTAGAGAGAGACAGAGAGAGGGGTAGAGAGAGACAGAGGGGTAGAGAGAGACAGATAGAGACAGACAGACGAATAGATATAGACAGATAAATAGATACATTTGTTAAGGGGTTTGTTGAGTTCGTCACTTACTGTGAAGTCTGCTCCATTTTTAAACAGAGCCGCTTTGAACCCCTCAAATGTTGGGTGTTTTTGGGCCAAACTGATGATGAATTCAGCTGTAAAACATCAACTGGTGTTAAGTTAACGTTACTCGTGCTAACTCGCTGCTACGCTATCACATCATTACGTGTCGTAACGTTACCCAGGTCTTTCTCGCTTATTCCCAGATGATTCTCCAACTCCGTGCACACCTTCGACACCAACGATAAATACTCGAGACGTTTTATTTCGTCTAAGGCGTCCATTTCTCTTGTTTATTTTGTTCTGCCCGGGAAGTGGTTCTACTTCTTCTTCTTCTTCTTTGGTTTGAGCTCCAACAGACGTGTGGCAGCGCTGCTGCTGCCCCCTACCGGTCACCGGGCAGATTACACGTATACAGGTTATTAGAGCCACGTGGTTGAATGTAACGAAGTCCTGTACAATATTCAGGTACTTGTATTTTACTGGAGTTTTCCCTATCGTATTAGTTAGTCTACCAGTTAAGATGCTATGGAAGCCCATTCCCGCCAGCAAAAAAGAAAATAAGATCACTAAAAAAAAAATAAAAAAAAAATGTAATTCACAAAAAATTAAAATTAAAAAAAATATCCACCCACAAAATAAATAATAATAATTCTAATAATTTTTTATTTTACTTTTTTTCCACCAGCAAAAAAAAAAAAAAGATGATGTTTCACATGGATTGTACTGAGCAAACGCACCCTTGAAGCTCTGGAGTATAAAGAATGAAACCAATGTGGCTGAGGTGGCGACCAATAAACAATGGAAGCCCATTCGCGCCAGCAAAAAAAAATAAAATAAGATCACCAAAAAAAAAAAGAATAATTAATTCACAAAAAAAAATAAAAAATAAAAATGAATTCACAAAAAAAAAAAAATATATATATATATTTATATTTTTTTTACTTTTTCTCTGTCAGCAAAAAAAAAAAAAAAAAAGATGTTTCCAGTTGCTGTTTATTGGTCGCCACCTCAGCCACATTGGTTTCATTCTTTATACTCCAGAGCTGCTTCTTGCTTAACATTCTATTCAAGGGTGCGTTTGCTCATTACAATCCATGTGAAACATCATCTGTATTTCATGTGTTGTAAAGCCACGTTTTAAAGAAGTCTTCAATGTACTCACAATCCATTCATATGTCATAGCTGCTTCTATGACTGTTGTGTTAAAGTATCTCATAATTTCGACTTTCTATAGCAACTGGAAAAATCTGGTCAGTGTTATGGTTACAGATGGATGCACCAAAAGTATTTTTTTTTTTTTTGCTGTTTTTTGTGAATTACATATATATATTTTTTTTAAGTTACTATTCTTTTTTTGTGATCTTATTTTTTTTTTTGCTGGCAGGAATGGGCTTCCATAGCATCTTAACTGGTAGACTAACTAATACGAATAAATGCAGTGGAGTAGAAGTATAATGTAGTATCATAGGGAAAACTCCAGTAAAATACAAGTACCTGAATATTGTACAGGACTTCGTTACATTCAACCATTTTTTTTTTTTGCTGGTAAAAAAAAAAAAAAAAAAAATTTGAGTTATTCTTTTTTCTTTTGTTGGTGGATTATTTATTTTTTTGTGAATTACATTTTTTTTTTAAATTACTATTTTTAGTTTACTTTTTTTTTTGCTGGCGGGAATGGGCTTCCATAAGATGCAGACTCTAATAATATTAACCAACTAATACATGATGCATTATTATGGATTTAACTTAGTATATAAAACAAATGCCTCACCTTCATTAGTGATGGTTACACAAATACATCACTAATTATAATCCAGTAACAGAACACATTACTCTGAAATGGGCTACTACTACTTTTCATATAAATATTCTATGACACTTTTACTTCTGATATATATATATCTATATATATATAGATATATATAGATATATAACTTTTGTACTTTTATTTAAGTAATCATTTTGAATTCATTACTTTTTCTTGCAATAGTTAGTTCTACTTTGTATTTATAGATTTTGAATGCAGGACAAACTATTTCTTAACTGTGGTACTTTTACTTAAAAGATCAAAGTACTTCTTCCACCACTCAACTACCCAAAAGTTTAACATTTATTCTCCTTCAACATTAAAAGGCTGCTAAATAATACAAACACGGATAACATTGTTCTGTTTAGTAAATGCTTTGGATTGTGACATTTTGTATGCATTTAGCTAATAATACTCCAAAATGTACTTAACATTTTGAATGAAAGACTCTCGTAAAAGTGTATATTTAATATTTATATTTGATACATCTTCGTAGTCTAATGTCGCCACCACATTTTCTGATTGATCTCTGTATCTTTCCATTTACTTCAAAGTTCACAACAAAATCCAACGCGGTTAAAAAACATCTTGTATTTATTGAGGACACGTTGTCACAGTTCCACTGGTGAGTAAAGCAAAGCAACAGTCTTCAACACACAGACGAGTGACGGAAAGTTGTTCAAGCTAAAGTACAAAATCTATACGGCGTTCAATATTTATGGTTTGAAAACGTTTGACGAGTGAAACATAAAGACTTACGATCGGGTCTTATTTGGGACATTATGCTTTGTTCAAGTTCAGTCACAATAAACAGTCCACCGTTCAGCAGAACCTCCTCACAGAAGACTAACTTTTAAACTTCACAAGCGGAGAGTTTTATGTGTGTTCCCGTGTTAGTGCTATGAAAATAGTAGTTCCACATTTCCTAAAGTTAAGACACTAAAATTCCGACCTAGACAGATTAATGTGGAAACTTCTGGGGGAAAATGTACAATGTGTACAAATATTAAAACAAAAGTGAAGCTTGAAGTGGTCGGTACAAACGGCCGACCACCAGACACGTCTGACGTCATCATCGCCGACAAAAGGTATTTTTGTTTCCGCGTTTGTGACATCACGCACGTCAGCGGCGCCTGAAGGCGCGAGAGATCCTCCAGGCGTTGGGCTCCTCGTAGCGGTTGTACAGCGGCTCGAGGCGCTGCTGCTTCTTCTGCTTGCTGAGGCGCGTCGGGTCGGACACTTTGAAGAAGGCCGGAGAGAACTCCACCAGCCAGCGAGGGTCGATGGTGGTCACCTCCCGCATGTACTCCTTGGTGGTCAGCACCAACTCGTGGTACACGACCCTGAGGACGAGAGAGGCGGGACGTCACAAGGCTGCTTCACATTCGGAAATGATCATAAAAAAAAAGACATTTATTTCTTGTTGTCGTACCACTCGGGCTGTCGGTTGAACAGAGCGCTGGAGGGGTGGATGTAGACCACCTGCTGGTCTATCAGGGTGCGGTAGCCCTCTTGAGGATCCTTTTTGGCTGCATTCCTGAAGAAGCCACTGCAGATGGCTTTCTGGACCCGTACGGTCGCTTTACCACAAGACACCACGTCCAGTTTATGTCTGAAGAGAAGAGAGCACGTTGGGGAGGTTCATGAGAAACAAGACGGATTATTATTATGATTTCAGATTCAGTCGCTAACATCTTGATAGTCCCACCTGTCCATGATACCCAGCATCTGTTTGCGGATGTCCTGGGCTCTGCGCAGGGAGCGGGCCTGGATGAAGTTCTCGTAACACCAGGGGTTGGAGAACTTGTTGTTCTTCCAGGAGTTGTAGACCGCCAGCAGGGTCAGGTGGTCTCCCTCCGGCTGGTGAAACTTTGCCTTCTTCTGGTCGGCCAAGGCCTGCTTGTCCTGTAACACGAGAAAAAGAAAGAAACAAATCAGGAAAATGTTCAAACTTCCAAAATCCAGAGACAGCAACTAATTAAAACTTGAGGAATTATTTTTTAATTGGTTTACAAACGATACAACCACAGGGCAAATTGTCAATATGTTATTTTATGATGAACTTCGAGCAGTTTTTTGTTAAATTGACGCACAAAGTAAATAAACTTCGATCTATTTATCAGTGTCCATGGACAGTAAAACACTCCCAAAGGATAAGGAATATAAGGCTTGGTGTTAGACAAACCTTGGGTCTGTAGAAGACGTTCTGCACAGACAGCATGGAGACGATGGTGAGCATCTCTTCACTGCAGCCCAGATGGACGGACATGATCAGCATCTTACACAACATGGGCTCCAGAGGAAACTCAGCCATCTAGAAGAAGCAAAAAGAAGAAAAGATGAAAAAATATTAATTGGAGCGATGCTAAAAATGAAGACGAGGGAAGTGAAGGGCATAATAGAAATAAAACCTTGTACCATTTACCGTTATACATTGTTTATTCAAACTACAAAGTGCATAAATGTGATGCAGATTTATTCTCTTCATCTTTGCAGTAGAAGTCATTCCTCACCCGTCTCCCCAGCCGGGTGAGTAAGCCTTCATCATCCAGAGCGCCCAGAGTGTAGAGCTGCTCCATGGCTGTGATCAGCGTCTCCATGGGAGGAGCGTCCATGAAGTCAAAAGACAGCAGGTCATTGATGCCCATCGCCTGGTGGAGGAAACATTATGTTAATTAACTAAGCTCCAAGGCTGAGAGAGACGAGCTGGAACATTATTTATCTACGATGCATCGTAACCCTGGAAACAAGAGAGGAGGAGGATTCTCTTTGATGAACTAGAATCTGAAATCTATACTTTGATAAATAATGAGTATAAGAAATATTAGATACTAATGTGACTCCTGGTGTCTGAATATATCCCCGCTCCCCGGTGCTAATCCTAAACACACATTGTGTGTAACCGCCTACCTTCAGAGACAGCACAGTGCTGGCCAAGTTGGTCCTCTGGATCTCGGGCACGTTGGTGGTGAGCATCTCGTCTCTGTAGGCTCTCTCTGTGTAGAGCCGGTAAGTCTTCCCGGGGCCCGTTCGGCCGGCTCGCCCGGCCCTCTGCTTGGCCTGCGCCTGAGATTCAGAACAGATATTTGGAAACGATCAGGATTGGTGTTTTCTTCTCCTGAATATATATATAAAGTAGATGATAAACAGACTGTACCTGTGAGATGGGAGTCACCACCAGCTGGTCAATGCCGGTCTTTGAGTTGTACACTTTCTGCTTGACAAAGCCGGGATCCACCACGTAGTAGATCCCATCGATGGTCAGAGACGTCTCGGCGATGTTTGTGGCAATGACCACCTGATGGGAGGGAAATAAGGGCAATTGTACCTTTAGTTTAGTCTCAACGTTGAGTCGTTTTAGGCATTTTAATGCGGAGAAGTTACTTATTATACCTTTAATTAGATGTTTGAAAGATTACTGATGAACGAGCTCACCTTTCTGCTGCCGGGGGGGGCCGGGTCAAAGATCCTGGTCTGCATCTCACTGGGCAGCGCCGAGTAAACTGGCAGAATAATCAGTTCAGGAACATCCGGCCCCAGTGACTTCATCCTCTCGTACAGGATCTCACAGGCGGTGTCGATCTCTTCCTGTCCGGTCAGAAACACCAGGACGTCCCCTGGACAGAGACGAGGGACAGTTGGGTTCTGATGTAGACTGATGTTTGGGTCAACTGGTGAGAAGGACGTGAAGCTTGAAACGTACCTGGAGGCTCGGTGAGATGAATCTGCATGACTGTGATGAGGCTGGCGTCCAGGTAGTCCGTCTCGGGCTCTTTGGTGTAGAGAACCTCCACTGGATACGTTCTTCCTGGGATGGTGAAGATGGGCGCCTCGTAGAAATACTGGGAGAACTTCACGGCGTCCAGCGTGGCCGACGTAACGATCAGCTTCATGTCTGTGCGCTTCTGTACAGTCTGAGAAGAACAAAGAAAACACTCGGCGTCTCGTTCACTTCTCTCTCACAAATACCCGACTAGCTCCACGAAACGTACGAAAGCCTCCGCTCATCTCGCTCACCTTCTTGAGCAAACCAAAGAGAACGTCGGTGTGGATCGTCCTCTCGTGAGCTTCGTCCAACATGATAATGGCGTACTGGCCCAGTTCAGAGTCGATCAGACACTCTCTCAACAGCATACCGTCCGTCATGTACTTGATCACCGTCTCGGGGCTGGTGCAGTCCTCAAAACGGATGGTGTAACCCACCTAGAGCAAAACACAATAATATATAACCATCTTAAAATGTAACGAAGCCAATACAAGATGTAAATGTTGTGGTTTTGACCATCTTCTTCATCACTCACCTCTTGTCCCAGACAGCAACCGTACTCCTCAGAGACCCTCTTGGCCACAGACATGGCGGCCACACGACGGGGCTGCGTACAGCCGATCTTCCCCCTGGTGGTGTAGCCCGCCTCCGCCAGGTACTGAGTGATCTGGGTGGTCTTACCGGACCCCGTCTCTCCGATCACAATCAGGATCTGGTTGTCGTGAACAGCCTGTGACAGATTGACACACAGCAAAGGTTACAAATTGGCACTTGGGTGGCAGCCATTCACCGGTTTGCATTAGGATAATCAGACTCATTGATATGTGAAGCGTCCGACTACATCTGAGAACAGTGTCCCTTTGGGTTTTAACCTGAATGAGCTGCTCCTTCAGCTTGTAGATGGGCAGGCTCTCCCTCTGCTCCAGGATGGAGAGCTGGGTCTTCTTTCCGTACGAGGCCTTGTTGCCTCCAAAAGCATGCTTCTTCCACTCCGGGATGTCATTGGGCATCATGCCGATGCCTCTCATGTTGGCTGCGATCTGCCGACCGTCGACTGTAAAAGAGGAGCAGAAGTGCGCTTATAATAATAATAATAATAATAATGATGAAGGAAAAACTGTGGTTTAACGCTGCAACTAAAATGTGATCTGCATGGCCATGGCTTCATGTCTGGGCCCATGAAGGGGATACAAGAACACTGAACCACGGATACACTATTCCATCCGGCCAGACATGGAGCTGCAGGAAGCTAGATAACCATCTCCAGTGATGGCAAGCCTGAGGGAGCAGGTATGACTCAGACTGTGGTTTTGATAAAGCACGGCGCTGCTTTAAGACGTTAGTCCAAACTGGATTGTGCAAAAAGCAAAGATAAAACTCATATATATAAATATATAAAACCTAAAGAGAGAGGATAAGATAATCAATATGCAAATTTCAAGCTGGCAGATGGTTTTATGGCTGCGCAGGGATTCGATGAATCATACTTCACAATCTCTTAATGTGCACATCTAATGGATTTCTTACCGTCTGGCAGCGGGTCGACCCAGTGTTTATTCAGCCCCATGGGGATGGAGTCCATCTCTGCCTCTCGAGCCGCCTGCTTCAGCTCTCGTCTCTCTTTAGCCAGAGCGCTCTGCATCATGGCGGCTTGAGACAGAGAGCCATCTGGATTCTGTTGGCCGGAGGGACACACGGGACCACAATCACTCTACTGCACATTTCTTTAGGCTCCAGATGCCATGTTTGTTTATAGTCTCTGAAAATATGTTAAGCAGCTCCTACGTCTGTTAAATAAACACATTATTGTTTCCAGAGAGCCCTTTCTAATAATTGCTCCACTGAATATTTCCCCTGCCACGGACGGATCAGATGAAATTAACTTCAGTCGGCACTGTAGTCTCTCCTCTGTGTCTTTAGACGTGATGACGTGTTCAGACGTATGCATTACCTTCACAATCTTGACGGGGCTCATGTCCATGCTTTGTTTGGTGTGTCCCCTCAGGAACGGGGGCTCCTCTTCAACCAGCTCGATTTCCAAATCTTCATCTGAAACGGTGAACAAGATCAATGAGCAAGAAGTCCAACGCACCCAAAGGTCTTATGTGTCACAAAGAGATTAAAGAGTCCACAACTGTGAGGCTGCGCTGTGACACAGTGGTGCTTCCAGCTAAACGCTAACGTCACCATGCTGACATGCAGATGTTCAGGAGGTATCGTTTTCACTTTGTTCTCTAGCTTAGCGTGTTAGCATACTTTGCTTACTAGCACCAAACACAAAGTACAGCTGAGGCTGATGAGAAAGTCATTAGTTTCAAACTGGACTTCTTACCCTCTTCATCATCAACTTTAGGAAGGATCCCCGTCTCGTCGTCAAAATCAGGGAACTCTTCTTTGGACAAGACGTTGGCAGCAATCATCTGAAGCCAAAGAGCAGGAGTATTAAGATATACAAATAGGGGTTCAGTGGTATCCTCAAAGCAGCTACTGCCATCTTGAATGTGTGCAGAAATCCAGACCCACCTGTTTGATCTCCCACTTCTCTGGGTCAGAGATCTTGGTGAGCCTCTTGCGCTCCAGGGTGTCGTCCTGCTCCAGCTCGGGGGGTTGGCCCAGGTTCATGTTGCTCGGCCGGTCGGGGTTCCTCATGGAGATCTCGTCCCCTCCGTCTGGGCCTACGTTCCTCCTCCTGTTGGGGTTCAGGTCCTCTCCTGTCTCCTGGTCCACATCCTGGCAGATGAAGGCAGAACAAATTAGGCCACACGTGCTGACAATTAAGAGGCTAGCAGTCTATCAGAGAGAAGATCCCACGATGATAGCATTCCACAATATTCTCTCCAACTATCTCCTGAGAAATTCACAACAGCTTAATCGCTAATTAAGATTATAATTACTCACTGGCTCAAACAATTACCTGCTCTGGTAGAAAGGGAATATCAGATTAAATTAAAAAATATAATTTAGAAATCAATTAAGCACTAATGCTGCTATCAAGATCTCAATTTTCCAACCCGGGTCACACAAAGAAATCTGCACACACGCAACTTTCAATTAATTTATTCACCCTCAGACCAACTTCACAGAAATCTGTTCAGTACGTCGTCGTCTGTTGTTCTTACCTTCATACTGAGGCTGGTCTTAGAGCCGGTGAACGAGAGCACCTTGATCTTCACTCTTTGGCCTTTGCTGACGACGTCAGCGACGTTGGCCACCCGGCCCTCTCTACGCAGCTCCGATATGTGGACCAAACCCTCCCATCGTTTCCTACGCACAGAGAACACACGGCTTTACTTAACTCACGGAATAACAGTTCTTTCCCGTTAACGTATGCTCTATGTATGCACCACACATCATAGGGATGCATCTGCAATTCAATTTACAGTATTGACGTTTATTAGCAGCCACTGGGCTGAGCTGCCACCCAAAGATAGATCAATGCTGTATTATTGGAGCTTGTGAATTAATACTAGGGCCGTACCGAATGTCTTTCATTTTGTTGACGTTTTCAGATGAAGCTTTAAAAAAATAGATTGTTTGAGTTATTGTGGCTCTATAAATGAATGTATGGTGCTGTTAGATTGCTGCTAGACTGCCCCATTAATACTAGTGTCTGTCTCCCTTTGTGTGCAGCAAGCCAGAGAGCACGGACATTTTTGAAAAGGTGAAAAACATTTTTTTACGGCTAAACTCCCAAAAATATGGATTGAAGCAGAATATTTTACATGATAAAAACATGTTGGGAATTGATCTTTTTTTGGATTTTGACTTGCTGGAAATGTCAGAAACAATCCTACGCAGCCATCACTGGAATCTAATTCGACAAATAGTATATTACTAATAATATCAGTGTGGCCTAATCTTCAACTGTGCAGAAATAGCAGGTTTACGCAGAATGAATAGACATGAAAGAAGAAATATTTGGTACAGTCCTACTTAATACTGACCTTAATCCCTCCAGCTGAACAAAGCATCCAAACTGCATGATACTGGTGATTTTGCCGTTGTATATGTCGCCAACAGAAGGTTCTTCTGGCGGCGGGCGGTCCACATGTTTGTCCTTCCAGCGATCAGAGTCTTTGTCTTGGTCTTTTTTGGGACTAGGTGGGCACTCAGACCAGCGAGAGGATTTGTCTCTTCTTTTGCCGCGATCTCGGTCTCTGCTGCCCTCTCTGTCACCATCTCTGCTGCTGTCTCTGCCGCCATCTCTGCTGCCGTCTCTGCTGCTGTCTCTGCTGCTGTCTCTGCCGCCATCTCTGCTGCCGTCTCTGCTGCTGTCTCTGTCGCCATCTCTGCCACTGTCTCTGTGCCGATCCCGATCTCTGGAGCGAGACCTGGACCTGGAGCGATGCCGTCTTTTCCTGTCATTGTCCCGATCTCGATCTCTGTGTCCGTCTCTGCTTCTGCTGCGACTTCGGCGTCTGCTCTTTTCTGACCTGCTAGAATAAGTATGAAAAGTACACAACGGTAAAGATCACAAGCCACAGCTGACATGTGACCCTAAAAATGGTTGAATTAAATTGTAGGAATGCATATTTTCTAATCCCATATTCAACAAAGCAAACGTCACTTGCATGTAACTTTATTTTTCAAGAAGGCCTATAAAAGTGTGACCATCGTTAGTCGTCTTACCTGCTCTTGGGTGTTGTCCCGCTGCCACTGGGCAGAAACATCTCCAGCTCTTTCATGGCATCAGCTGCTACCTTCACATCATCTTCATCTTCATCTAGCAGCTTCTGAGAAAGTCAGCCAAAAATGTAAGTTTCGCACAGCTCTACTCCAGATCACCCGGTTCCATTTGCTAAACATTTCAGCCACCATCAGAGTGTCTAAGGTAGTTTATCTTGTTAAAGCAACGTACCGGTGGTGCCGCCTCATCTGCTCGACACAGCGCAGGAAACAACTCCTTCATCCGGTCCTTCTCTGTCTTCGGCTTGACCACAGCCTCAGACACTGAAAACAAACAGTTATTCATTAATTGTAGTTTTGATTATTCCCACGGGAGAAATATACACGGCAATGCCATATGGCATAGCACAAGGACACTACAGATAAGTTGCAGTTACACAGTACAAATATAAACAAAATGTAGGTCAATAATACAGTTTGTATGGGGTAAATGTCTCTCAGAGTAAAATATGCTTTAACCAAAGCATTTGGCAGTTTGGTTGTTACATTAGCTTACTTACCTTTACTCATAGATGACTTGGATGGAGGTCGCATAGTCTGAATGAGTCTGAGCAAATTACCGACGAGAGAATCCTACAATGAAACACGACAAACAGTCGATAGAACCGATTAGCTACCACGTAACGTTAGCTTAGCTAGTTGGATGTTTATTTTAGCTTTAGCCACCTGCAGGCTGTTAGCTTAGTGCAACATTTAGTGCAGTGAACTTACTGTGAATTCGGCTCCATTTTGGAGCAAAAGAGCTTTGAATCCATCAAAGGTTGGTTGTTTTTCAGCGAGGTCGATGACAAATTCAGCTGCAAAACAATTAAACAATAAATTAACGTTACCAGTGAACAGGACATTAACAGCCAATATAAATTAGACACCTCTAATTAGCTTAGTTAACGTTGAAAAACGTAAAAAACTCTCGCAATAATGAGACGTAACGTCACTACAAGGTCGCATATCTAACATTAACATAGTTTACGTTACGCTCTGCATGGCAACACTACGAAAAAAACAGTTTCCGTTAGAAAAACATGCCACTTTACAGAGTTAACAGATAACACTGTAGCTAGCTAACAACAGCTAAGTTAGCTACTTAGCACAAGCTAGCTAGTTAGCTAGCCGGGATTTTTCTTCTTTTTTGTAGCCACAAACTACTCACCTAAATCTTTGTCACTTATTCCCAGATGGTTGTCGAGCTCTGTGCAGACCTTGGACACCAGAGACAAATATTCAAGCTGCGACAGCTCGTCTACTCCGCCGTCTGCCATTCTCCACGAGTCTTGTTTTTGTTCAGCGGCAGAAGAAGAAGAAGACAGCCGACATTATTAAACGTAGGCCACTTCCGCTTCCGGCTTTTACGTCAGTTACGTCGACGTTGTACATGTCTTGCCCCTACCTGCCGCACGATGGCGCTAGAATTCCTAATTATAAACGACACATTATGACCACTATAGATATGTTATATGATACATAGATAGATATAGATAGAGAGAGATGGATGGATGAATGGATGGATAGATAGATGGATGGATAGATGCACAATATATACAATGAAATAGAATAATATTAAACTAACTAACTAAACAGTAACCAAACAACAAACAAACAACAGAGTAACTGTGTTATAGTTGGTGTCTCCTCATGGTGGGGTGTTTACTGTGAAATATCAATTTGTCATTTGGGTTTTTGGCAGCAGGTTGTAAACATCTGTATTTAATAAAATGGATCCATCAAATCTGATCTATCTCTGAGGTATATCAGTTTAACAGAAAGTGAAATAAAGATAGAAGATAGGATATACTTTATTGTCCCACTGGGAAATTTGTGTTGAGCTCCAAGCTGCTGCATCACACAACACCCTTGCCAACAACGTCACAATGCATATACAATCACATAGATCATAGATACACACACATATAAACATACATATCCACATGCATATATACCGTTTATATTCTTCTCTTTATTATGGTCCTTGTGAATAGTTTATGGCTTGTTCAAATGTATAATGCACATTTCAGCCGATTTAGGGAAAGATATGATTGCGTGCAACATCTTATAAGAACACACACAACTCATTTAATAGTTTCTGTTTTATGATCTGTAGGCCTACAGACCCAGCTGTGGCCCCTGGGATGCATAGCAAGAGCTACATTATGTCTGGCGCAGCCTTGTTGCCTAAATAATTTGTTAAAGTGCAATGAAGAATTTATTAACACTGATGGGTTTAAGATATTTCAGACGTAGAAAAAGCATGTTGCTCGTTCCAGTTTGCTCAGATGGGACATAAGGGGACCTCACTATGGGACCATAAGTATGTGGACAGGTGTACTTGTGCTGACTCTCATTGTTTTGGATAATTCAAGTTACATGGAAGTGAAAAATATTAATGCGACAACCAGGCTCCAAAATTGTCCCAGAAGGCGCGGGGGGGGGGGCACTGTAGCACCATACCGTGTTAATGCTCGTAGTTTTTGTAAAGATGTTCATCAATCACATCTGGGTGTAATCATTTTAAGGAGTCTACGTACTTTTGGACACGTAGTGTATATCAAATTATTACTCAGGGGTCGCAAGAAACTGAATTATTAAGACACATGAACTTGACAGTGCCCAGTTTATAGCGATTAATCACACATGTGTGCAATCTTGAACACTTAGCTCAGGCGTCCACTACGGCTTTATCTCCGTTTCTATCTTGGCGTACGCATACGGTCATGATTCATAGTTTTGCACTCACTAACAGGATTTTGGATCATGGAGACTCTGGTGTATGGTGTTTATATTGGGAGTGCATGCTGGTATGCAGGACATGGGAGACATCCTTCCTCCCCTCGTCCTGGGATGACCCTCCATATACCGGCACATCCTCAACTCCATGACCTAATCTCATAGAGCCCTCTGACACACAATGTCCTCCGTCTCTCACTCTGTGTCGAGGTTACACTCTCCCCTCAGACCCCCATCCCTCTAATCTCCTTTTCATATTTAATCCTCATTCCCCAGATATAAACCGTGACACTTATTTACCGTAACAGACCACTGCTTGATTCCTGATCTAGAAACCTTTCTTGTATGACTTCATGCTCACACAACCTCTGATATTTTATCATTTTAAGAAGGAGAGATAAACTAAATTTATTTTGCTTCACTTGCCATTCCTCCACATTGCCACTCCTGCATCTTTAAAAGCATACATTTTACATTTTTGTGTCTCTCTATGTTAACTCAGGCAGTAATGGATTCTCTCTGAGAAGCTTCCTCTGAAGTCCCACATGATCTTTTTTCCAACTCAATGCATTTTTTATTTTCCCAAGTATTTTCTCCCCCGTGTTCTGTTCAAAAATACAACCTTGAATGTATTCAGCCGTTTGGGTTACATCTACTATAATTCATGAGCTCACCTCAGATTTAGTCAATGTGTTTGCGGCCCAGATTCATATAAAAATAGAGCGAAACCTTCAGAGCGTATACACAACATGGGCAGAAGTATGTAGACTGAACAAGGTGAACAACTGAACAGCCCTCTGCTAACCTTTCAAAGCTTGTTGAAGAACTACGGTGGCCTTCAGGTAACATACAAAAGCAAAAGGCCCTCATTCGTTTGGTTTGTCCGTTCTGGGCTACCGTAGAAACACGGCTCTGTGAAGAGGACCGGCTCCCTTTGTAGATATGAAGGTTAGATAAACGCTAACAAACAACGTGTCCTCATACAACGCATCGAAAGGCTTTCCACAGGATGTTGAACCTGATCCAGTCCATCCAAAAGGTGTTGGAAGTCTTTGTATACATGCGTCTAATATATCAACGTCTGAAATCTGACGCTCAAGTATAACTCAAAACCTCCTCATTAGACAATCCTGCATTCATTGTTAGACAACAATGAATGCAGCTTTAAAAGTGCAAGTATTATGTGTATGCTAACACTGAGCGAGGCTAACTGCCCCCCTTCTGCTTCTAGTCTTCATGCTAAACTAAGCTAATCCCCGGCAGTAGCTCCACATCTCTCCCAAAATGTTTTCTTTTTAAGGAGTGTCCACACACTTTTGGCCATACAGGGTAGATGGAAGTGGACAAAATGTCCAACAGAAACCACGCTGCTTCATTAGATTAGGGCCTTGAAGATTCAAACTTAATCTATTTATCTTCTCTCTCTCTCTCACATCTACGTAGGTTGCTACGGACCCAGCCATTGTTGACGAGAAAAATGTTCCTCAAACAACTCCTCCCTCCTCTTTTGTTTCGCCTCCCCCCTCGTATAGGCCTCCAGGATCATGTATATGTTCCCAGCGACGGGGCCGTCTAAGGGCAGTCCTCTCCCTGTGCCGTCCTCACCTGACCTGATTACAGAGGAAACGTATGGGCACACGGGGAGGGGAGGGGGAGGAGTGAGCTCACACTTACATAAGAGGCCTCTAATGCACACGGAGCACATGCTACATGTGCACAGCCACGCTTGATGTTTTCTGTGGCGAGCGGTGATGAAACAAAAGAGGGAGAGACGGTGAGGATTAGACTGAGAAATAAAGATGAGAGGAGGAAGAACAAAGCTACTGTTGGAGCTGATCCATGTAGGATTCTTTAGAAGGAGAGAGCGTTGTACAAGAGAGTGAAAGAGACGGAGGGGGGGGAGAGACGAGGGGGAGAGAGAGAGGTATTAGTAGGCCGTCCTGTCTCCCTTGGGCCCCAGTACTGGGATTTGCATTCCTCTGCTCCACTGTCCTGGTAAACACACGTGTTCATGTTCTTTTTTTTTTAGCCACATTTGGAAGGAATCAAATATATAAACGGAGATGAAAAATGCAGGCTGCAGGCTGACATGCGTGAACCACGCTCAGTGCACCGTGTGTACTTTGTGTGCATGCTCGTAGCTGTAGCACGAGAGGAGCGCCAGGGTTCTGGAAAGAGAGGAGAAAAGAAAAAGGGTGTCTGCGAGCAGTCCTTAAGATTCGAGCACATACTGAAATTGACAGCTGGCTGCAATGTTCTCCTGCTGCTGAGTGGAAAATTCCTGCCATGACGAAGCATGAAGTGTGTGCATGTGAGAGAGAGAGAGAGAGAGAGAGAGAGGGAGAGAGAGGGGTGTGTGTGCGCATGACACACACATGAGGGAGGAGGGCAATACTGAAGGGGGGGGGAGGGGGAGGCTGGGCTATCGTCCAAACAGCCAGCGAGGGGATTGGTTGGCGGAAAAGCTGCCTTCGTGAGATCACAGCCCCCACAACAGCTTCCACCCACATGGCGGACTTTGTGTGAAAAAGACCCACCCTGAACCACACCAAGTTAACGAAGATCAAACCTGTGTTCCCCTGGGGAGGGGCCAACCTTCAAGTCAATCACATCACCTGCTGCACACTAATAGACCCGATTACATGACTATGAGTCAGGCTGAACATTTCACCGGCACCTATGCTGTACATTAGCATAGCATGAATCACTGTTGTGCACATGCAGTTAAAGCTAAAGATAGAGTAGAAAACCAATACCGTCAGCTGCACATCATCTAGTATTGCAGACATTTTAAATAAAGTCTGTTGAGCCCACAAAGGATAATCATCAGTTGACTCTGCAGCTTCCCTCCGCTTTACCGAGGGCTTCGGTGTCTTTAAGCTCACTGGTTTAGTTTTATCGCCTGCAACTTGATTAACTTTGAAGACTCAACTCAGATAGCATCAGGTAGCATTCAGCACAAAAAAACACCTGATAAGCCAACGGTATGTTTCATCAGCCCTGAAATAATCGGTAAGTCAGGACTACCCGGTGAACACGGCGGACGATTTAGCAGCTACAGAGGCCGATATTTCCCCTCAGGAGATGGTGGAGACCAAAAACTGAGCTAAAAGGAGAATGAATCTTGGGCTAACTAATGCTAATGCTAATGCTGCTCTGTGTCTGCTCACTGTGTAAATAACGTAGCTGTGAAACATTTGTCATAACAAACTTATGATCAAACTTATTGAAAGCTGACATGTCCATGTCTTTATCATCTGACCAGCAGATGGTGACACACTGTCAGACCGGACTCGTCACCCTCGAGTGACCCGAGTGTTCACTACAGACCTTTTTACTCCACATTCACATCGTCTCGTGTCACGGGGTCAAACTCCAGCCTGGATCCCTGTTTGTACAAGAAACAAAATGACTGGAAACTCTTCAACCATAAATCCCATTTAACGTGGTAGATGTGGTACATTTGGAAAGACGTATTACTCTTTGTACTGTATGAGTTTAAGGCGTCTCAAGGGAGCTGATGACAGGTTTTCCACAACTCGCTGCACCGCTGGGTTGCTAATCCAAATTGCCCCAACTTGCAGAAAAATGGACTCATGACATGAGGATTTACAAGGTAGATGCAATAATGTGGATTTTTTTTACTTTTCCTCAGCATGTCAGGCTGGAGCTCAGCGAGGTGTGACCACACATCCTCAGCAGAGAAACATATTTTCTTGGGGACTAAGCGTGCAGGCCTTCACCAACGAATCATCCCGGGTTGAGGAACTAGCAGCCGTGGACCAGCTGTCTCTCACCGGGAAACCTCACAGCACTCCGAGAGACATCTGATGTGACCCGTCAATAAGTCAGACGGGATGCGCTGTGACGTGTGCTGATGAACTGAGCAGTGCTGCCAGCGCTCGTCTCTCCACCGTGACACTGATGTGACCAGACAAACCTCGTTTACTCCTCATTTAGCCGATATTTCAGCCCTCCGACTTCAACGACATTCTGTCGCGTGCGACTGTAAAGAACGTTGTTTTCCAAATTTGGCAAATATTAAAACACCAAATGGACGTCTGTCCTCAATCTAAACAGGATTAAGTGCTCATCTTGGATTATGCTACAGGGGACGTTTACATTTCCCTCTATTATTACTGAAACCTGCATCAGGACTGCAGAGCGTGTTTGAGGTCTAGACGTGTTGATGCTGTGATGATGCGTCTCTTATATTGGCCGAATGATCAGTTCAGAGTCACAATGGAATTGTTGTCAAAGTTTAGCAGTCTGGAGTCTTTGGCTGCATCCGGATTTACATACTAACATGTGTGAATTGTGTGCATAGTTCCATCTTTTGTGCGTATATAATGGAGAAAAAAACGGCGACACAGGATTTTAAATCCAGCCCAAAATCTTCACTTTCACCAATCTGGATTGCAGATATATGGAAGCCCATTCCCACCAGCAAAAAAAAAAATTAGATCACTAAAAAAAAAAATAAGATCACAAAAAAAAATAGTAACTTAAAAAATAAAAATAAAAATGTAATTCACAAAAAAAAAAAAAAATCCACCCACAAAATAAATAATAATAATTCTAATAATTTTTATTTTTTTTATTTTACTTTTTTTCACATGGATTGTACTGAGCAAACGCACCCTTGAAGCTCTGGAGTATAAAGAATGAAACCAATGTGGCTGAGGTGGCGACCAATAACTATGGAAGCCCATTCACGCCAGCAAAAAAAAAAAAATAAGATCACCAAAAAAAAAAAAAAAAATGAATTCACAAAAAATAAAAAAAAATAAAAATTAATTCACAAAAAAAAAAAAAAAAAAAATATATATATATATATTTTTTTTTACTTTTTCTGTCAGCAAAAAAAAAAAAAAGAAAGTTGTTTCCAGTTGCTGTTTATTGGTCGCCACCTCAGCCACATTGGTTTCATTCTTTATACTCCAGAGCTGCTTCTTGCTTAACATTCTATTCAAGGGTGCGTTTGCTCAGTACAATCCATGTGAAACATCATCTGTATTTCATGTGTTGTAAAGCCACGTTTTAAAGAAGTCTTCAATGTACTCACAATCCATTCATATGTCATAGCTGCTTCTATGACTGTTAAGTATCTATGACTGTTAAGTATCTCATAATTTCGACTTTCTATAGCAACTGGAAAAATCTGGTCAGTGTTATGGTTACAGATGGATGCACCAAAAGTTTTTTGTTTTTTTTTGCTGGTGGAAAAAAAGTAAAATAAAAAAAAATTAAAAATTATTAGAATTATTATTATTCATTTTGTGGGTGGATTATTTTTTTTTGTTGTGAATTACATTTTTTTTATTTTTTTTTAAATTACTATTTTTTATTTTTTTATTTTTTTTAGTGATCTTATTTTTTTTATTTTTTTTTTTAGTGATCTTTTTTTTTTTTTTTGCTGCCGGGAATGGGCTTCCATACAGATATGATACAGTCATGATAGAGAAAAGATTTATTCCCATGTACAGTGACTTCATCAGTCAACAAGAACTTTATATACACAACTGCAAATAACAGAGACAATGAGGTGATAACAAGAAAAACGTTTTTGTGGGTTTAATTTATTAGTCCATTAATGAAAACCCTCCAGCACATGACGTAGCTGGCCGGAGAACTGAGAGCCAATAACAGCCCAAAGAGCCAGTGAGATGTAAATTTAGTCACATATTTATTACATAAATATATAGTAAAATAGACCAGCAACAATTACCATAAAAATATCTTCCTTTAAAACCCTGACCATAAACAAAGATTTGAAAATCACACATTGACATTTACAAACACGCTGATTGTCTGGACCTGTCGTAAGCAGCCCACCACAAAAACCTGACATCACACCACCCACTGGACTCTGGTTGGGAGGAGGAGAGGGAGGTAGAAAGGGGCGGGGGAGGGAGGGAGGGTGGCGGTGCTCGGGAACAGCAGGAGATTGGGTAATCCCGGGGAGGACAGGTCCAGGTGAGATGGGGCTCGGTGTGTGAGAGGAGATCACAGTAGATATTCGGAGGTTTCCTGTGTGTTGGTGTTTTATTTTGAAAGACGTTGTGTGTCTTTATTCAGCCCAGAGCGTTGCCTAAAGCTTGTAACTGTTATGTCCTTGCACGTTTTTTAAATGAATCCTAAATATCCTTCCTTTGTTTTGCATGACTGAGACAGTGACGCAATGTGAGAGTTCAACAAAGAGAGAAATGACAGGAACAAAAAAAAACCCGGGACTAATATATTATATATTCAGAGACTTCCGTTTGTCTGGTTAAACCGGCACCAGACTCCAGGAGGCTGGGGTTTGTAGTATATCAGGGTATAAATAGTGTCCTGTATGCGGTCCGTCACAGAAACTGAATAAACTTTTAAATACTTTCTGCTACTCTTTGTATAACCCTGAAATATATGAATATCCGGCACCTCTGGGTAGAGACAGAAGGAGATATATGCTGTTAGTACAGTGAATGGCCATGTGTTTCCCTGCGTGCTGTGTCCTTGCCTTCATTGTTTTGCAGTAGCCTCGGATGCATCTGCAAACTATGTTATACGCTGTGAGCCCAATGTTTTATTTTACTCTGTCGTGTTTATTGTTTTATTCCCTTTGGCTTCTTGTTCTTGTTTGTACATTACGTACAAACCTGGGCAGTTCAGTCGCTCGCCGGCTCTCAAAATGCATCATCGTTATCATGGAATGCGTTCTTCTTATTGACTTATAAGGTGGAAAAATGAGGTGAGCAGAAATCCCTCTGAAGTCAACATCATGTAGCTGGACACTGGACTCCAAGATGGCGCCCATTCGCTTTGAATGAAAGTTTTACAAATGCTAAACCTTCATGGATTCAAAATTCATAATATCGGAAGTCAGGTGACGTAGTATAAAAAGCAACAAAGTGGGTTGTGGACAGTTGGGTCCAAAAAACATAAGACTTTCACCCAGGAGACCGGCGTTAAAAAGTCAACGTTGATGTATTTTAAATTACATGTCTTATTTTAACCCAAACCCGATCATTTCCTGTGAAAACGGAAGTTTATTTTGCCAAGACAAAATGGACACTAGAGGGGAGGCTAAAGACGCCTTCATTTGAAGCGTAGGCCGTAATTTCACGAGTGACAATGTGTTGCCAGGAGACATATTAAAGCAACACTACTGAATAAAACAGTAGACTCCAATGACCGCACACTTCACTGACTTTAGAGTCCTTTCTTGGTCATTTTTGTTACTTTAACGTATTGTTTTTCCACCTTATGAGTCGCTCTTTCCGTAGTTTGATGAACCGCCGAGTGGCTGAAATGTTTCAGGATGGAGACGTCCATCCAGGTACGGGACACGTCATTGTGAAGGTCCTGCGTCGTGGCGAGTGACTACGTTGCTTCAATCTCTTGCACTTAATTATTTGCCTGGTTTATAGTTTGCATGGGGAGCCGTCTCTCACTTCCTGTCTTTGGCACCTTCCGACTAACCCTGATCCTGAGCGGACAGGTCGTGACCCCTGAGTGTCTGCAGACCACATGGTAGTTTTTTTATTTGAATTTTCCCAGCAGCCTCTGTAGTCACAGTGAAGCAAGGACCTCTTGGAGGAGTGATACAAAAGTAAGAAAGGTAGTTGTATTAGCTGTTGTAGTGAGTTATCTTTTTTTACATTTTTTTTTTAGCTCATTTGCTTGTTTCCTTTATTGTTGTGTAGGTTTTGTTAAACATCTACTGCTGGTTTGAAGTCATAGCATGTGTGAATAGTCACAAATACACTGAGCAGGCTGAAAAGAGTCCTTGAGAAAATCCAAGAAATAAAAAATAAAAAGACAATAGCAATTTAAAAAGAAACAATAAATCAAAACGTAACCCCGAGAGAACTCCACCTCTGCAGATGTTGCTCATCTGCGTGCTTCTATTGGTTGAAATGTGTTTGAATGCACCGTACATCCTGGTGGTAGTTTAAGACAAAGTAAACTCCTGCACACTGGGAGTGCTTACGGCCCAACACATCTCCTCCATTGTTTACTGTTTCTTGATTTTCCATTTTGAGACTACGATCTTACTGGAACAGTGGATTGTAGAAGAGTGAATACAGACACATAGATAGTTCATAGACATTTGTACAAACATAACCCCATCTAGAAATAAAGTCTGACATGGAAACATCTACCAGCACCAGCCGCTGCATACAAGACGTAGAACCTCCACCTGGTGTCTTTTTTTTTTTTAGTGAAACACTGGTTCTGCTGTTGAAGAGACCACTTTGAAGCGTAGCGTGTTTTAACAACCTACTATAAGCATGCTAAGCTCTCTGTACATGCAACAGCGAGTCCTTTTTCCAGTTGTAAAAAAAAAAAGGGTAAAGAAGACGTTCCCAGTGGTCATGAAGCCATAACGAGGTGGTTGTTGGTGATTTTTGCTGGTGCTGCATAAAGTGGCTTGGACCTGCTACAGTTTTGAAGAAAAAAAAAACAACAACAACGTTTATTTAGGTTTTCAAAGTTAGCTGAGCAGAGAGCGTTTCCGCTGGTTTTGCATACAAACAGTGGGCTTTGTGTTCTGCATGTGATGGTGAACGTGGTCTGAGTGTGTTGGACGGGACAGACATGGAGACGTGTTGGACCAGGACCAGAGGGAGGAGGGAGGACGGTAAAGCACCCTTTTGAGGCCGGTTCTTCAAACCTGAGCAGTTATGAACCAAATTCAAAACCGTATTTTCAACCTGACAAAACATTGCATATTTTTTTTCCTCGTAAAGCACAGATCTCATCCAATACAATTCACATACTTTATCTAATGACCAATATCTCTGATTGATAGACTAATAATAAATGAGCTAATTCGTGTACATTCTTAGCTGTCTAGGCATGCGATTTCTCACCCATCCGTACAAAAATAAATCTCCTCGTGGATCGTCCAAAGCAGCACAAAACACCGCCACAACACCACCTCTTAAGTGCTCTTCGCTCTGTCTTGAGATTTGGTGTACTAGGCAACGGTCTCAACACGGGAGAGCGATAAGTGTCCGCTCAAAGCTATAATGACTAGCGGGAAAAGGTCGTAGAATGGAGAAGGGACGGGGGAGGTGTTGTAGTGTTATCTCATGATCAATACAACACAATGCCTCTCACTCAGCCATCAACGCACAAGCGACAGCTGCTAACGTACTTTAACAGTCTCAATTTAAACAGTCTCAATTTAAACAGTCTGAACGTTTTCTAAAAGTGCGCCCAACAAGCCGATTTGGCACTTTGATTATCACGCAGCTCACGGAGGGCCTAAATATTCTCTACTGATTTCTTGCTGCGCTAATGGAGTGTCGGCTTAGATTTAGCCGTTTAATATTGTGTGTTGCTGCGATAACCTAAAAATCACTCTCGGGAGTCCTAAAACTGCAACACACCCAGCAGACTTATTCAGCCTTTTAACAGAGAACCCAACGCCACAACCTGCAAGTCTTCAGAATAATAAATCCTCCTGTGCCCCATGAAAACACGCCGTAGAACAACACCGCAAAGGACGAGGGATACAAAAGCAATCAATAAGGCCATCATTTGGAAAGAGAAACAGTAATCTGCTCTGGTCTGCCAGCAACAGTCTGGCTTTTGTTTGTGGGAATCCGTGCAGCTTTTCACCTGAAGCAACTAATATTACCCACTCTTGCAACTCGGTTTTCATCTCCTGCGAACCCCCCCCCAGCACGCTCACATATAAATGACTGCCTCCCTCTTTACTCTCTTGTTACCCCCCCCGCTGAACACAATATTAGTTACATTCTTCAAAAGGAAATAATAAAAGTCTATGACAGGACTCTGTTTTACAGACTTCTGTCATGTACCGCGGCCTAAAAAGGTGCTTTTTGGGGGATTCGGGGAGGGGAAAGAGAAGAAGGTCGATAAAGGCGTGCTTAGCGAAGCGTTCACACACACACACACACACACACACACACACACACACACACACACACACACACCGAGCACAGATCTCTCACATGAGCATGGACACCAACATTCACATGCATACACATTTATACATGCACAGCCGTGGTTTGAGCCATGCCAGCCTTGCAGTACGTCACAAAGTGAAGCAGTAAGCACACTGAAATAGCACAGGCATGTAGAGGGTGGATGGTGCCCGGCTCGGATGGGAATCATGTACTTCTTCTGCGTGTACGCCATTAGCCAACTGGGTGAGGGAGAGCTGGATACTGCTGCTGGCACTTTGACCGCGAAGGGAGAAAGTGCAAAGACCGAACTATTACCGACACTCGGGGCTGAATTTAATTTTTGTACACATTCTGGCACGTGTTTATGAGAAAAGTCAAAATGTGATGTATTTAGGATCACGTGATCAAGCTGGATTTTGGAAGTAGATAACAGGCTGGCTCGGGGACAGTTGTATTGTGTTTTCACTGTTCTATGGAAGCCCATTCCCGCCCAAAAAGAAGTAACGGAAGTTAGCTCGCTACAACGGTCGCAATGGCAACGGTACACATAAAAAATGGCCGCCGCTCTGACCGCCCTGCCACGTTGATTTGAAGGGGAATGTCCCCTGCACTCCGACTCTATTTCTATGGCGATAGCATTAGCATAGCACTGTCTGCAGATCATGCAATTGATGCATTTTTTTAGAAGAATTTGGAGACTTTATCTTAGACCTTCTTTCTTACCCTGAAGAGATTTGAGTTCTTAGTGATTTCAAGTAAAAGCATTTCTTCTTTCACTCTTTGTGACTCATGATGACTCAGTTAAGCTGAGTGTTTATAATCTATGTTTGTCCTGCCGATGAGAATATGATCAAACTTTCTGAAAAACCCAGAAGCACAGGAGCGTCTCTCTCTCTCTCTCTCTAGTGTCTTTCCTCGTCCTCTCTTTCTCTCTGTGCTGGACCATCAGCCACCCTGGGACATCTCCCCCCCCCCCCCCTGAGTGCCTCATTCCAGATGTTTTGGATTTGGATCTTCATCCTCCTGGAGTTTCAGTCTCTCCCTCTCTGTGTGAATGCTTAAGCTTTTGCCTCTTGTGTGGTTTTGTAGCCTGACCTCGTTCCAGCTCTCCGTGGTGGTGAGGCTCAGGTCCTATTTGTTTGGCGACACCTGGAAGTTGCATGACATCCTCCCTGATCCATATCGTTTACAATAGTTATAGTTGTTTGTTAGGGGAGTCTTTCCTTAAGATGATTGTAAGGTTGCTATATAAATAAAATTGACTTTTCTTTTTCTGGCAGGAGTGGGCTTCCATACCAACGGGAACAACTCACAAACGCTCTCCCACCTCCACACATGAAGAAATATGTTTTCATTCAGGGCCGAGAAAGCAATGAGGGCTCGACTCGTCGTGTTCGAGGTGGACTCAGGATCCGAGTCCTTGAAGTCTACCGGACACTCGTCAGGAACCGAACACAGAACAGAAAAAAAAGGTACATTTTTGATTGTGAATTGAGAAGACAAAAAAAAAGATGAGCTAACAATGTTTTTTCATCTAAGTTTCATCATCATTTATTAGAAAATGTTCTTTTACCTGAGAGAATCCTTCAATAGCTTCCTTTACCCAGTCACAAAAAGTGGTCTGTGTTTGTGTGTGTGCATGTGTGTGTGTGTGTGGAGTGGGTCTAAGCTGATGCTCTCATGGGTGGGCGCATTATTAAAAGCAATCATGAGATTATTATTTTCCCACAAACATATAAAAAAAAAAGATCTGCTCAGACGAGAAATACGCCGGAAGGTCCACCCACTCACTTATTGCACTTCAATAAAAAAAATCATTGTAAACTTTATAATTAGTCATTAACTGTCTTTGCCTAGAGGCTGAAACTCTTATTTTGTAATAAAACAAACAAAACCATTAAATGGTGAAAAAGGCATTTGGCTTGGGTGCAATTTACATTTTGTCACAATTATTACCAGCGAAGATTCTTCCACTTATCGCGGGTTGGTTTGGGCCATTCAAAGTGCAGTTTAGTTAAGTGCTCACGTTGAACTAGGGGTCAGCTGGGTCGTAGATTCAATTATTTTCTTTTAAAGATTTGCAAATCAAGTCAAATCGTTTCCTCGCGTCTGAAGAGCAGCGGTAACGGGTTAAGTGAACTTGTTTATGCTCCAAACATCCCACTGATGGACATCAAGAAGAAGAATTAAAGCTTCACACACGTGTTGCAGTACGGTTGAATTTCGGGGCTTGTCTAAATCTTAAGTTGTGGCCTTAAGGTTTAACCCACCGAACCATGAGAGCATCGCATCGAGTAGATGAACCCATACAAACAATACAAACAATACATGCACACACACCACTTTCTGAGCAGTTTACAAAAAAACAGCACATCTCGTAGAATCCATATTCTCCACAACATCCCCAGTACCCCTCCTACTGGTTCTCCGAGACACCGGGACTACCGTGAAGAGTGTACCGACCCCCCCCCCCCCCCACCGAGGACCAGCTCACCCGGGCAGTCCTGACCCTTCGCCCACACAAAGAAGCGAGGGTCTTCAGGTCGCGTGAAGAACCTCTGGAACTCAAGCCAGGCCGAAGTTGATTTCATGAGCAAGACGAACCCGTTGTCGTTACACACCGAGCTCGTCTTTTCGGAGGGAGCAGGAGGGAAATTGCATAGACATCTCGCTATTTGCATGTCTTCACAAACTCTACATTTGGCATAAAGGGGGGGGGGGGGGGGGGGGGGACAAACACAAACATGAAACCCCCAAAAAACAAAAACATCACAGACAATCTCCACCCATGTCCAATGTGTCAACATAAACCGGGATCATGATATCTATGGAGGGATGGGCTCCGGAGGGCCCCCCCCCCCCCCCCGCAAAGCCAGCCTCGGAAACCCCCACACTTCAAGTTCAGGGGTATCATCATGGACCAAAATGACTTTCAGCTTTAACCAACGCCGTAGAACCAAATATGGTACTCGCTTCAAACTGTCATCATGATCTGAGACTCCATCTACACGTCACTTCATGTGCCTCTTGGGCAGGTTGGATAGCTATTAAATCTAGAAGAAGTCAAGTAGAAATGTACTCCTCCAAAGTGTGACTCGGTCAGTAAGCCGTCTGTGGAAGAAGCCGCTGGAGCTTCTGGTGTTTCCGACAGTTTACCAGTTTACCACCACTCTCTTGACTCGGGTGGGGCGACATTATCTGGCATATATGGGGCTTAGTGTCTTAAATCTGGATCTTGAAATGACGAGTGTAAATGGGGGGGGGGTCCTTGATGTAAACCGGTCCAGGTTTATGACTTGTTTTGAAGAGAACCGAGGCTGGCTTCTTGGGAGGCAACGGGGGTGGCGGACAAATGGGGAAATCCATTTTGGCCTTTTCCAACGTTGATGCGAGTGTGTTGCAGCCACGTTAGCCGACATTCACTCTACTTAATAACCAGCTGAGGATGGATTCATGTCTCCCACTTTACTCAACACAACCCACCTCACTGCCCTCCTAACCTTTCTGCCACTGTGGCTGCTGGCCACACCCACATCAATAGTTTGGAAGAATCTGATTCCATAGGTGAACACACACACACACACACACACACACACACACACACACACACACAACTATAGGCATTCATGTGTAGCGTGTGATGTCGTGGTGAGAATACGAGGGGTAAGAATCTATCTCTTTGCAAACAACAGGAGGCACAGGGTTCATGATTAATGTCACGGGGCACTTCTGAATATGGATCAACATGCACATGTGAGAGAGTGCACACATACAAATGTATGAAGCATTACACATTACTTTGCTTTTTTTTTTTTTTTTTTAGTTCCCCTCCCCCTCCCCTCGTACATGGGAGCGGGATGGAGAGGTTCAATTTAGTTTTTGTTGCAATAAATCTCGAGTGTTGTATGTTTTCGTATTTACATCCTTGGTTATGGCCAAAATAAAATGAAACGAGAACTCAAAAACAGAAGAAAAACAGAAAAATACACAAAATTGCACCTTGCAGACGGGCAATATATATTCTCAGTTTTGTAGTTTGTTTGTAACGTCTATGTGACACCACTATCTTTTCTGCTGGTGTGTGGAAGTTGGGTTGTGGGTGCCGGGCTCAGGTCCAGCTCCCCCCCCCCCCCCCCCCCTCCTGTCAGCTACATTCAATACCATAGAACTCTCAGCCATTACAAAAGTCATAATCCCTCAGTCTCTGGGCCATTCACATTTTAAGTTTACTGTCTCTAGACTGTGCCTTGAAGTTGGAGCAGATGATCTCTAGCGTCTCACAACCAAATAAGATAGAGCACAACAGCTTGAGGGAAGAGTCCTTTTGTAACTCCTACTGATGCGTACACACAAGCACATATTATCTTAACATATACATTTTTATTCTTAAATCTATATATGCATCTCTGAACTTTCACATGTGCCTGCAAAATATGACTCCTCCCAAGTTCCTTTGAGTTTTGTGTTGTGTGAGGTATGACAAGATTGTTTCATTTTTTTTTTTTTTGTATTTTCAGTTTCTGTTGCATTATTTTTCCTGTTTGTGTTTTTTTCTCCAAAGTTTCATTTCATAAAAAAACTAAACAAAAAAAAAGAATTCCTGTTTTGTTGGTTGTAAATTCCTCCTGATAAAAGGGGACGGACAACTGGACAGACACACAGACGAACAGATCAGTTGGCTTATCAACACAAAGTATAGATGTGAAAAAGAAGTGAAGTATTTTCTGTTACACTGCACGCATGGTCAAAAAGTGACTACAGCTGTTTTTTTTCCTTTTTTTACACAGAAGCAGTTTAAGCGTCAAAAAAAACAAAACAGAAAAATAAGAAAACAATGATAAAATGAAAAACATCTCCAATCATTTTGTTCAGGAGTCCATTTCTTTCTTTTTTTAAAAAGTCATCTCTTTTCATCTTGTTTCGTGGATTTATAATAATTTCATATATCTTCTTCTTTTTTTTCTTAATCTAAATCAGACTCAGAAGGTAAAGCAGCATTATAACCCCGACTGTCACACACACATACCCAGTCAGCTCACGAGAACAAAGGACATCAAGAGCTTTTTGTATTTTATTCTTCTTCTTCTCTCTTCTTCAGTTCTTTTTACGTAGATGTGTTGGAAAATTCCAAACCTGCATCTCTGGATCTCTGGATCTCTTTGTGATCCTCACCATGTGGAGGTTGGAGGTTATCCTTTTGGAGGGAGCTGAGGGGGGGACGTTTGGGGTCGTCGGCTGGCATGGGAGGGGGGCTCATAACGCGGTCGTCGTTGGAACTGAAGGGGAGAGCGTACGTATCCCTACGCCGCCGCCTCCCCCTCCTCCCAAAGTGTTCGTTAACATCGTCTCTACAACCGGCCACATCGCCCCTCTCTCTCCCATGTCAATGATGGCAGTTTCTCTTACATCCTCACAATCTCTCGTTCCCATCGCCGCCGGTCTGCCGATCACATTCATTCGGTGGTCGCCACTCTAAAGGGCGGTTATGGCCAGCCTTGTCTCACAAGGGAGAGGCCTGGATCCCGTTTGGTGTCAATGATATTTAGGGGGGGCCAAACTAACGGGGGGGGAGGCGACCCACTCAGCGGTGAGTGGGGATGATAGCTAGATTGCTTAGGGAAGAGGAGAGAAGATGATTATGGAAGGGAGGGCTCTGAATTTGAAATGCCACTGGGCTGATGCTACAGGAGGGACGATGGGAAAATGTACTACAGAATTATTAATTAATTATTAATAAATTCTACACAGCCCACAGTTAAGCGGCGAGGGTCATGTGCTGTTCTAATACTGACTAACGGGTCAGGTTTGGGACTGAGCCCACTGAGACTCCCAGCATCTGTTACACAGAGCCACTAAAACTCACCCCAGATTAGTACCTGCCACCCAGAACTCGCCCCATAATGAGGCAGGGGGGGGGGGAACTATTGGGTAATCCCAACAATTGTTGGTTAAACTTTGATGAGTAAGGGGCCGAAAGGGAGGACCGCTGCAGTAGTGCAAAAACCCCCCCACCAGCCTGGCTGGTTGGGGGGGCTGTTATAACGGTGGTAGGCGAGCTAGGCTCCAGAAAGGGCATCGTCACGGGCTAGAAGTGGGGTACGGTACGGGCAGGTGATGGATCTCTGAAAGTGGTGATGATTTCTTCTGGGAGTCAGACCAGGCGTTCCAGTCCCTCTCTCCTCCCGGCATCGCTCCAGACGTCGGAGCGGCTCGGCTCGGCCATCCCCGTCGATTACCCACGATCCCTTGCCACGCGTCGCTCCGCTGAGGTACTTCTGAGGGGTGCAGGTTACCCGTCCTGTACAAAGCGCCGAGCGGCGAACTACTGCTTGGCTTTGAGTATAAAATAGATTTTCTTAAGTCTTTCTTTTCCTTTCATTCTCCTCTTGCAAGAGTGGTAAACCCAGTTAGATTTGGCTTGGCCCCAGAATTGGAATGAACAGACTGGGCTTTTGTGATCAAATCAACATTCTTGAATGGTCGTTTGGCTAGTACACTATGATACCTGCCATGGATGTTTGCCGTGAGATATTACCGTCATAGTGGTGAGCGATGGTAAAGTGCACGGGACTAAAAGAGCTTTTGAGCTGCCTCCAAAGAAGCTTAATTTCGGTGGAGAACATTCTACTTTTTTTTTACGTCTAATGCACGGTCCTCGCATGAATGAGAGCTTATTTCCATGAAAATATCTGTCAAGATCCAACGGCAGCCATCATGAGTGTACTGTGGAAGATCGCCATGATGCAGAAGAAAACAGCCCTTTCTCTGCACGCTAATTCAACGGGCGTGGCCACCGAGGGCTTGTTTTGTTTCCAGGTACTCTCTCTCTCTCCGTCATCTGTCCTCTTGCTGCACACATCTACACCGTCCCGTCGCTTCTGTGAGTCGGGTTCCGTTTTGATAGAAACAGGTAAATCCAAATTTCAAAAGACGACACTTGGTCCCGTATAACAAAAAAAAAAAAAAAAAGAGATAAACTCGAATGCGATGGGTACCATTCCCTGGAGTCGGTAAAAAAAAAAAACCTTTTCCGGGGGGAGATGGCTGGCCCTCCTGTCTTCAATGGTATTTCATTTCAACCAAGCGATAGCACTGAGGGTGTGTGCGCGTGTGTGTGTGTGTGTGTTTCCGTGACCAACGTAAATATTGTGCACATTTGCGTGTTAACCTACACATGCGCCAACTTGAATGGTGTATGTCTGCAGCTGCCCCGTGTCCACAGAGGTGAGGTAGTGCCTGACACCACGGGGGCAGTATCGCGGCCCCAGCCTGGGGGTGTAATCCACTTTTTTGAGGTAAATGGTAGCCTTCTTGGCATTTGCCTGCTCTCTCAGTGACGCCCATGGTTAAAAAAAAAAAAAAAAGGCAGATGTGTTATGGAAGCCTTGGAGGGCCACACTGAGCAGAGTCCATGAGGAGAGGACTCTGTACAAACCCTGCAGGTTAGGGCTGTATATCGATACAGTAAAATGAGGCATTCACGTTACTCTGAGGTGATGTTGTGTGTTTATGTGTGTGTGTGTGTGTGTGAGAGACAGACAGAGAGAGAGAGTGTGTGTGTGTGTAAGATGAGCTTTGCCGTCTCGCTGGTTGCTGCTATTGAAAACCTCCTTGGAGGCTTCGTGCGGGAGATTTATTCTGACTCTGGCTCCGACTTTGCAGTTCAGCTGTTAAATCTTGTTTCCTCTCTCTATCTCTGCTCCTCCCTCCCTTCTAAGTGTCTCTCCCCCTTACTCCTCCCCTCCCTCCCTCCCTTCCTTTCAATGCACTAAGTCCTCGGAGAGAGAGAAGAGCCTCATTGTCATTAATATGACGGTGGGCTGCTGGCACAAGCAGCGCGGGCGATGACAAGGCAAGTCAGCTCATATGTGTGTGTGTGTGTGTGTGTGTCACAGGAGCCGGTCCAATGACAAAAATGAAGGTAGATATGGAGCCATGTTCTGGTAGACAACACAATTTCATAAAACTGGAGTAGCCTTGTATAAATATAGCACCGGTTTTCACTGGAATCTAAGTACGAAGCTCCAAAAAACAGCTGTTTAAACGGCTCAGATTGAGTTGAGGAATCGATAAAAGACTAACGTCCGGTAGCTCTGCTGTACTGCAGCCATTATACACCAACGCAACGCTTAGAGCATCTGCTGACAATGTTTTCAATGTGCAGCGGTTGCTGGTTGCGTGTGCATGCATGACTGTGAGCACATACGTCACCTGTGTCCATATTCTCTGAATTACAAGCCTTAACACTTATTCAGAAATAATACTGAGAGGTGCTGGCCAGCATGGAAGCTGGAAACATGGGCTTCAGAAGGTGTGTAAGTCTGTGACCGCTTTAAAAAAAAAAAAAAAAAAAGAAGAACCAGAGAGGGGGAACGCACCCCTGCAAAATTGCGCTGCTCTGAAGAACTGAGGTGGAACAGGCTGAGTGTGTGTGTGTGTGTGTGTGTGTGTGTGTGTGTGTGTGTGTGTGTCGGTGTACGTGTCTTGGCAAATGGCTACAACTCTTACTAGATAAGACATCATGCTCAGACAGAAGGGCCCCGACACGGATTTTAAAACAGGGGTAAGTAAAAGGAGGAGAAAGAGGTGGAGGAGATTTGCTTGACTCTCCTGTTGCTGGTGTGTTGTTTCTGTTGGTTCCAGTTGTTTGTTTTTTCTTTTAAAACCACATACTGTAAATGCGATGTCGGAGAAATGCAGAGAGGACTCTCCCTCCATCCTTCCCCTATAAAAAAAAAACCGATGGCCCTTCCCATCTCCCGAGTTTTGCCCACGGTTTCCTCTTCCGCCCTTCGCGCGGCGGCGGGGCGAGTGAGTTTCACACCTCCTGGTCCTCGAAGACCTCCAGGAAGAGCGGCGGGAAGAGTTCGTTGGGACACTCCACCTTCATGTGAAGGAAGCGGCTGGCGTGGCACGCCCCGATCATCCGCAGGTCGGTCACCTTCATCAGGAGCTTCGGCCAGAAGTGAGGAATGTTGTGCTTGCGGTAGTTGATGTAGTGCTCGAACGCCAGCAGGTAGGTCTCCTGGCACTTCTCGATCTTGTCCATGCAGGTGAGGCCAGAGCGATCTGGTGACGGGGGGGGGGGGGGGGGGGGGGGAGGGAGGGAGGGAGGGAGAGAGGGAAGAGTTACTATCCCCAGTAATAGGCGGATGGTAAACCCACGATTATACACATCCTCTCTTTATTTGCGTTCTATTATTTCAAAACTCTGAGCACATTATGTGACGTGCGTCCTAAACCCCCCCCCCCAAAAAAAGTCTGATTAAGAGTTTCTACAAAGAAAGAAGTGTGAAGCTTTTTAATCACATTTAGGATGAAATCTTCCCTTCATTCAACACTGAATATGTATGTGGACTTTAATCTTTTCAAGCCATAATTACATTCTGACTCACAATAGGCTACAATATATACAGTGTAAAGCGGCGGGTAATGAATATGGACTGTCATGGAATTGTGTCTCCAAGGGCACAGAAGACTGAAAATTTACATTTACATTATATCGAGCCGAGACTCCGAGACTACCAACGTAGCCGCAGGCGGAGTCGTGCCGCTGTTAAGTTTTTATAAAAGCAAGTCAAGGAGTTCTGAAGTCGACAAACTACCTGAGCTCATGAGCAGCACGGCCTGCAGCAGCGCCACCTCCGTGTCGTCCAGGTTGAACTGCGCCAGGCTCTTGCCCAGGTCGAAGATGGCGTCCGACACCACGCCCAGCCCGCCGTTCTTCAGCTGCTCGCGCTTCACGGCCATCTCGCCGCTCAGCGTCAGCGTCTCGCTCTCGGGGTCGTAGCGCATGGCGGCTCGCAGCGACATGATCTCCATGCAGCAGCCCTTCAGCAGGATGATCTGGTCTTCACAAGGTAGCTGGTGGAGAAAAAGGGTCGCTTTGCCGATTAATTAGCAACTAATTAGCAACCGATTAATTAGGAGTTAGGAGGGAACAAAGGAAGAAGGGAGGAGGAGGTAGAGAGGAAAGGACGGGAGGTAGAAACACGAGGATGAGTTGGAACGACGGATTATGACTCATACGCCCTGATTTACATGATGATTAGAATATCTGGGTTGAAACCCATTTAATTAAATCTACAGACTCCGGTGTGCTGAACTAAAATGTCACCTTCGTGTAAGCTTGTTTCATCTTCCGCTGCTGTTGACTGCTGAGCAGATTAATTGGCATTAATTGGTTTGATTTGTCTTGTAAATTCATACCTGGAGGGCACGCTTCATTATTAGAGGCTCAATAACAGCGTTCTTTGTTTCTGTGCGTTTGTTATCTGTAATTCACTGCAGGTCCTCCTCTCTCCCTCCACCGCCTCTTACATCAGATTAAAAAGCTTCTTCTTCTATCTAACACAATCTATTATATTGTGAAGGAAAGATAACATATTAAACATAACTGATTATCTGCTTCTGTGTCTGGAATACTAAAACTCTGCGTTTGCTTTCTTCATCTCTTAAAATGAATAGAATCCAGCAGGAATTTATTGCAGTTCACGCTCTCACTCGAATAGTAGCATCCGTCATAACAGTAACATTCATATAATAATAAAACAATCGGAACAAATTCTTTAAAATATGCTGATTAAAAATAAAAAAGTGACGACCTTTACTTTCAGAGCCATCTGTGATTTATGTTCTCAAAAACAACTTTTCCTCTCAGACTCTTTCTTTCTAACACACACACACACACACACACACACACACACACACACACACACACACACACACACACACACACACACACACACACACACACACACACACACACACACACACACACACACACACACACACAGCTGTTCCCACTACTAGACAATAAGTCAGGTACCCTGATAATCATCCACTCTACGGTCTCATTAGATGATTACATGTTGCTAATCAAGGCGGGGCTGATTGTCTCCTGATTTTCCAAGCCGAGCGCATCATAGCAGCGTTCAAAGTTCTGCACATTTACCTGCGCTTTTGTATTTTTACATTTAACTGCACAGATTTTAGTCGTAACTCTTTGTTGGTCGTCGCGGTCCTCCTCAAACAAAGAGGAGCTGCTGGTTCCTAAATCACACGTTTCCTCCGCTAACACGGGGAGGAGGGGAGCTCGGCCGTGCCGGCTGTGTTGTTAAAACGTCTTTGTACGTGTCGAGACTCCCCCGCTCGCCCCCTCTGCTCCTCCAGACCGTTAACCCGACACTCACCTCAGAGAACATGGGCAGTTTTTTGGCAAAGTCGACGACGCGGGTGATGGCAGGAGTGATGATCTTGGTGAACTCGCTGAAGGCCTCCAGGTCCACCTTGTCTCCGTCTGACGACGGGGCGACCGGGGACTGGCCGATTTTTTCTGGCTACATGGGAAAACAAAAAAGTTTTAGATCAGACATGAGCAAAGGAGCCAGACTAGAGTTTATTATTGTAAACAAATCCAGAGAAAAGACCAAACTGATCCTATTCATAAATGTGTGTATTAAAGCCTGATGTCTCTTCTTCCTCTGAGCCATAGAGCTCCAATAAAAACACATCAATAAGCCTCACTGTCTTCATTACACACACACACACACACACACACACACACACACACACACACACACACACACACACACACACACACACACACACACACACACACACACACACACACACACACACACACACACACACACACACACACACACTGTGGTTTATTCTGACTCAATCACACAAACATCGTTCTTCTGCCACGAATTCTCATGTTAAATAAATAAACTCTAAATAAAGATAGTCTCCAACAAAATGCACTCTTTCCTCCTCTTTTGAGTCGAGCCACGTCAAAACCACGGCGCCCAGCTGCTGTAAGATTTATTCATCTATCGCTTTAAATGCTTTTAAAGATTCATGCCTTCAGTAGAAACCGACCGTCTCGGGGCTTTGTGTCACGGAAAGGTTAAGGAAGTAACAAAAGTAAAGTATTCATTAGTGTTGGGGATCTTCTTTCTTCAAAACCCATCATGTAAATAATGGAATGTAAAAAAACGCCACCACCACCACAGTGGAGTGTTGCCGCACTTCCTCTGCACACTGAACTGCCAAACACACCACGCTGTACTTCACCACACCACAGACTGTACGTGTTGTAGCTGCTGCGGCCGATCACACATCGCATTCAAAGCGTAATAAAAAAACGTAATAAAAAGCGTAATAAAAGCAGAACACATGGTTGGTTTTGGAGTCATTCACAATGAAGAATATGCAGACTATTGCCATCTTTTTAAGTGTTGATGGAGGAGGCGAGGAGAGCGTATTTGAGCTCGCTAGAACAAAGAAAAGAACAAAAGTGCACTTTGAGTTAAGTTTAAGAAGAAGAAGAAGAAGCACTACTATACAACAATAGAGTACATTAGGACAAGCTACAGTTCAGAGTATGGGTGTGTGTTTTAAATTAAAGAGCCCGGAAGAACAAAATAAGATTATAGAAGAATCAGTGAGAGCAGCGTGGGGTTTAGGGGAAATATAGCAACAGGGAACAACACAGTTTTAAACGCTTTATTTTTTATAGCCTTCCTACAAAGTGCTCTCTTGCCTTGGGAGACAAATTCAAATCAATTTCCCAGATAAGGACGGCAGACTGTGCTCTGAGAGAGGAATGGGACATGTCACCCGACGGATAGCACTTACTTAGAGGAGGACTCTGCAGAGCAGTAATACATACGTTTACAGAGGCCGCGAGTACGGAAATATTGTTTCACGCTCTGCTGAATAAAGCGCGCGTCGACGTCGCCGTGGTCGAGATAAAAGTATAATTATTATCACCATCAATCTTAATCCAGAGGAGGGGAAGGAGACTCTGTGAATTAGTACAAACGTAGCCAATCCTCTGCAAATTATGGACAGTGTAAATAAACGTAGTCGTCATGTTGATGGACTGCAGCGCTCGAGCCAAAACAAAGCATTGGTTTCACTGGTGGAGGTCAGCGTCACTTTTCATCTCAGTGTTGAGGAACAAGCAGAGAGAGCAGCTGAGGTTCAGAGCACGCCGCCACGTTACACAACGCGAGTCTTTACCTCTAACTAAAGGAGGACTGATCACCCTCGTATCAAAGCTACACACGTTTCCTTTCATCTGCAGTTTTATTTATCAATCTTCATGGTTTTGGTGTGATTTGCCGAGTGTTTTAGATATTGGCCGTGGAGATTTCTGCCTTCTTTCCAATATAATGGAACCAGACGGCACCCTGCTTGTGCTGCTCTAAGCGCCAAAAAAATACATTTAAAAAAACATATATTTTATTCAGGACAATCCACAGACCTTGTTGTGAGCTGTAAGGAACTATGGTAAGCGTGCGTCTTTAATGCTAGCTCCCCTAGCACCACTGAGCTAGCGAACGCTACAGCTCAGCCGAGGAGGACGACGCCATTACGGATGCGGTCTTGCAGGTGTAGTGTTTGGGGTGTACTGTCTCTTTAAGGGGTAGCTTTAAACCATTTTGGAGAAACACATTTTCCCACTATCCTCCTGTGGCATCGAGCCACGAAGACAGTTCGGATTTCATTTGTCCGGGTTTTGAGATATTGGGAGATTTTCTGCATCAAACCCAAATAAATACAAAAGGAAGTGCTCACGGAAATGAAAATTCAACCTTTCCAGAAACTTCCAATGTTTGAAATCTCAAAACCTGACCTGATAAAACCCAAAACTATATGTGTATACCACAAACATGTGAGTTTTTGTGTTCCACGTCTTTATTATGGACTAATGCGATTTTCCTGCGGCTGCTGGTGTGTGCTTATTAACCACATGTCCATATGGGTGGCATCCAGGGGGAACGCTTGGCTGTACCCAGAAAGACCAAGCAAAGGGATTACGTCTTTGTTGCTGTACAGGCTGGTTTTGGTCGGGGAGCCTAAACATCGTGTCGTAAAACTCAATGTGGCGTGAAGAATTCCTAAAGAAACGCTATAGAAGAAATAAACATTTCATAAAGAGTCCCAAAAGAGGTTAGAAGTTATTTGGACTAACATGAACCAACAGCGCACACTGGGAACTGGCAATTGATGAGGAGGAGGAGGAGGAGGAGGAGGAGGAGGAGAGAAACTTTTTCACTGCAGTCTCATCAGTTACGTGTTGAGCTTCAACTGTTGACCTTTTATCAGACGGATTAGTGCTGGAAGGTTTGTTCCAGTAGAGCCGGAGAAGAGAAATGAGGATGTTTTTACCACTGTGCTATGAACTGATACTGAATGTGATTAATGAAGATAATACTATTAAGAGTTTTGTTTTACATCATAGGGAACTGAGCTCGGGGGATTGATGGATCAGCCTTCGTCCCAAAAAAACTCCCCCCACGATTTGAAGACAGTCCGACTCCAATGAAATATAAACATCTGAACCTCAGGTCATGTTCTTCCGAGAAATGTTGATATAAATCATCTGGTAATAATACACTCAGATGCACTGCACAGAATGTGAAGTGCATCACGAGATGATAAGATCACCCCGTGACTGCTGAACTGCGAGTGTGCATTTGAAAAAAAAAAAAGGAAAAACGCTGATGTTTTTGAACGTCTAATTCTGAATGTCTGCGTTCAACCAAAACCACATGTCCTCCGAGCGCTCAATAACACAAGTCGATGTCAGGTTTTTCAATTTAGTCTCTGAATCGCTGAGCAGAACATTGTAAATCCAGCCGGTTGAGCCGCGTTGACCTGATGTTCCTCAGACCAGGAGCCTTTTATTCCTCATGCACATGGAATAAATGTGCTCTTCTTGCATCTTTTGTTCGTGTGAGGGCATTTGTTTGTACGAGATGGGGTTTGTTGATCTTGATTCAAGAACACAAACGCCTTTCACACAATATCCATGTATTGTCTCACACAAAAGGCTTATAAGATATCCACGACTACTTCTAGACAGAAGCGTGGACCTGCACAAACCCACACAGCTGTTAATGGACTGAACGTCTTGTAAAAGCTGTTTCCAGACGCTGGAAGTGAGAGAGAGAGAGAGAACATTGTATAACTGCAACTCAGATCGGTGGGTTCTTGCCGATCTGGAGGACACACGAGTGAAGCAGGAGTCAATGATGAATAAATCAAGACCGTCGAGCTCTTTAGTGTCGACAAAAACATCGTTTAAGTGCCAACATGATGCTTGAAATCGTTGCTGATAAGCAGGTTAAACTGGACACTTCATGAGAAGAAACGTTTCCAGTGAAGGCAGTCACATGTCCCGGTCTACAGCCAGTCTAACCAACGCGATAGAGAATCTATCTATGATAATAATAATCTGATCTACAATATCAATCCATCCGTGCAACGTCTTACAGTTTGCACGAACGCCTCTTTGCATCCTTTCATCGTTTGCAGCGTGTTGTTGAACATCTGGTCCATCTTATGAACTCGATGGATGATACCATAGATGGATTCAGATCAAAGGGCAGGTGAGGATGTTTGCGTCATGCAAACCCTTTCATGTAAACCACAAGGACTCTATGCGGATGCTTGTACGTGTTCTGGGTGATCATGTGGTCCTGAAGTCTTCTTTATTCTGAGATACACTATGCAGCATCATACTGTTGGTTCAACGTATCCAACTAAACGTTTTCTCCTCTTCCTCTTCGTTCTGCGGTCTTCTGCTGGACCCGATAGCTCACTAGTAAACGGTGCGGCGAGTCATTTGCGAGCTAAAAGTTCAGCGAACGAGGCGCCGTGTCACTGCTGCCTGTTTTTTTAAAAGCCGCCGTCCCAACAGGACTGACACGGCTGATCCTTGAAGGGTTCAGCGGCTTCAGCCTCCAGAGACCCGTTAGTGGGTGAAGGCTGCGTAAAATAGAACTGTTTATCCTTTTGGCTGAACCGGGCTCAGGGCTAAGATATACAGTATGTCACTGTAGCATTGATTGCAGCGCTAATCTGTCTTTTAAATCCTGGGTTTTGCAAGCCCTGCAGTACAGACAGGCTTTCTGCAACTTCACAGGGTTAATACAAATATGGCTCTTCATCGAAATTCTCATATTAACCTCAAATGCACAACAAGAAGGTTTGTAAATGCAAAACAAATGCTGGAAAGCCAACCTCAGATTCACTAGAGAACACAGACACTTCTAGTGAGTCATAAGCGATGACGGAGAGGTCTTATCTTCGTACGACTCTGAACACTATTTCTTTAGGAAAACCTACCACTTGTGCCTCGACCTACTCGCTGTGGCCTAAATGAAAGTCTTGATTCATGAAGAAGTCTGAACTCCACAAACGGATCAAACTTCACCCACAAACAAGCCGGGTTTCACATCTTCTTCTCTGCTTGAAGCTTCACACCTCCTCACCTTCGTTATCGCCGTCATCCCAACAGCCGGCCACATCCCTCCTGTTGCCTAGCAACTCCGTCCACAATACCTGCTACACTATGTGCCATCAACCCCCCCCCCCTCTCCAGAAGTATTCCCCTCATTTCCTCCCATCACATCCACCTACAGCGAACAGATCCCCCCCCCAAGCGTAGACTTTTATTTTGTTCATTTTTCACAATAAAAGCCTTGAGCTCTGATCCAACGCGGCTGTGAAATTGTTAAAAACTTTGTAAGCACCTCCGATAACCCCGGGGGGCCAAAACACGAGGTCGCTCGGTGTGTCCGTCTGTGTTGGTGTGTGACGGGGGGGAAGACGGATACCGGGGTCGGGCTGTCCGGGATGAATCTGAGCACCCAGCGCAGCAGGGAGTCGGTTTGAGAGAGAGAGAGACTCTCTCTGACTGCCAGCTTGCAGATGAGCGCTCATGACTGAGGATTTGCTTCGACTGAGATAAGACGGGTAGAAATAGAGGGGAAAGTGAGGGTAGCCACAGAGGGACAGTGAGAGAGGAAACAAAGAAATGAAGACGGGGAACAGATTAAAGAGGAGAGAGAGAGAGAGAGAGAGTCGAGGTGTGAATGAGAACTATGAAGGGAATTAGGTCTGGTTAAGAGCCCAGAAGGATTACGATGAATAAACCCCCCAAAAGAGAGAACTGAGGAATAAAGGCAGAGACACAGAAACAGGCAGCGGGGAAAACAGCGATAAAGTCACAAAGAGCTACTCTGACAGCCTCAGCTCGACATTATGAAACGAAACCTTATCATTTCTGAATTAGCAATGCGTGTTTGTGTGAGGATATAATCCGTAGGGCTTGTTCGGTTCTGACGGGGTTAAACGCAGGGAAGTTGCAGCACAAAAAAAAAGCAGCACGACACAGTTTACAGCGTGAGATTCCCCCCCGTTGGCAGCTGATTGAGTGTTTCTGTACTTGAGGGAGAACTTATGTACTCGAACTGATTCATTATTCCACAAAGAATCACACAAAAGCAACACTTTAAATCTGGAGTTTCCCAGAAATGTCCTCGTAACACTGAACTCACCAGACTAATAGCTGAGATCTGGGAGCGCTGACCAAGAAACACGAGTTGTGACGTTCAGGTAAACGAGAGAAACAAAAGGTTGAGCGGTAAAACGACTGCTGGGCAAATACTCACACTCGGGTGTCTGGTGTGTGAACCGAGGAGAGGTAAAAGAGGAGGAGTCACGCGTCATATCACACGAGTACGACACATTAAATCTGGTCTGCGCTCAGTGAAAGGCTCACTAGCTGCTGGCACACGATCACAGAACAAGAGAACGATTGATATATTCCACACATACACTCCCCTGCAGAAATGAATAGATAACAACTCTGCAGACTCTTGTATAATACTACCGTGCTATCATCGGGTTTTACTTTTATTGAGTGGTGTCGTAAGATCGAAGTTAATGCTTCCTGTACGCGACTTCCTTACCAGGAATTTGCGCTTCTGTTTCCACTGTGCGCCCTGAGCGTTGGTGTGTCGGTGGGCCTCCGTCACCAGGTGGATCACCTCCCACTCGCTGTCGGTGGGCTCCGGACGGTTCTGGAGGGTTTTCACCATTTCCTCCTTCTTGCGTCGCTCCCTGTTCTCTTCAATCAGACGTCGCTTTGCCACCCGCTTCGAGTCGTCCAGCACCACTAGGAGGAGATGGTGGGAGGCAGAGAGAGAGAGGGAGAGAGAGAGAGAGAGAGAGAGAGTGTCAAGGAAAGGAAAGCAAAGAAGAGATGTATAATTAGTGTGTGCGTTGCCTGAAGTCTGCAGAGATGCAGCTTCTATATCTACACAACCCTTCTATACACAGTCACATCTCACACATCACGTCTCTACTACATCACTACCTCATCTTCAAAAGCACAACACTTTCAATAAACAATGTGAAATTTGTCATTTTAAATCCACACTCACAGTCCATGGCCATGCCCACGGCAATGCACTTCTTGAAGCGGCACAGCTGACACTGGTTGCGGGTGATCTTGTCGATGATGCAGCAGCCATCGTACTTACAGGAGTAGCTCGGGTGGAGGTTCTTCTGAATGGTCCTACGGAAGAAACCCTGGAGACGGACGGAGGGACGGACGGTCAGTGACGTTTGTGTGGACAGAGAGGAGGAACCGACAACAAGGAGTCGACCCTTTGAGTCGACCGCATCACATCGCCGTTTGTTACAGCGTGACTTTCATTTGAATTGCATCACCGCCGCCTCCTTCTGTGCGATAAAACTAATTCAGAGATAAGATCTTTAATTTGATTTGTACCTGTCTTCCTACCAAATCTGAGGCAATTTGTCTACATGTTAGCGATTGCTGGAAGGCAACAGCGTGGGAGTGAGCTGAACAAATGGATTTATATCCATGAAACACTATTAGATTAAAAAGTATGCTTCTGCTGAGTGAAGACACACCGATGCCTTTAAATATGAATGTCTTGTTCTTTCCTGAGAGGTGGCACAATCAATCGCACGTAAAAATGCATCAACATCCACTAAGCTTTTGGGTGCTTTCACAGTTCTAATGTGAAAACCTCTTTAATCACAACGCCTCAGACATGACACGTCATCGACGAACACGAGCGGTCTGACAAACGACGCAGCTGAGAGCTGACAGCTTTGTATACAAATATGTCCATACATCATCTTTCTGCGGCTGCACACGAGGCGTCTACGACCTTGACGTGTGTTTACTCTGAAGTGACCCGAGAGGCATCATAGCAGGTGTTTCTGTCAGATATTATGTGGGTTATGAACCTGCTGTGTGTGAAACACTGGGATCGCGTGTGTGTTTGTGTGTGTACCTTGCAGCCCTCGCAGGTAATGCAGCGGTAGTGGTAACCTGTGGCCTTGTCACCACACACCACACATGGCTCATCCTTTTCGAGGTAGCTGGGGATGTACCCTGAGAGAGAGAGAAGCAAGGCCAGACACAACGTTACACAGAATATTACAATGTATACACATGTCACTGAAGATGTTCTACTCAATAATACACAACATTGAGTCCACTTCACCTTCCAGTCACATCACTGCTTAGCTCCACTCTACCGAGCCAACATACCACCCCTATCCCCCCCCCCCGACGCGTTATTTCCACTCATCACCACCGCAGCAGAGACTGTGGAAAAAGGTAACACTCTCCGTCTCCACCGTTCTTACGCTGTGGCATAAACACACAATGGTGAAAAACAACACCCTCCGCTCATTTTGAGGTGTCCTGTGTGGTTGTATTGATTTTTCTTGGCCAATGAGAAGCTTTCTACGGAAGCCCTGAGAGGCAGGTGAGAAAACAATAAGAGTCTGGTGATTCATTTCTAGTCTTACCTAAATCCTTTCCTCTCCTTTTCCCGTCTCCTGTTATTCTTTAACAGTGAAACTAAAAGAAAGAATCACCTGCCAGTTTTTTTTTTTTTTGCTGTTTTCATAGCTGACAAAAGTTACTTAGAAAAACGATCTTAGCAAAACTTTAGTTTCCACCTGTTTGAAGAAAGTAAAACCATTTATATCGAGCAGGAAAAGAGTGCAACGTGGCGGAGGTGTTCCCCCTGAACACAATCAGCCCTTTTTCCTACCAGGGTTAAAGGGATCCTGTTGCGTTAGTGGGGTTCCCCCGTTTGTTTGTCTCCCTGCAGGTGCACGAGTACGTGGACCACACGACGCTCATCCTCGCTGATTGTTTTTTTACGTCGATCCACTGACTGACAGTTGGTGGCGCTAATGCGCCAAGAAATGCGCCAGCAAAGGCAGTGAAGAAGAAGACTGTTAGCATAACAATACACTATTTAAAACGTGTATTTATTTATATATTTGTCAGGCCTTAAGCAGACACATGTTCGTGATTAACTCTGAATGTAAACAGAACTTTTGCTTGTTTACAAAAAAACTCAACCGTGCACCTTTAAAGGTCCACGGATTATTTTTTTAAAGATATTTTAAAGGCTATTTCAGACACATTTAGTACATTCTGCTACACCCACATCATGGCTCAAGTCCCGAACAGGACTACCACCGCAACGGCCGCACTCCCTTCTTTTAAAAAGCAGAACCTGTGATCCAAATGTAGACGACAGAGAACACCAATGGGATGGAAATGTGTCCTCGACTTGGTAACGAGTACAAGCGCTGCGTGTCAGGAGGAGCTCTGACAGAGGAGCACCCATCGGTTAGGGTTACCCTCTGATTGATTGACACGTCTTTCAATAAACAGACAAGCACTGGACGACAACTGTGTTTAAAGTCTTCAGTGTTTTCTGGTGACGTAAAAGGTTTATTTTGAAGTATTGAATTAATCCTCTTCAATCACATGTATAAACAAACCTCAAATCAACGTGGTCACAACCTTACCGATTAGGTCTTTAATGCCACTATAACTGGGTGTTAACCACACTATTATAATAAGGCATGTAGCGGCCATAGTGAACTTAAATCGGCGTTATTTGTCGTGTTCTCTCTCGGCGCTCTCCCTCCTCCCTCTGCAGCCTTTCGTCTGCTCTAAACTCAAGAGTAGGACAGTCTGTTCTTTTCCACGCACTGCCTACAGGACCAGTGAGACAGAGCGAGTGAGCACACAGACACAGGAAACAGCAGATTTGCAGTCATTCCATATGACATATAGCAGAGAAACTGGGGGGGGGGGGGAGATGGTACTCTGTGAGTCACAGCTTAATACAGAAACATGTGTGTGTTTAAGTCTGAACACACACACACACACACACACACACACACACACACACACACAGAGCCACTGGCAGATCTTTGTACTGTGTACAAACGTGTGTGTGTGTGTGTGTGTGTGACGTTCGCATGACATATATGCTAATGTCTCTGTATATCGAGGCGTGGTGAGCGCTGTGACTGGCAGTGTCAGCTGGGCTCTGCCTTTTGGCTTTGGTACAGACTTTAGATGGGGAGGGGGAGGGCAAGAAAGGGGATGCTGGGAAAGAGAGAAAAAGGAGGAAGAGAGACGAGGGAGAGGGCGAGAGACACATTTATATATATATATATAAATGTGTCTCTCTATATATATGGTGGAAAAGCTCTTGAGCTCTTTCCGTTCAAAATACAAATTAAGAGAATACATCATATAGGGAAAGATGTCAGCGTGTTGGCAGGGCAAGCAGCCAGTCTGCTGAGGACTGTGTTTGGAAGCCGAGCCCAAAATCAATACCGCTGCAGCTCTGTGGCTACCGGCCCCTCCTATGACGGGCCCTGCAACATCTCCATCGACGACAAAAAAAAACTGAAAAAACGAAAAGGAGATTTTTTTTCTGCTGCTCAAGATAAATATTTAGTTTTCACAAGTTTCTTAAAACAACATCCGCCATTGCGTTTCGTCAAAGCGTGTCCATTTAAGTATGGATCAGGGTCCCTGAAGGATTGTTTCTCCGAGGTCCTGACATGACAACAGCACAGTGAGGCGACATCGGAGACTGTAAACACTGACGACATCGGGGCACAGGGAGCGACACACAACAGCTGTGATACAGAAACTAGTGCCGCGTTTATCGGCTCGTTCCTGACTGGAAAACGTCCATCTGTCACCATAAAAAAGAGTTAAATTACACAATTAACAGTTCCTCTAAAAATGCATAAAATAGCAGTTAATTATTTTTTGAAGGAGCCACGGCACACTTGCAGGCACTCCAGTGAAATGTCAGGCGTAATCGTTAACACCGGTGTGTTTATCCACCGGGAGGAAAATCACTGCGGCATCTTAAGTTCAAACTGCTCATTTTGTCTGAACATGTTTGGCATGCTTATTTAATAAATTAACAAATTAAAATACCTGATTAATTAACTCTTAAAGCCGAATTCATAGATTTCGTTGCCACTAGGTGGCAGCAGAACAAGCTGGAGCCGTATCAGCATTAGCTCACGGCTAATAAGTGCACTTCGTTAAACATTAGATATTAGTCGTTTGCTGCTATATTAATGCTCTGAATGTCGCTCAATTAAAGTTGAAATTTCTCTGTGGGTTTGTCACAAAGAGCGGATTGGTGTAGCTTTAAATATGTCTAACTAATTAACCCACTAATGATTTCAACACGTGTTTCTGTGTTCACATTAATATATCTCTGTGGTGATTTGACACCGATACGCGTCTTTACTAAATCAGGATTATGAGCAGGTATGCACATTAAGCTCTTCAGTGTCCTGTTGAGGGTCCGCTCCCCCCCCTTCAGGGAAGAGCTGACATCATTACAGTGTATGAAACTCAATCTCATACAACCGGACACATTGGCACACTTTCCCAGAGGAAATGGACCACGGCAGATCAAATGTGGGACACAATTCCAGCAGTGATGCAGAGAGGAAGACAACAAGCTTGCTGGGAAGGAAAACATGTGGAGAGGACGTTGGTGTTCCTCCCACCCTACCTCCATTACTATCACTCTCTCTTACCTTCTTTATTTACTTCTTTCAGCTCGAGGGATTTGGAGCTGTCACTCAGACAACGTGCTGCGTCCAACAAAGAAAGCAGACAGAGCACAAGGCTTTGGTTTATTCATGACAAGATGCTAAGATGTTTCACTTTTTCTCTTTTGGAGGTGACAAATTCGAAAAAACGCGTAAATGTACGCGAGGCAACAATGACTCATGTACCACTAGCTTCTGTGCAGTCGCTGCGGTGAGCCTGAGAGCCACACGCTGTTCCTTTTCTAAAAGAATTCAAAAGTGCATCAAATATAGCTGAACGAAATGCGGGGAGAGCCATATTCATATGAATGGTTCCCTGCATTTGGAGAGCTTTTATTCTCGAGGTGTGTTTCTAAAGAGACGTTTAACAATTCACACTTCATTCACACTTCAGGTGAGAAGGTGGAGGTTGTTTTTTTCTTCTAGCTGTTACTTCAGAGCTGCTTTCTCTCCACCGAAAAACAGCAGCCGTCAGTTACTCACCAGTCATACTCTTCAAGGAACATTGGCTGTTCTTCCTCTTCCTTTTCGGGCCATTGAGCCACCTGACAGATTACAAAAAAAAAGACAAAAAGAGAGGAGGGGGAAAAAAAGAAAGAGAAATAAGTCAAAGTTAACAGACACACAACCCGCCGGCGGGTTCTAAATTATCATTGGAAAATCACATTTCTGACGGTCCTTGAAGGAATATGCTGTCTGTACAGTTTGGCCACATTTGAATAAAACAAATTGCTCAACAACAAGTTAAAATGTCACCTAATTCCACGACATCCTGCTCCATCAAACCACCCAGCAAAAAAGGTTACAGGCAAATGCACCGATTCCCCGGAATCAGCTCCATAATCGAGCTAAAGAAGAAGCTTATTAACACCAGGTGTACATACAAAGGCCCGTGATTAGCTGGCATTTCCCCGGTAATGCATCCAGGAAAAGATCAAATGTGTAAATTAGGTCTATGACAGAGTTGGAACATAGAACAATAGTGATAAACAGATTTCTGGAAAGCTTTCTGTATTAGTCTCTATTGGCATTATATCATCTTGTATCCCTCTGCCAGCGAAACATCTGGTACTACAATTAAATGAAAAAAAAACAAAAAAAGGAGCATGGTTTGCTGCCACTTTCATATCTAACTGAGGAGTAATGGAGCTCTCCAGACCAACAAGTGAAGAAGGTCTTACTGCAGAACGGAATCCACAGATCCACAGAGCACGGAAACAATACTGTGTTGAACGTAGACAATGACTCTACTTCTCTCTTGATTTATTACCTCAGTAAACATTGTAAACATGAGCTCATGGTCTCAATCTCTAGTTTCAAGTCTTCTTCAATACAGCATGATGTTCATTTAGTAAATGATGGTCCATTTAGAGTCAAACAGACCATAAAGCAGGGGATGCTTTAGGGCGGGGCTACCTTCTGATTGACAGGTTGCTGCCTCGGCGTTGTCCGTGTTTTCGTCTTACAACCCTTTTCACAGTGTGTTTTCAGTTCTTTAAGTTAATTAACATTTATCAACTTATTCAGCGTTCGGTTGTACTTAGCTCCACCCTCTTATGTCACTTCTGGTTGCAAAAAAAAAAAACAAGATGGCGACGGCCAAAACCCTGAACCCGAGGCTTCAAAACGGTAACTTTGGTCAACAAACCAATGGGTGACGTGACGATGACTACGTCCACTTCTAATATAAAGTCTCTGCAGTATAAAGTCTACATACAGTCACAATAACAGACAAACCACAAAGGCCGCAACTCTAGTATGTATCAAGCAAAGCAGCATGCTCAACAAGCATGTGCACTCAGAAACACCCCACCAGCCGCACTGACACATGTGAAAGGCATGTAAAGCCCAGATGGGAACTGGCCGCTCTGAAGGGAATTATGAAAGCCAAGAGATGAAGGAGGGAGAGACTTAAGTAGAGGGGGGGAAGAAAAAAGGAGAAAAAAAGAAGCATTTCTGAAAAGAGAGTACGGGAGAGAGAGAGAGAGAGAGAGAGAGAGAGAGAGAGAGAGAGTCAGTGAGTGCTTGATCCCAAGAGTCCAGCTCTCTGCTCGCAGACACTCCATGTAGCCTGCAGCTCTCCTCCCACACCGGGGCCCTTTAATCCCGGCTCCAGGAGAGGGAGCAGGGCTCCATTAGCACCGCAAATAAAATCAAGTTCCTCTCTGTTAGGATGCAGCGCACGGGCCTGCTGGTCACCTTCGTGGAGTTGTAATACAGAATGGTATTTACTACCTGGAGGAACGATCCCTCCACTGATATTCTAATGGTATCATCTTTGTTACAGTTTCACTTTATCTAGCAGTATTGTGACATGAATAATTCAGTAAATTAAATCTCAATATCGCCTCTAAAGTTGATACTCGGTGGTCGGCTGCTGTCACAACATTCATTTTGTACAAAGAGGTAATTACACAATTTTTTGTGTGGCTGGATAATGTATCACTTGCATCTCTGGAAAGCTTAATTAGAATCCACTATCGGACAAAAACAAGGTTCAAAAGGTCACACTGCTTATATAGCTCCAGCTCTGAGTCGCTCTTTCATTTCCGTCACACTTTGCATGCTGGGATAACTCACTTTCTCCAAATGCAGTATGCACACCGACACCTCTGATTATATCCTAACGGGTCACTTCGGAATATGTACCATGGAACTTGGCTGCAGTGATGGAAACACATGGGCTAGAGTCACTCAGCGCAGGAAAACACATTTTTTGTTTCCATGCTTTTAATGAAGAGATTTGATGCAAAGTGACTCTTGCTCCACACAGCGATCGAAAAGTCTCGGAGACTCTGTTTACTCTTGGTTATAAAAACGGCACACGGGCGGTCGGATCACGAGTGTAAGCGACCACCAGGACGCTTTGTGATCACATTACTCAAACACTACTGAGGGGGTCTGGGATCTGAGTCAAGTAAATGCTGATGCGTCCCTGAAGTCAAAGGAAATAGTTGATAGTGATCTCTTCCTCAAACACAGGCAGAGGAGGTGCAGTGCTGCCTCGGGCCAGTTGGGTTATCAGCTTTTACCGCCGGCCGTGAGCGAGCCAGTGGTGCACGCTCACGTGCACTAAAAAGCACTAAAAAGCACTAAAAAGCATGCATTGCTGGCTCGACGTTGTCAACAAAAGATAACAAAGCTCAGATAACAACACACACGGAGGGACTTCCTTCTCTGCTCAGGTTACTCCACTAGATCTTAATGAAGCTATATTATTGCTCTCAATCCCACATATTGCACCTTTAAGAACAACGGTGCATCGGGTCTCTTTGGTGAACGTGTTTATTTGCACACAGAGCGAGGAAGTGAGATCCGATCTCAAGTGGTCACCTTATCAAAGGCTTCTCTTATAAACCAGCATGTTTCTACGTCTCACACCAGCAAAGCGTGTTTGCTCTTTGGAAACACAACAACACCACAGCCCGTTAAGTTCAGCAGTTGCAGTAATTGAGCTTAAATGCCAACTCAAACGGCACCTCCACATTTAACCTCGGCTTATAGCACCGTACTGGTCTCACTTATTGTTCCCTTTGCCCTTCTCACAACACTTCAGATAGCTTAACGGGGCATTGAATTAAGCTCTTAAACAGCCTATTGAGATGAAGCTTGATTGATCGTGATTGCAGTGCTTGCAGCATCTTATTAGGAACCCGTCTAAACTACGATTGTTCCTGGCACGGTGAGATTTGGGGAGGGGGGGTAAGAACGGATGACGGCTGACATGACGGCTGTCTCCAAACGCTGGAGGAAGGTGCTCACCTGTGACGCGACACTACCCGGCGTAACGACAACAGCGAGGTGCACATTTCACAACGTGAAGAGGTTTGAAACGGGAGAGCTCTTTGAGACGATGCTTTTCTTTCCCTTCGTGGGCAAAGTTGAATGTCAGAAGGGTGGAACAAAAAAACAAAAAAAAAGGAATTAAAGCTGTCACAGCGGCAGAAAGACGAGGCGAGGTTTTCACTGACTGCCACTCAAAGGTAAACATTCTCTCCCTCTGCCAACTGGCTTCCACATCACTCAGCCCGTACAGCTGCCGGAGGCGACAAGCATCACACTGACAGCTATGTGACAGTTCGCTCCTCCCAATGCGGCGGCATGTTGTTTAAGATGGAAACATAGACAAAGTGGATAAAAACAGATCCAGGTTTCTGTCACTCCTGAAACAACTTTGTCCTCTCTGCATCTCTGTGCCCGAGAAGATTTACAACACGCCACAAGTTTACCTTTGTTTTCCCTCAGCTGAGCCGCGCTATGCTTTCACGCGCACACACTTGACATACGATAACGCAAACAGCCACAGAGCTGGCACAGCGGGGATGAAATGATCACAGGAATCACCGCTCTCTATTAAGATCAATCCCAGAAATAGCACGAATAAAAATATTAGCGCTACGGCAGCTAAAAAAAAGAGCTTAGCACTGATGGCGGAGCCTCAGAAGTGCTTTTCACTACTCTAAGAGCTCTCAGTGGAAAGACTTACGGAGACACGGTGTCAAGTGGCCCAAGAGGCAAGAACAACATCACAGAGAAACACAGTTTTGAACAAATGTGCTTCAAAAACAATGATTAGCGTCTTTGTCTAACAGGACGGCTTGAAGCACTTCTCTGAGCAAACACGCAAACAAACGGAGACAAACTTCACTGAGTGTTTTATGCAAAGAGGAGCAGGCAGCCTGACAGCCTCGGAAATCGTATCACACAGCCGGTGAACGTGTGGCCACTTAGTGCAAATACAAGAACGCCCGTTCGCGGGTGAAAACATCATGCATAATTGAATATTTTTTGATGGAATGTGAAGTTTTTTTGTTGTTGTTTTTGCAGGTTGGGGCAGGAGAGCGCCCCCTTTTCAATCTCCAGCTCCCAAACTCGGGACGGTTCATGGATTGCAACACATTGCACTGAATATACACAAGGTCCCTGAAAAACCCTCTCAGCAACATGAGCCAAGCCCACAGGCGCATGCACATACTGTACTTTCACTCCGGCACACGATGAAGGATGAAACTAAACTTGACGTGACAGAGCAATATGATTCCTACACACCCCCGCACCCCCCCGTTATCTGTGCAGAGCATGCACACATGTTGCACAACTCAGTGCACACACACACACTGCCCCAAAAAACCAAATAGACAGTATAGAAGAGAAGAGTCAACAACACGAGCCAAAACAGATGACAGGAAAAAAAACAAAGACTTACAGCTCTGACCTGATGACGCAGTGGGACTGTAAAATATGCATGGCAAGGCAGGTTGAAGTTGCAGATGTAGGTGACCAGCTGCTCCACAGCCCTGGTGCATGGACGCGCTCTCTGTCTGTCTCTCTCGCTCTCTTACACCCTGATGTCTCTACCAGTTGTGCTATGTTTAGCCTGCCGACCCACTCAAATACACCCAGCCTTCTCCCTCCCTCTTCCTCTAATCTGTGGGACTTTCTCGCTCGGCTTGCTAGCACCGCCTCCCCCCCCCCCCCCCCCCCAAGTAGTCCACCCCCGATTGGACGACAGCCAGCTTCTCCACCTGTGACTTTGACAGCGGCTGCACAGGAGCGTCTAACATGTAATTGCCGGGCTCTCAGGTAACCGAGCGCTCTCATGAGACTCGACTATTTTGAGACGAGCGGGTTTCATTAAGGCTAAAGCAGCACGCGTGAGCAGGAAAAAAAGAAAGAAACAGAAGAGCAGTCACAGAGAACTGTGTGTCCTTACAGATTATTTCACTCGGCACACTTGAAGACAAGTGTGTTTTATGACTCTAAATGCTTAATCTTTCTTTAACCAGTCATACTGACCTTTGAACTCATTGGTTCCTGTTTAAGACCTAAATAAACAGATAAAAGAAACAGGTCACAAATAGTATACGCAGTAATGTCCTCATTTCACAGCAGAGACAATGTCTATGAAACACATGCTGCTGTGGAGTTTTTCAAATGAAGTTCCAATCACGGTATCGAGGTGGTGCCAGAAAATCTCACAGACGTATAATCAAATCAAAGTTTAGAAGAACAAATGCATGAATGGGCTCAGCGATCTCCTTAAACAGCAGGGTGCTGTACCGTCAGACAAAACCGGAGGGAATAGAGCATTTGTTGGGGACTATTTTCCGCGGCGGATTAGCACACATTGAGTGCTGTAGAGATTATTCCTGGCAGCAGGACGGTGTAGGTGCGCTTTAAGCTCCGGCGCTCATGCTAATGATGTAATACAATGGGGCTCTATGGCAAAGAGGAATAAGATATAGATAAACAGACAATACATGTTTGGGTGGTTTCATGGCATGTGTTGACAATAAAGAAATATATAGTATATTACCAGCCTTATAGTTAAAATAGTTACAAAACAACTCTTACTTGAGCTGAGTCTAGCGATGCACATAGTTTTGGTTTCATGTATTATGGTTGTGACACTGCTTACACGATGCAATCGGATGGAATTTTACTTGTGGTGCTCAAAACAATAAAGAAAATGTAACAGGAATGTGCCGGTTACACAAGAAATACCCGAGTCTGCTGTTGAGTTTTTTTTAAATGCAACTTTCACTGCTGTGAGCTGAACGCCGCAAAATTAAATTCCAAACACCTCCATTGTGTTGGAGCGCTGCCAAAGATTCTTATAGTTTCAAAACCTCAGCAAATAAAACCAAAGCTAGCCGGATACATCTAGAGGTGAGGGAGACGCCTTCAGTGGAAAACAGAAGACTGAGAGGCACCTGCTCTGAAGCTCATGCATTAAACAATCGGAACAATACAAAGAGACGCTAGTCCAACGAATTATATCCATAACAGCGTCTGAATGAGGGCCCCTGTGCTATGTTTTGAGTGCTACAGTAGCCTATTGTTCAGCATGCATGCTACGTGCCTACAGCTGGGTCTGTCCTATACATCCAGTGCTAATGGACACTTTGTTCCCTCATGTATCCCGCCACTGTCTAAATTACAGGCTGAGCTAGAAGGGGATACATGCCACTGAGTGAAAGCAAGACAACTCCCTCTGTCCAAATACTCAAGTTTACAGAACCCACACAATCAACCCATAATAAACATGGAGGCGAAATCCTCAAATATATACAGCTCGCTACTTCCGGCGCAACTAAAAAAAGACGACACGGCCCCAACGGCTAGATGCAGCCTGTGTTTAGCCGCATTTAGGTCACATCAATTTAAATGTTGTATGTGTTTTGCTTCCATTAATTCTATTCTATGCTTTTTCCAAAAGCTTTTCAAACCAGATGCATATTGTCGAAGTCTGGGTGAAGCAAAAAGCAATATGTGTTCATCGCACCAGAGAAGAATGTGTTTTTAACCACCCGGCCAAATCTGAATGGGCGTTTTAAAACATGTAGATTTAATAAAAAAAAGGGGGAAAAGAGTCCCTCTTCAGCCGGGTTACCTCGCCTTTAAATCCACTGGGTGTAGGCGGCGCTGCTTAGTGTGATGAGGCAAAACAAACACGGTGTAGATTAACTATCAACCGTCTGCAACGGGCGCATCTGCATCTGCAGCAGCTTATCTCTGTGCTGCATTTGCACTTGTTTACCAGACAAAGATCACAAAAACACAGCGATCACGCTACACTGGAGAACTTGTCCTCTGCACAAAGGGAACAAGAACAAGACTTCTCGTCGGAGCGGAGTGGTTTTAAAACGACAAAACACGATGTACCGGAGCAGATAGATCCAAGAGCAACGTGAGATGATAAGTATCGGCCAGTCACAGCTGACTGAGGAACCTGACAGCGTTTCAGTCAATTACTCTGTTAGCGGCGGTGCACACGCACACACACACACACACACACACACACACACACACACACACAATCCTGCTGCCTTGCTTTCACATTTAGTTGAATTTGCTTTGAACACTTTTAACCAAGACAGATCACCACTGTAAGGTCTGAGGCAGGGGAGGAAGAGGTTAACACGTTTCAACATATGTCATGCGATCTGAGACTCAACAGGGATTCGTGTTATTGTTTCAACCCCAGTCGGTTTATGTTGTACACCTCACACAGGACAGAGTGTGTGTTTACCAAACATACCCGTAGGTACAGTGTGTCTCTGAATGACACTCGGCATTAATATGTCCATCGGCGTCATGAAATGCATAGCACGAGTCCACACGACGATGCTTTCATAACCCGCGCATGGACCGGACGTCCTCACGTCCACAAGGGAAGGAAAAGCTGGACGGTGTTTACTTTTGCAGGCAGACTGTTAGTGAGACACAGCAGAGAATAATCTGATCACAGAGAGGAAGAAAACACAGGGGGGGGGCCTGGCTTATTGAAAACAAAGTAATAATGCATTCTAGATACATATGTGGAAGGAAAAAGGATCACACCCCCCCCCCCCCCCCCCCTGTGTGTCAAGATGCTGATGTGTTTTCTCTCTATATATGGTAGCTTGATCTGTGACTTTGAGTCTGTTCCCCGACACAAATACCGCAGAGGTATTATCTCACATCACACGCTGAGGGAAACAGGTCGTACCTGTGGTGAATACAGATGTCTGATGAGCACAGATACGTCCTCTCAGCACACTGGGAGCATTGGGTTCAAACTGCATCTTATTTTCGAGGTAATTAAATCATTAGAATCGCCCGAGAAGAAACGTTGCGTGCAGAGATCTGGACCCACACGCGTGTTTGACTGGAGGCTGAAGCAGATCAAACACCGGAGGCATCTTGAAGCACACCAACTACAAAGATCCCTGGATATAGTAAAGCACACACACACACACACACACACACACACACACCACTATGGCGCAAGCCTTTGCCGCCGTTAATGCAACACACTGCAAGCCGCCTTGCGTCAGCTGTGGTGACATGTTAGGAGAAGTGATGCAAGCTGCAACTACATCTCCGTTTGAACTGAAACCAGCATGACATGCAACTCTACAACAATGTACGCATCCTAACGAGCCGTCCAGAGGACGACGCAAAGGGACACAACATAGTGCCGAGCGTTCAGGTTTTCAGCAGCTCGGGAACTGAAAAAAACAGTCTGTAAAGTTATTGTCACATATTCATGTGAGGGCACATCAAACAATCCTCCGATCCAGAAGTAGGCTTACAGGTGTTCTAATCTCTCGGTAAAGTAACTATAGCATCACTTCAAAGAGCCTGGAGCGGGTTGAAAACAAAAGGGCGACAACATGCAGACGGGAGGGGCAAGAGATTTAATAAAAGTCCCCCGTCGTGCCGAACACACCGCTGATATCTGCAGTACGTAGCCACGGCTCCAAGTCTGAAGCCCCCCGAGAGCTTCGACTCTTTGTGCTTTTAATTACCCGTGAGGTGCAAAGCGCTGCGGCCACCACTCGGGACGCGCGGAGACGCGCAGAATACTTGCATAAACAATATATATATATATATATGTATGTATACATATAAAGGAAGGCCGGTGTACGGGCTCCTGCATCCGGGACGGCACCAACTGTCCCCCAGCAGCAGAGCTGTTAATCTCCCGGCAGGTGTTCGTGTTAGCGGAGGAATCCACGCGGGCTTTCTTCACACGAGCTTGTAATATAGAACACGGAGCCGGCTCGTCTTTCCACATGGCGCTAATAACATCATCTCATGTTGACGTTATTATTTATTTTTTACAGATATTTAAGTTCATCTGCGGAGACTGGAAAGAAGTCGGGTGTTTAGATGCTCCTCTTATCCACTTAGGTCTCAGTCTGCAAGCAGTAAATACTACATGTCGTAAACAGAAGGGCTGCGGTTTCTCCACGAAATAAACAAGGCAATAAACCTCCTGAAAGGGTTATTTCAGGCCTGCATGAAAGGCCATAATGCAGACATGTAATGTTCTTATTATTCCAATGGCCAAAGGGATCTTTGTGACAGCTAAATAAATGAGCTTCTAGCACAAAAAGCTGCTTTCGGTGTTTACTTCCTCGACAACTTACCAGCATGACGAGCAAAGATTAAACAAAGAGATGAAACAGAAGCTTCCGTGATCTTCTACACATCCATCACACATCACATCTTCAGAGTTCACAGGAACAGAGATCAACTTTGTAATTTTAAGGACAATTTCCGTATTTTTTATATGTTTTGGTGTATAAGTGACTAATGGGGTTAACAATTCTTTTGAAATGGGTCCAGTACTGGGTCCAGTATTGGGTCCAGTATTGGGTCCAGTACTGGGTCCAGTATTGGGTCCAGTATTGGGTCCAGTATTGGGTCCAGTACTGGGTCCAGTATTGGGTCCAGTATTGGGTCCAGTATTGGGTCCAGTATTAGGTCCAGTACTGGGTCCAGTATTGGGTCCAGTACTGGGTCCAGTACTGGGTCCAGTATTGGGTCCAGTACTGGGTCCAGTATTGGGTCCAGTACTGGGTCCAGTATTGGGTCCAGTATTGGGTCCAGTACTGGGTCCAGTATTGGGTCCAGTACTGGGTCCAGTATTGGGTCCAGTACTGGGTCCAGTACTGAGCGGCCTGCAATGTAACCGCTCAGGGAAACTCCTCACCCTCAATGTACGTCCACTAAAAGCCACTCCGGTTGTTACTATAAGTGTCCGATACCTTTTTCTTTACCTCTCTCTTGATCTTTGTTATTGTGAGTGAGACGTCTCGATCTGAAATCTCGCTACACATCTGCATGATTGAAATCCTCTCAATATTCAGCCGTGACAGTGACAATCTTTGAGATAACACGCCGCTACGCTTTGTGTTTTTTCCAATAAAACAAACTGACAACACCGACACTTTCACCGTCGTCTCAGCGGCGGCGAGTCACACACGACACGATGAGAACGCTGTGTCAGACACGTCCACTAACGGTCCGACTCCGACGGCGAGGAGTTGCTGCCGTCTGCAGCGTTCTCCCTCGACTCTGGACCCGTTTCAAAGGTTTCTGTTTAAATGAAAAAGGGTAATCTCTCTCTCTTTGTCCCGTTATACTATCATAGAATGTTCTAGATGAAGTGAACTCCCCTCCCAAAGCCGGAGCAGATTAATATTGAGCGATAACGCTTTCCCTCTTCCACACAGAGGGCCCCTTCCTCCCCGGCGGCACTACTGTATGAGAGAGCCTCCATTCCACTAATATTATGTTTTCATTTATGAGAAGGGGCTTAAACAGTGCTGTGTTTGTTTGTGTTCGGGCCGGGCCCGACTGGTTCTGCTCCTCAAGAGCTCAAGGGGCAGAGGGGAGGAGCGTCGGGGTCAGATGTAGCTCTAAGCTCACTTCTCTGAAAAACAATCCGGGCGAGAGGAAGACAGCGGCGGCGGCGGCGGCGGCGGCGGCGGAGGGAAAAAAGAAGGACGCTTTGTTGTTGAGCTTGTCTGGAAAAAAAAAAAAAACATGATCCGGAGACGTACAAACAGAGAGAACCATGAGAACGAGAAACCCAGATTCCCTTCTGGATGTCCTCAGAAGACCTCCTCCATACGCAACAGAGAGCCGTGTCTGCTTCATTTCAGGGAAATGTTTACATCAGGACAGACAAACTAAAGGAAACGCCGGCGGCTCTTGACGCAAAGACTTGTTGTGACGTTACACAGACCAACATGAAACAATTAAAGCCAACCGATATGGAGAAAAAAAACTAACTTTTGCATTTGTTTTGGAAGCACCAGAATGTTTGTGTAGTGAACGAGAAAGACCACAAGGTTGAAAGAGCTCACCCTTTCTCCTCTCCCTCTGATGGGTTAGGGTCCTGCTCCTTGCACACGAGTTCCATTCACCTTAATTCCATCCAGCAGCCAATCATGAGAGACTGAGGCAAGCCCCACCCTCGGATGCCCGCTTGTCATTCGCCGGTTGGGAGGGGTCCGTCAGTGAAACATGACAGGGTCCCGTCCCTCTTGGGGAGAGGGTGGGGTCAGGGGTCTCCAGAAGGAGTCGGAGTGAGGTCGGCTCGGTGAGAAAGATATGCGAGATGCTGGGAGGTCAATCGGCAGGCCCGGGGGGGCCCGGGGCGCGAGTCGAGGTCTCAGGGACGCGGAGGGAGGAGTGGGATCCAGTCTGGAAGAGAAGAGAGGACACCGTGAGATTACACAGAGCTGGAACCATCAGCTCATATCGGCTTATAATGCAAAAAAGTGGGAAGAATTCAATGTCAAACGTGAATATGTGCTGGTTTTCTTAGTCCTCTAATGATATCTTTGGGTTTTGGACACAACATTGTGATTTTTCACGATTAATTGTGTAATTGAGTAGATAATCAGCAGGTTAATCAATGATAAAAACAATCGCTGGTTGCAGCCTTGAGTGTCTTTTTTGTCGTGCATTTATCCTAAAAAGCCTTTTGCACATTTCATACATGCAAACCTGTACACACACAGTGTTCAGTTACAATAATATATTCCTGCTTCAGCACTTCAATATTAATACACTCGTGACTTGATTTTCAAAGGTTGGGTGAAGACCCTGCTTTTATCTTTGTGATACAAAGACTGATGGATTCTCTCAGGAGTGTCTTCAAACAACACGACCCAAATAAATGCAACTCCAAACGCGAGGCTTCCAACACACGACATGCACCGATACAGACGACCAGGTCGGAGAGAGCGAACAGCTCCCGGTGTACCCGTCAGCAGAGAGGGGCTCCTCGGAGCCACACACGGAGTTAGAACTGATACGGTGGCCCGGAGGTCAGAGGGCGAGCTCCGTCACCTTCAACCGCTGCGGCTACAACTTGATAATTGCTGGAAAACTTCTTACGGAATGTCACCTCTCGCGCAGGGTTAAGTAGCCTTGAGATGAGCAGCTGATCTGTGTGAAAGAGTGTTTGTGTGTGTGTGTGTGTGTGTGTGTGTGTGTGTGTGTGTGTGTGTGTGTGTGTGTGTGTGTTTGTGTGTGTGTGTGTGCTCAGAGGGTCTTGATCCATTAGCCCTCTGCCTGCCTCCCCCTGTTGTCAAAGGAAGGCTTTATTCTCTCCCCTGCTAATCCCTGGTTCAATGCCTTTCTAATCCGAAACAGTGGGATACAGGGCATGAGAATGCCCTTAGACATGACTGATATTATTATTGCTTTTACTGCTAATAGAGAGATTACATACATATTCAAAACAAACCTTTCTCTGCTGGCAAAGGAGTGGCTTCGGAGTCATTTTACAGCAGACGGAGAACGATTCACACGATGATCATTTGAATTTAAAGTTGTAAATATGAGGCGAGACGAGGATATTAATTAGTTTAGTCTTAAAATCAATGTTGCAACAATTACTCAATGAATCAATTCGTGGTTCGACAGAAAAGTAATGGACAACATTTATTATCTATTTATCGTTTAAGCAATCAATCAAGCAAAACGCCAACGATTTTCTGTTTTATATCTTTATGAATTTAATATCTTTGGGTTTTGAACTGCTGGTTGGACAAAACAAGAACAATTAAGAGGTTCTCAGGCTCATGTTTTATTTTACATTTTTGTTGTTTTCTATAACATTTAAATTTTTAATTCATATAATTGTGAGATGCAGCCCAACAAGAAGACATACTTTATTGAATGTGCAGTGGTCCTTTTGATTCATAAAATAAATTGCATACATATCTGAGGTATTGAAAGGGAATTGAAAAGCCCAAACATGAGCTCCTAGCAGCAGCGACTTTAACGCGCTGACTAAACACCTTCTTTTAGAGCCGCTAATCCGTTGAGCGAAGACATTGTGTGTCATTGCAGAATCACTGAATCAACGAGCGTTAAAAAAAAAACCCGGATTTAAAGAACGTTCAGCTTTATGAAGTGCTGCAACCGTCGGGGTTAAACAGCTCTGAATAGACCTCTAAATGATAGAATATAGACTCCTCCAGAGGATGACATAACAAACGTAGAGACACCAAGAATGTGGCTTACGAGATACGAGGGAATGAAAACGTCTTTTCAGTCAAACATTACACAAACAGCCACATCTGCAGGTAAGAAGAGAGGCCCGAGGCCTGCAGACTCACAAGTGCATCCATGTGCAGTTTAAGTGAATGGGGACGATATTGTTGATTGTCATAGTGTTCAACCAATCAGATCTTTAGTTTGACATGTTGGGCGTATTCTTTGACGTGTCAGAGCCTGCTAGCCGGCCCACAACTACGTCAGCATTCACACACAGCTCAGTTTTCAGGTGCAGCTCTGCAGTGAGGTGCAGCGTGTGCTGTGATTGGTCAGTGGGCGAGCACGTGACTATCGTGAAACAAAACTTACAGCAGAGGCTTAGTCTGAGTAGTGAGAGTTCAAATTGAAAGATATGGAAGAAATTATTAATTGTTTTGCATTTTGCTTGGTGTAGATTATTATTATTTGTACCTAGCTTTGTTTTTTTAACATTCAATGGCTGAAAGAGGAGAAATGGATTTGTGAGTTGGGATTTAACCGTGGGATGAAATTCTTTGTCAACAAAGAAAGGAGGATGGAGTTTGTCTTTAAGTGATCAGCATTTGGTAAATCAACTGCGTTTGTTTCTTTACATCTAATATCTGAATGGCCCTCGAGTGTGAAGCAGAATGCGTGTTGCTGCTGTTGTTTTCCCGTTAAGCTAGTTAGCATAGCCTCCCAGAACGCTTGCGGAGCCCCAGCTGTTTTTTGTTGTGGTTTTTGTTGTTCCGGTTCAGAGGTCACACAGACCGGTTCGGTTTGTAAGCCTCGTACTGAACGGTTTAATACGAATACGTATATTGATACAGCCGTAGAAACGAATAATAACCGTAGCTGTGGCGCCATCATGAGGTTATAAGGTGGTATTTCAGCTGCAGGACAGCAGTGGAGGCCCAGGTATAAAATGCACGGCCCGCCACTGAAAGAACCTGAATCAAGAACCCTATTGGCTGTAAAACAAACCCTGATTCTCAAGCACACACTCAACACACAAACTCTATTTGTTGTCATGAAAACAAAAGGTCGCGCACACAGCAGACGGGCCCCTCTGACCCGAGCAGGACGGACTGTGGTGTGACGGTAGGACAGTAATGATGACATAACCCCCCCCCCCGAGGCTTTCCTCTAATGGAGTGTGCTTCATCGGAGGCCTTCTCTCTATCACACCAACTGCTGCTACAAGTGGGCCTGGCATCAGCGCTGCTGTTTGTGCAAACAAAACAATTAGTTGTTTATCCCACTGGGACGGAGAGGATTGAAGAGAAAGGGACATTGTTCCGTTGGCAACGGAAAATAAATAAAAAGAACCATAAATCAACTTCAAAAATAATAAATGAAATTCCACATCAATAAACAATAACCTGGTTGACCATGCTGACCCTTTCTGGAGCTCTGTGACGCTGCAGAGAGGCGGGGCGGCGCTCCCCATGACTCTACTAGTATTGTTGTTGTTAGTGGCAGCAAAGGTAGGATAAAGATGTGCGTTTTTTGATCGTATTTATTTATTTAAATGATAATTTGTATTATTATTTCCCCCCTCATCCATCCACTGTATATACCGCAAACCAGACACATAAACACAAACATCAAATCAACACATGACGACTAACCTTCTTTACTTATTCCCTGATAAGTCTCATCTCATTTGAAGAAACCTCTCTTATGACCCGAGGGTTCATCTCTTCTCTAGAACCAGGATTGTGTGCTCACAACAGGCTCAGGTGGGGCGTAAATTTTGAAGTCAAAATTAAATTTCTCCTTTTGTGCAAGCAGGAACAAACTGCAATGATAGCGCAGCTATTCTTCACATACTGCCTTCTTGAAAAGAGGATGAAACTGTTTTTGTGGCTCCAGCGTCTCAGCTTCCAGCCTCCTGGTGGGTGTTTCCCGTGAGTCCTCTTTACTGACCCCTGAGGGCCCCCGCTGTCAACTTCATCATCGCCCCGAGTCTTAATACCAGACCTTTTTCTCCCCCTTTTTTTCAACAAGTTCAACAAGTGTTGCTTGTGTAGCGTCTCTTTACAACATTCAGGAGGACCAAACGTGCTGTAAAGTTTGCATTTCACTCGTAAAGTAGAAGCTAGCCAGCTAGAACCCTACATCAAGGTATCGATGTAGGGCAATAAATCTTTGTAAGGACACACTCCCCCGCTCTGAAGGCCACATACATACAGTAGTTGCCCTCTTAACTACTGTGTCCTTGCATGTACTCGTTCGCCTTTGCCCCCACCAAGGAAGTTATGCTTGTATTAATATCCCATGTATCCAAGGACGGGGCATGAAAATACAGTTTGTCAAGTAAAGGAGTACGTAGCATACTAGAGCTGTGGAAAGACAGCGAGGAGAGGAGAGGAGATAAGGAGTGAGAAAGAAAGAAAGAGACAAAGTGAGGCTGATATAATATAAACTGTATCTTGTGAAGGAGTGCATCGGGGTAAAGTTGAGGAAAGGTTAAGAAAAGACTGGATTTAGGTCACCGTTGGAACGGAGACAAAATAAACCCGCTTATCAGAGCTGGAAGACGAATAACAGGAAGAGAGAACGGGGCGAGTCAGGAGGCAGAATTGGGGCGTTCAGCTGGTTTCAAGCCCGAGTGCACATCCAGAGATAAATGTCTGGGATCCTGCAGGTTCGGTATCAGTTACGGATTCGTTATATACGACCATTTACGGTGTCTGTGCACGGCAATGAGCAATATGAGAACATGCGGCGTATCAAGAAACAAATGGTCTGAAACAACACGTGACCCCTGCATTTTAAACAGGTGATGAATGTCTTCAGTGGAAACGTGTTTCTTGGTGACCTTCCAATGGCAGCAGAGACACTTTGAAGCTTCGGGGAGCAGCTCCGTGTAGGAACTATTTTATTTCTACATCCGGTAGATGTATCACCGCGCCGGGAGGAAGCGTGCATCTATTGCGGTCACACCTACTTTGTTAGAATTAGCTTGTATCGACCCGAACAAACACACATAGATCGATACAGACACTCGTAGTAGAGCACAGATTCTGCATTTGTGATCCACAACATCGGAAAAGTTGCAATCACTGAGCACCAATCAAACTGGTGCTTGGCGATCAAACGTCAAATTGACATTTAATTAAATTACATGTCAGCTCTCACATTTTTTTTTAACAATAACAGTTTGTAAAGCGCGCACACACACACACACACACACTTCCAGGACGGCTTCCACATTTTAATTGGGCCTGCAAAAACTGGGATCTTCCCTCAAGGAAAAAAGGTTCACCTTCAATTGCGTGCTCTGAAATACAGCCTTGAAAACGTATCAAAAGAATAACTAGCGAATGCACGTTGACGCCCGGAGACACTAAGAATTCATTAAACATGACCCGCTCTCTTTCTCCTCTGTTTCGGGGCCAAAGAGATCGATGCCCCTCTGTTCTTCAGAAAGAGAGGATTCGTCAGCACGAAGCAGGTTCCACACCAGCAACAAATCGTTACGGTCAAGGGCGCTTTGCTGCGTTGTGATGGGGAGATATCAATTTAAGGTATTATTAAAGACACTGAAACAATGTTTAGGAATTGTGTTTCCAGTCAATTAAGTTCACGAAGAGACTCTTTGAAAGTTTGCTAGCTGTAGCGATGACACAATTAGCAACAAAAGGGAATAAGGAGCGTCTATGAGGGGAAAGCTTGCTTTGTTTAAGTCAAAATCTCAAGATGGCAGCTCCCGTATCCGGGATATTTTGGCTTCACTTTTCACTTTTCGGAGGAAGTAAAGACACATCGCGAGAGTGAATGTTTCCATTTTTATGTCACGTGCAGTTTCTCAGCGTTAAACAGTGACTCAAGACGGACGCAGACGAGTCTTTCTATCGACAAAGTGTGACAGAACATTTCCAAAAAGCTGAGAATTACTTTTATTTGCTAATTGCTTCAATGAGATGACAGAACAGGAACCCCCCCCCCCCCCACCCCAATCTGCACGACTCCTTTCAGATTTTTGTCCATTTAAATGTCACAGTCGCACCCCAATTTGGAAAAATATGAAGTCTTACGATTTCGCTGTGAAATTGCATATTGATTCAGGGCTCTTTGACCAATTATCTGAACTTAAAGGGGGCCAGCCGAGTCCACGAGACACCTGTTGAGACCCGTTAAGACTCCTACGTGCTTCTTGCAGCAGCTGCAGTGCTCTGATGTGCAGCAGATCACAAGTCAGCTCAGATGTGGCAATTTTCTCATTACACTGAAGCAGACTTTCATGTCAAAGCTTCTCATGAGCGATCTTTACGGCGTCTTTCCCCCCAGTGAGCGCAGACGGATTATAGAGGAGCAGGTTTAATGTAACCTCAGAGGAGGATGATGGTTTCGGTCCTTAATCTCCTGAGGAGGACCCCTTGTTAAAATTCACACCATGACAGCAGACGGCGGGGGGTCAGCGCTCCCGACTCCCAAGGGTGGCCCGAGCAATTAGCGGTTAAGTAATAGAACAGGGCCGGGGTCCAGTGTTGTTGATGCGGCGCATGCAGTGGGAGAAGTGGAAGGGAGGGTTAGTACCCGAGGGTCACGAGTAGTCGACGGCAGAGAGATCATGTTTCATTCTCCGTCTCTGCTCTCTGACCAGGCTAATTACTGTCAGGGCATTATTAATAGGTGCTAATAGGCCACAACAAAGGGACTAAATGCTACCTTTGCAGCCATTTCTTTAAAACCTGACCTTGTGGCCTTGAGCGCGCACAAACACAGACATACTGCATACACCAAAACGTTAATGTTCAACCTAAATGTGCACACACACACCAGCGGGGATTTGGGGGGTTTTCATGCTTGTTGTGAAGGTAAAGGACAAGAACGCATGCTCACCCAGAAACGGCGTACATCCGTGCATGTGTCACGATGGGAGCAATAACTCTCGACTCAGCAGTTTGCTGCAGTCGGTGCAGGAAACTGCTTCGGAAAAAAAATAAATTCCAAAACACAAATCTCTGGTTTCAAACCATTTGAACTTTGACCTACTTTGACCCAGCAAGCTTTTCACGCCATGACCAGCGGCAGTCAGCTCGCCTCATGTGCCCCACACTTAGATGTCAAACAAGTAAACAATAGTCCCTTTACATTTCGACACGTCCTTTGGTTTTGGTATGCGAGAGCAGGGCGTCTGCACCGCTGTGTATCTATAAGTCTTTATATAGTACAGGCTCTGAAGCCTTCCACGTCGCCCTGCTGAAAATGGGAACACGGTGTCCTACCCTGACTCCGCTGGTAACACTATGTTTCTTCTTGTGTTTGCATGTGCAGCGCGTGTTTGGGTGTGCATATAGATAAGTCTGCACCAGCCAAGGACACACGGGACATGCCGGAGTTGACAGGGGCCGCATGGCACACTAATGCAGTTTTCTGTATGCGCTGGATGCATTTGTTAGCGTTCACGCGACCTTATCTGTCCTTTTTTCAACAATTTTCTTTTCCTCGTCTCGTTTATCTTTCTTTCAACACTGTTTTTGTTTTTTTTGGGAGCTCTTTTTCTACCGATTTTACATCACCACTTCTCCATCTGTCTTCACCTTCTTTAGCACTTACAAAGTCTCTGGTTGTCTGTGTGTCACTTTCAGAACCAACGATGATAAAGGCGTGATAAACAAAACCCCAGGGAAAGCAGAGCCCAGATGAACATCACACCAGAATTGCTGTGGATGGATTACTGAGCGGCTCGGAAAAGAGCCCCTTAAGTGACATTAAAAAAAAAACACAAAATTATGCAAAACAACCACAAATGGAGACAAAATGACCAAAGGATGCAAAACGACTGCAAATGAAGACGGAAAATGACAAAACGACCGTTTTTGTCGTCTCTTTCAGCGCGTCTGTCTCGTCTGACTTTTACAAATCTGTGCCCAGGTGTCTCATTGTCTCATAATCCATGTTTGCAACAAAGCCCCAGAGACAAACAGAGACGACGACGTTTGAAACCGGAACGCAAACACAGATTTGTCGGATATGCAAAGACGACATGAACAAACAGACCGGAGCTGCTTTTGGAAGCTTTGTTGACCCAGTCGAGACGCGAGTGACACCGCAGTTTTCCCGACACCGGCAGAGAGAGTCAGAGTTAGCTGCCTTGCTCAGCGGCACGTTACCTGTCATCACCGGTAGTCATATGAGCGGAAGGCCAGTAAGTAGCACAGCTAGCAATACATCTCACCGAGCTAACGACGCTACCAGCATTAGCGGCTCATCCTCACTGTTTTATCGTCCCATTAAGGACGCAACATCCTGACAGACCGATACAAACACAACAGATGTTCTGTGAGACCCATTGTATGTACCCAATGTGTTTTGTTTTAATTCAGTAATTAGATTCATCTTTTTAAACTCCCAGAGCCCAAAGTGACATCTTAAAAAATCCAAAAAAAAACAAATATATTCAGTTTACGTTGATTTAAAAAGAACAGAACCAGCAAATGTTTGGTGTTTTTACCTTATAAATGAAAACTATTCATCAAAAAGCAGCGTCCGTGAACTTTCTGTCAACTATGTATTTACTTTGAAATGCTTCTATAGAGACAGACACACCGGGCTGAACGCAGAGGGAGGAACACCCGAGGACACTCTGTGATTGTGCAAATGTAAGGACTAAATATAGCAGAGTACATTTTGTCAGCAGGGGCTAAATGAGGCAACGTACACTTAAACAAGACCTGCGTACATTGTAAAAAGATTACAACGCTCACGTGTGTCTGCTTATCAAAGACCAAAGTACATCTATAGATGTACTTTGTTAACATATTCACTTTTAATGCACTAGGCAGTGCGCAAAAAGAAAAACAATCTGCTCTTTCTCTCTCCCACGTCCACTTTCTCCTCTCTCTCTCTCTCTCTTTCTCCCCCTCCCTCTCTCATCCCTCCCTCCTTTTCCCACCCTCCTCTGGCAAGGACAAGCTAAGGTGCTGCCAAGAATGTGACTGCGTTTGGAAAACAAATCCTGCTCACTTCTGTTTTTTTTCTCCCTACTTCTTCTCTTTTCCTCCACTTGCAGTTTTTCTTTCTCCCCCCCCCCCCCGCCCCCCCCCCCCCTTCTTAAGGTGGCCCCATGATCGCTCTGTAGTCTTTTCCGCCCGACTCTCCACAAACACACGTTCAGCCGGTTCCCCCCCTGCCTCCCATTTCCTCGTCAGCCCACCTTAAGTCAAAACTGAACTGTGTGTGAAGCCGTTGGACGCCGCATGAATGTGTGCTCCCCCCCCACCCCCCCCCCAAAATTGCTTTCCTGGAGATGTCCACTTCCTCACACTTGTTAATTTCCTCACAGCTCATGGAAGTGTCTCATTGTAACAAGACAACACGGATGAAGAGAGATTACTGCTGCTGTTTGCTTTGGGGTAAAGAGTTACAGTGCATTTAACAAGGAGGGGTTGGTACAGCTTCAACATGTGGACAGCCACTGTCGTTTAAAATGTCATTACATTACATCAGCTTCAATAGGGGCTCTTAAAAAAGAGTTAAATTCAAGTAGGAAAGTGTGGATCTACATAATTTAAAGGGGACACAATTGGGTGTCTGGAGTGTCTTCCCAACCCGCAAACTTTGAAAAAGAGCAAAGCTCTTAAAGAGACAGGCGCTAAAACGGAGCGTTTCGGACAGAGGACGAAGACCGGTGTATTCAGACAGATAGTGTGAGAAAAATAAAGTGTTCTGTGGACATTAAAGCATGAAAACATGTTCTATAAGATACCCAAAATACAAAAGTGAATATGAAAATAAGCACGATGTGTCTCCTTTAAAGGTCAGTTTTCTGAACCTTAGAAAGGTGTGAGTGTGTGGTGTGTGTGTGTGTGTGTGTGTGTGTGTGTGTGTGTGCAGGTGGTATAATTAGATGGGCTAGCAGAGTAGGGAATTCCATTTTCCGTGTGTGTGTGTGTGCATGTTTTTTGTATTACTACAGCAATGTCTGTTAGTGTGTAAACCTGTGTGTATCCAACATTAGGCAGATTGAGCTGGCAATGGCAACATAGCAGCATGCGGGAGAGGTTGTGTGTGTGTGTGTGTGTGTGTGTGTGTGTGTGTGTGTGTGTGTGTGTGTCTGGGCCCTGAGCCTAACCTGCAGCACCAAACACACACACACACACATGCTGTGACTGCATGGGTAACTTTGTCCAACTGTGCCAGCAATCTGGGCAATCACTCTACTTTGGCCTCCCTCCTGTCATCCCTCTAGTGCACACACACACACACACACACACGCACACACACACACACACACACGCACACGCACACGTGGAGCAACAAGGGAAACCCTATCAACTATCAACATACAGTATATTTCCTCCTCAATGAGTAAACAAACAAAGACGGTACATGTTTGTAAAGGTTGAAATTAAGATCATGAAAATGTGTAATAAAGGGAAAACTTAATATACAAAAGCTGAGTAAATTCATCAACTTACTCGACGTTCTATGAAGAACACATGAGCGTTATGAGGGTCTGTTTTACATGAGAGTTACAGATTCACAGATTTTCATCTCCCAAATTGGTTACGAAACAACAGCAATTGTTTGCATGTGTGTGTGTGTGTGTGTGTGTGTGTGTGTGTGTGTGTGTGTGTGTGTGTGTGTGTGTGTTGCATGCTCAGTTTCTTGGGGTTTACAAACAGGTACCAGCCTCAGCTCAAATACAACAAACCAGACTTGCGTCAGACGTATAAACACTGGCACAAATAAAAACGACATCAATAAATATGTGCAAATGTATGAAGCAAAATAGCGAAGCCTCAATAAACTGAAGCGGTTTATGTCTGAGCTCAGAGGAGGAGAGGAGCATTCAGAGGCAGCAGCTCCTCTGGTTTCTTCACTGAAGCAGGTTTCACGTGTTTCGGTCTGGAGGTCTGGAAGAGCTGTTGGTTGTGGACTTCTTCAGCTATTTAACTATGAAACTGAGGACATGGCAGAGGGGGCGTGGCTTCAGCGGCTCCTGGCATCGTACATACAGGTGGGTCCAGTGTGCGTGCACTACTTCTTGTGTAAACCTCTGAACTTTAAGCTGACCTTTCTACTCCACGTTGTGCTCAGTGTGGGGCAACATCATCAGATGTCTGGCCTGGATTCAGCAGGTCCAAGGCTCTGCACGAGATACCGTACGAGTGTCCAAGCAGACGCTAACAGGCCTCCCGTCGCCACGTACAGTGTGAGATGACACCCGGTGACGGCGCTGAGGCCACCCTGAGATCTCAGCCCCCCCGGGGAGGAGCGAGCAGGTCGTCAGCTATTCAGGTCACGTAAGTCCCAGTTCAAGAGGACAGATGTTTGTATGTAAAGCTCCTTGTTCTGGATTATTATAACAAAATGATTCATTCACAAATGAATTAAGTACACCGGAGTACTGGGATGAACTCCTCCGTCAAACACTCCAGACCCCCCCCCCCCCCCCCTTCCCTTCATCTCCGCCTCCTCTGTAATGAGCAATAAAACACACTGTAAAGAGACCACACCACCGCTCACTCACAACAGGTCCAACCCCCTCTGATGACCCACCTCCTCCCCACACTCAGGAGTCTGTAATGAAGCCTACGAGGCCTGGTGAGGCCCCTGGGCGCCCCAGAGCCACAACCAAACCACACCCCCTCCACCTCACACTAAAATCTCCATCTTTTCCTGACGGCCGGCCGGCAGAGTCCATGAAAGAGGAGAAGGTGGTAAAGGAGGCCCCAACAGGCTGGAAGGTGGTTGTCTTGGTTGGGGTAACTGTGGGCCGTGGGGCCCCCTGACTCCCACAGGCTCCCACCTGAGTGCCTGTGTGGTCCTGGATGTGATTAGCGCCAAGCCCCTCGTCACACACACACACACACACACACACACACACACACACACACACACACAGCTGCCCACATGTGAACGGTAACACAGGCTAGCTATTACACGCACACACACGTGCTGTACACATGCAGCGTGTCCACAACACACTCCTCATTGTTCCACATATCAACTCGATGTCTGAACACTGTCAAGAGTGCATCAAGCGAACCGGCAGTTGACAGTTTTTGGATTTTTTTGATTGGTGAAACGCGGCGAGAGTCAAAGCTGTCAACGTTTTTTTTTTTGTGTTCACTGCAAACGTCCCCGAGGAATAAAATAAAAAATGTTACTCAATCACTTCATCTTTTCCATGCGTTCTCCCCCCCCCCCCACACACACACACACACACACACACACACACACACACACACACACACACACACACTACATCCAGATTTAGTCTGAAGGCAACAGACACAGTACTGTATGTGCATGAGAGAGATGTGTTTTTCTGTAGTGTGTATGAGTTCATCCGTAGTTTGCCGCCAGTGTGTGTGTGTGTGTGTGTGTGTGTGTGTGTGCGTGTGTGTGTGTTTGCCCGAAGAGCTTGAGGAAAATTGTGTCCATGTGGCAGTCTATACACCACATGTCCAGGTTGTGTGTGTGTGTGTGTGTGTGTGTGTGTGTTAGCGCTGAAAGCAGACAGAGAAGGGAGATAGAGCTACGCTGGATGTCTGGGCTGCCTAAACACGCCATCGTATCGCAGCGAGTCTCCGTCAGTGTTTCAGTTGAGAGTGATTATGAAAGGGAGCACGGTGAGTGAAGGGAGCACGGTGAGTGAAGGGAGCACGGCGTCCTCCTTTAGGATGTGTTCAAACAGGCTCCACCTGTCCAACAGACGCCTCGGGAGCGAGCCGGCGTGAGACTCCATGTGTGCCGATGAGAGACTGCAGCACTAATAAAACAGAACTTTTGTTTCATGCACATATTTCTTTAAACTGAAAGACTAGAAAAGTGCGCTGACTAGAGTGCAGATCTCCGCCAGGTGTGTCTGCATCAACCACAGCTGTAATGTCTGAATAAATACAAAACGTCTAGACCGCGAGCGCCGGCTCTTTGCAGCTTCATGTTGACCGTTTGAAGCTGCAGTTTGTAACTTTTATAAAATAACTTTTTTTATCATCTTTGCTAGTACTTGAGACCGTTCCTTCGCCTCCTTTTAGTGCCCCTGATGGCACTTTCAAGATTTCCCCATGCACGAAGATGAACAACCAATCAGAGCCGAGGAGCCGTCAGACAGTCGAACTAGGCGGCGTTACTGCACCACCTGTTCCTCGCCTAAAGTACTGATCAGTTCAGGGGTGTAAATAAAAGAGTACATGTAGCAAGAATTGGATGAAGTGAGGCGCCCTGCGTCCTCAGACTTCAGGAGGAGGGGGGGGGGGTTAAAGGGCTGTCAGCAGCCCATCGCCGTCACCTCCGCTTTGTGTTTCTGCCCCGGTGGGTCGGAATCTGCCGAACAATCGGGCAGCCTCGATGAAAAAAGGCTGTTATATGAGATATATGTAAGAATTCTTCTGGATGTATATTATGATTATGAGGCTAGTATGAGGGAAACACAGAAGCATATGTGTTCATAAAGGACATGATGACTCTTCTGTACCTGTGCTACTTGTATCACCATTATCCTGTCACTGCTAGCTCGGCAAAGTCAAACAGGTTCTTAATGCGGTCAATGAAAGTGATGAAGAGGAACATTAAGTAGATGTGGATTCATGTAAAATGTGAAACATGTAACGCCTTCTGGAGACAAAAGAACAACTGCTGGGACAAATGGAACATTATGTGCGCTTAGATAATTCCCGTCTGAGCTGTAAATGCACTGGGGTGTGTGTGTGTGTGTGTGTGTGTGTGTGTGTGTTATGTTGCTGCTCGACGGGGGACAAGAATGAGGATGAACCATTATAGCGGGACGGTCCTGTTCGACCACATACAGAACAGCATTTATGGAGAACACACACACACACACACGTTCACAAGAAGCCGCGTTTGACGACACAAACGTACGTTTAAAAATCACACAAAACGCACACACACACTGTATGGATGGATGCATGCACACGGAACAGGTCAGAGGGGTTCAGTGCGCTTTAAGTGCACTGCTCCACTGCAGGCTGTTTAGGGCCGCTGAAGAATCAAGTGCACCCGACACACACACACACACACACACACACACACACACACACACACACACACACACACACACACACACACACACACACGCACACACTCTTTCTCCATTATTAAGAACAACTATTCAGCACTGCGTCAGTCTGACCCGCTGACCCCCGGATGCTCTTCTTACCCACAGGCTCCTCTCAATCAGAGAGAAGCGGAGACGGAGAGACGGAGATAGAGCGGCTGACTGGTTGACTTCACAGCGTGATCGGCGTGATTTAAAGCACATAAATGGGCGCATGCAGGCGTATATGCACACACACGCGTATATGCACAATAGGGGGAGGAATGCAGTCCGTCTCAACTCTGGAGAAACACAACTGTCTGGAAGAACAGGTGCAAATAAGAACTCGCCCCCGAAGCCCCCGTTCTTCATTGGTCGGCCATCGTTTCTCTTTGAAACATTTCAGTTTTTCTACGACCTTCGTTAAAGGAGTTAGGCTTTGATGTTGTTCATCTTCCACTGGAATCAACACTGTGGCTCAAAGGGAGCGCTGAAGTGCTCATGAGGTGTTGAGTTTATATTGTACAAGTTCACATGCAGATCTTTCCTTCACACGTTCGATTTAAGCCCTGAAACTTTAGCACACGGCCCGCTTCTTCATTTCTGTGCCGGACTATCACGGACATGAAAAAAAGAACGAGAACCAACACGAACTTTTAAAAGTGTTTGCAAAGGCCGGCAAATATGTCAGCAGTCTGAGTTAGACAAGAGAGACTCAGAGACTCTTTGTATCGTCGGCAGTGTTTCCCTGCTGAGCTGCAGAGGAGCAACAACAAGAAGAAGAAGAAGAACTGAAGGCCTCGTGTCAACGGGAACGAGGGCTGTGGGTTTTGTTCCCCATCACTTATGCTGGAATTGCAAAAAGGAAGTGATTTTTAATGGGAAGAATTACAGCGGGCGAAACCTATTTCAATGTAAATTTGGGCATGCGAGTGTTGTTGTAAGACAAGACTTGAAAAATTGTGAACCCGTCCTTTAATAATGCATCTATATTTGATTTGTCTGTTTAAATGCAAATCAAAAATCCTCACGTCACACAAGCGAAGGAGGAAACACATTTGAAGACGTGCCAACGCATTACAATCACACCGAGAGCAGATTCCAAACCCCGTAGAGAGCAATGTAGAGCATCGAGGTGAGAGGGACTCTGACATCACATACGTTGAAATAACCCCCCCGTCTATGGACGTCAAAAGTTGTGACTTAAACACAATCAATTAACTGGCTATTTCTGGGGCACACGGTGTGTAAAGGCAGATCCAGCAGCCGCACCCACAGCTCCCATTAGTCGAGTGGGACGCAGCCAACACCCCCCCCCCCCCCCCCGCTACACATAAAGACTCGAAAACCGTGAGATCAAAAGCGACCCAGAAGGATTAACTCACATCTCTGTGAGTAAAGTTCAGAAGAGGGATTCTCTTCTTCTCGGGAGCTTCAGGAGAACACAAGTGACATAAATAGTGAATAAGCTCGGCATCGCTCCATTAAGCCCGGCGGTGGAACTCAGGGACCTGACGGGGGTCTAGATTCGAGGGGCGGCGACGACACTGGGGTTTGCGGCGCCACAGCGGCGCAATGTAGGATTTGTTCTGCTTAAGCTGAGCAGAGATCTTTTCCCGCCATGATCTCTGAAAGAAAGCTCATATAAACGATGACTGTAGCCGTGTGTACACGGAGCCCAAAGCCAGATTAAACATTTAACAAACAGGACCTTCTAACTCTCACCATGTCTCAACGGTAGGACAATGAAGAAGCGACGATACACTCGAAAAAAAACTCAATTTGTATTGCGCACATCTTCTCCTTCAACAAAGTCATTTACTAATTTATGCTAAAAAAAGTAATTGACAGGCAGCAACAAATCAATTACTGAGCCGCGGTGCTGCAGCTCAAACAGCTGCTTCAGCGTTTAATCAAAGACAGAAAGAGGAAGGAGAGGAGGAGGAGGAGGAGGAGGAGGAGGAGGACATATAAGGTCTATGAGAACATTCTGTGCCATGTCAAGACGTAAAGATAAACATCTTGTACTGCGACGCACACAGCAGTGACTGTATGTACACAAGTATGTGCCCTCACGTCCCATTAGTGTACATGAAGGATCGTTCGAGGGAACTGGAACAGCGAGACTTTCTGGGTCATCCGGTCTGTAGCGCAGACACCTGGTGTGTGTGTGTGAGGAGAGAGAGGCATTCAGTATCTTTATTAGATCACGTAAACGGAGCCCGGATGATGGACTAAGGTACCCGAGGACAGGCTCTTCAGGCCCCCCCCCCCGTGGCTCAGTGAGACTGATACCATGTAGGGATCGTCCCCGATATGAATCTCGCTGGAGGTCTTTGTTTAAATCCATACTTCACCGACAAAATGAGCTTTTGTACATCTATTACTCTCCTCGTGTTACAACCTCTCTCGCGTGCCTCCACAGTGAACAGTGAATCCTTCAGAAGTGTTTCAAATAGGATGCATGTGTTTGGGAAGCACTGAGTGGATAGATGAGACGTGGATTATGTTGCACGAGTTGTGTGGGAGTTTGTAAACTGATTAGTTTTACTGTTTTTATTTGATGCTCCGTTTCCTTCAGAATTCAGGGGAACAAACGGCGACTAATTCATATAGAAATGGTCATTTTGTGGCTGAAGAATTCCTTCAATGTTGTTTCTACAGAACTGCCAAAAACAAAAGACCTAAAATATTACGAAACCACTTCACTCAACTCCGTCTGCAGCGATGGTTTTGATTGAGCGCCACTGCATTTCATTAAAAAACGGTTTTCTTCTTGAATTAAGCAGCTGACAGTTGAGCGATTACAGGAAATCAGGGTTGTAACCCCCCCCCCCCCCCCCCCTGGCAACAACTGATCTTCACATTTAATTAAATTTGCGAAATGACCAATTATGATTTCCAGGTAATAAGTCAAAAGCTTTATTCTATTGTGGAATAGCCCTTCAGCCTAAATCTAAAACTAAAACTATCCTATTTTCTTGTGCCATTTTATTTTCGTTATTACATTTATTATATAAATGTACTGGTGTTATCATATTTAATTCTAAAATCATGCAGAAATGTGCACAAAAAAACGATTTATTTATTAGTAAAGCCCCCACGAAAGGGTGCGCTAAAAAACTAAATTAAAAACGTTAGAGATAACAAAATGAACATTGAATGAGCCCCGGGGGGGGGGTGTCTGCTGTTGGGGGGAGCACGCCGCCGCCTCCTCCTCCGCTCAGACGTAGACGCTGAAGGAGTTCATTATGCTGCGACCACAGCCCTCCGACAGCTGCACCCAGAGACAAACGGGCCGCTGCAGCAGCCTCATCACACTCGGCAGGCCTGCACCAGCTGCCCGGAGCTCATGTGACCCCCCCATCATTACACTAATGGGTCCTCGATTAACGTCGACATGCCAGCAGAGCTCGTATCGGGCGGATCTACAGGTCCGTGCAGCAGAGCCATTAATAACACCATTGATTGGCGCGCTTGTTGTCCTGGTGGTGGTCACCTGTCTTCTCGTGGTGACACAATGATCCGTCTTCCTCCGTCTTCCTCCGTCTTCGTCACGACTCTGTCACAGCGCGGATCACATCAGACAGTCCAGGGTGGGAACAAGCGGTTTCTTTTTTTTACATGACATCTTAAGTTGTGGTTTTTGTTTCAGGTGACCGCGTCGCTGCTCTCTGACGCAAAGAAGTAGCAACGTGATCCACACACACACATGTGCTGCTGGAGGGCAAATCAGGTCTATAACATGGACTGTGTGACGCGTCCTCTACTGAGTCCAGCTGCCTGCTTCAGGTCACACAGTGAGCGGACTCGCCTGTACAGAAGACATCAGGGGAATTAAACACAATGTACGAGTCATTTACTCCACTGAATCTTTGGGACATTTTTTTTGCTGACGAAGCAGATCTTTGTACTTTCAGTTATTATACATGTGATACATTTGCTGTATTTTCTTTTCTATTGGAATAATGTTCTTAATACTGTGGTACTGGTTTCTTCACTCTACTAAAAGATGTCGCCTCTATCATCGTCATTAATACACATTCATCTATTTTCTGCATTTTCTGCCGGTGGCAGCCGGCCAAAGGGAGGCAGCCCAGACGTCCTTCTGCAGGGCTGCATTCTCCGTCTCTTCCTGGGGGGGATCCCGAGGTGTTCCCAGGCCAGATGGGATATATATATATATATATATATATATATATATATATATATATGTATTCCCTGTCTGTCCCCGTCCCACAGTGCTCGAGCCACCTGGCTCTGTGTGACTCAGCACTTCACCGTACCTCAAAGGGCAAACCAGTCCACGTGGTGCGAGACACTCCGGACGCTTTCTGAAGGCCCCAAACGCTCTGAAGCGGAAACAATTGACTCGCTCTCCTTTGACATGCGTCAAATTGATGCTCCTGTGAGGCAATGCAGGCAACACCACAGAACCAGCAGGTCGCTACAGGCTAAGCCTCTGTATAGTACAGGTACCCCTTTAAAATGAATGATATCAATTAAAAATGGAGCTGGATAATGAAGAAAACACTCAAACACCGTCCTGCAGAGAGCACACAAAGCAGCCGTCATAACTCCAAACTGGATTTACTCTTTAGCTTTTGACCGCTATCACAGATATCACAGATATCGCGATAACGCTCCTATCTGGGTGCCAACCGTGCACCACAACACAGCCGACGTGCTGCACCAGCTGCATGCTGCAGGAGATGCTTTTTGCCCGGGTGTGCTGCCCGCTGTGGAAAAAAATCCCCGCTTAAGAGGATTGGGAATTCAACCCAGGCACTTTCTGCTGAATAAAATATCACAGCTAGAGGGGTCCTACGCCGGTTAAATGCTTAGCTCTGCACAGAGGAGTGGTGGTGGGAGCCTATGAGGCATCACGCTCCCCTTTTGATGTCAGTGAGCAGTGGTGTTGGGTAAGAATGTGTCAGGAACAGCTGACGGATGAGCAGCAAACACCAGGTATGTGTCTTCACAGGGGCCGACATCGGGCGCTGGGATTTAATCTTTGACAACAGCAACACCTCAAGACAGAATCTGTCTCCACCACAGAGAGAGGGGGAGAAGCCACGAGGAGCGCTTGTTTTTATCTTTTAGCAGTCTGAAGACTTTTGGGGAACGCACAGGTGTGATTCCTACTGATGCTGGATATATGTCGGATATATCTTCTTCTTCTTTTTGTTGCTCAAGCTGAAGTGGTTTTGACTTCCTGTGAAGTGCAGCCAGAACATCAAATACTTTCTCACGACTAAGCGCTGCAGCATGGAGCAGTGTGTTTACAGACCTCGCTTATTTCAGTCAACATTTAGTCTACGAGCATCAAACGAGGCAACGCTCGTTTCATTTGCTAAATCTGGGTTACGCCGTCTGTGCCGACTCCAACTCTCACTGATTGCACCGGTATATACGATACTGGTTCTTTCTGTTAGAAATAAGCTACTCTACTGACTTTACTCAGGACAACAGGGAGATTAATCCGTTAAAACACGAAATTAGAGCTTCATGTCCAGCGTTGGAAATGTTCTTTTGTATCGTGTACAACGTGTTGACGGTCCTGATATCTCCAACTGGAACTCTGTAACTGAACCACTAAGAACAATAAAGGACGAAGGGCAGAGGCCCCTAAAAAACACGAGCGAGACCTGAGCTACCGATTAGGGAGAAAGTAAAGCAACGTGTGAGGTGGGGTTAGCCTCTACACCGCCTCAAGCAAATATGTATAGCTGAGGATTGTTTGAGCAAGTAACCGAGGCCCTTTGTATGAATTCAGGTTCTTTTTAAACATTCTCTTTTATGTTTGCACAACTCCTATTTTGCATCCCAAGACTTCTCGTGAAAGAAGTAAAATATTAAAGTCTCCGTGGATATACGCAGCGCTAAAGACTGAATAAATGATACGGGAAGAATGTGTTGAAATATTATTATTAATAAAGTGCCAGGAGCAACATGACATAGTTCACTTATTTCACTTGCAGATTTAAAAGCAGCTGCACCGGCGGACAACGTCGAGAAAACATAGAGAAAAGTGGATTATAGATCATAGTCATAACATGTATAGTTGTGCTGTAGATGGTTTCAGGACACGGGGGGAACTTTTGTGTTTTTGTGTAATTGGGTTGTAAAGCAAACGTCGTGTCTTTGATGTCATTGAAGTCTCAGCCGTCTGTTCGACGGGCATGTTATTTACCCAGCGTTTCAACATCGGTGCGTTATTGGTGCCGGCGACAGGGCGCTCTTGGTGCAATGAACCATAACCCATTACAGGTATTATTCTCGGGGTTTATTAAAGGAAATATCAGTAAGCTGTGACTTCATAATGCACCATCAGCTACAACTGCAAAGCATGAAGAAGACCGGCTCTGCCAGAATCCTGTACGTACACTAATCTCTTCAACAAAGAACCTTTAGCACACAAGAGGATGTAGAAAGATCCCCATTAGGGGCATTTCCTCCACGGTTACCATAATGTGCATGCATAAAAACCCCCTCTGGCAACCAACTACGAATACTACTGTAGAGAAACACCCAAAGTTTACACAGAAACCCAGCAGAGCAGGCGCACGACTGTTGCTATAAATTAGTTATAATTATATATGTCGGCAGCATACAGCCCAGATAAAGAGGGAGACGATTCAGACCCAAGCGTGATGACTCATAATCACACACCCCCCCCCCCCCCCCAAATAGATAACCCAGATAGCACGCCGCATCGCCTCGTCTGTCACGCTCAAACACACCATCACGCGAGGTAACGCTCCGTCTTTTCTCTGTGCCGTTAACAGTAACAGGGCCAGACGTCACATGGGAAGCATTAGAATAACACGGGGGACCTTAGGGGACCGGGGGGGGATAGGAGCCGTCCCGCATCCCCTCGCGGCCCCCCATCGGGGGCGCTGCTGAAAGGAACACATGTGTGTCCCCCCGCTGACCTCCACATGCTGCAGCTAATCACATCGTATGCGGCTACATAATTACCTTGCTCATTAGTCAGAAGGCCCAGGGTTATCTCCACTAACGGTCACGCCGGCTGTGTTTTGGAGAACGGGGCTCGTGTCGTTGTTGTGTCTGTGTTTAATTAATCGCACTTGAATGGCTGCCATTCACAGCTGTTCACCGCTTGCAATCATTGTCGTCTGACACCTAATAGCCGGGGTAGGATAATTAATACGAGGTCGTTTGCGGTTTCTAATGTCGCTTCTCTTCGTTTTACATTATATAAAATGAATTAATTGACGGGTGAGGCGGTCGATCCACGCTCTCCGTGTGTTTATGTGACCTCCAGACAGGATGTACAAGAACTAACCAGACGAACATGGAACATTACGTGTTTATTCTTGGTGTGGTTAAGGGTTCACATGCTTCTGTGTGCACACATGGTGTCCGTGTGCACGCATGCCAGCAACACATTTGTAAGATCATGTCGTGAATTATTATGAGCAAATGTACAAAGTGTAAACTAAGGGACCACAAAACACGACGCGTCGTCTCACAACAAATACCAGAAAGTAAAACCTCACACATTTCAAATGTCAATGCGCGGGGACGTCTCTGTGTCACGGTCACGTTGTCTATTATAGATATGGAGGTGGGCTCTGACTGACCTTGCTGAGGGCCGACAATTTGCCTTCCACCTGTCATGTTCCTGTGTAGAGCTGAAGGAGCTTAAAACTCAGCGCTCACACACACACACACACATTCCTCAATGCTATAGATACACACCCTCTCTATAGCCCCATTATAACCGGCACAAGCGCCACAACTTGAACAAATCTTGGGCGTGTCCAGATAAAAAACTGTGCTCTTTTCATCGGTGTTTGTCTTACTTATCGTAAAGCTGTACATTTGTTACGTGTTCTCTGGCGCCCGGGGGTCTCAATAGTATCGCGGTACAATACATGTCAAGGAAGCACAATGTATTGACATGTGATTTCAATAGGTCTCCTGGCAAAATGTCAAATAGCAGGAGATTTATATCTCGGCTCTGCAGGAATATAAAATACACGTGTATGCATTTAAACCCGTGTTTCACGTTTTGTTCATCGGTTTGCAGTCTTTGTATTTAGGGGGAAGTACTTTGAAGTGGTACTTTCTGTAGCTGCACAGTATTTATCTATCTGGTGTGTGGGAGAAGCCTCGACTCTCTAACAACCTGCAGTTGGGACGTCTTGTATTGAAGCAGTTCAGCACCGATGGCGAGCAGAGAGACACCTCGGCCCCGGTCTGTGTGTACCGGCTCCAGTTAATTGAATGCCCTGCTGGGCCCGAGGCGGTACGTGTTGGTTTACCGCCGCTATTGATCGCATCTCTGTCTCTCCATTAAACCAGCTATACCCACACATACCTACACACAGACAAGCACAACTCCTTTACAGCGTGTGCTGCAAGCAGAAGACAGGATGACATAGAGAAAACTAAAGAAACAGAGAAGGAAGTATCCACACTGGATGTTGCCTTTTGAGCCATTAAACCAAAGCCATTAAATCAATTTCCTCTAATCTGGACGGGGCCATCCCAGAGCAGGAAATGCCAGCCAGTAAGCCTCTGGAGGGGAAAGCAGCTATTGTGGCGTCACACAGAGCATCAACTGAAGATCAGATTGAATGAAATGCCTTTTCTTTGTCTCTGCTTTTGAAGAGGATCTCCTCTTTTTATTCTTTTGTTCTTCTTGCTCTTTAGCCACGCTCCTCAGTACCGATCACACCGATCACACCCCTCATTACTGACAACAAGGTGTACCTGATTAATTCAGTACGAATGAGTTGAATACAATATCGACGAGCCCGGCGGGTCGGGGAATTGGCAGCATGATTTCTTGCAACATATATTATGCTAACAGTGTGTAGTGTTTGTCTCTGAACGGTGAGAAACGTGTTCAGATTTTAAAGCTGCCAGCGTTATTCAGCTCCAGTTCTTCACATGAAGGTTTGTCTTTGCACGTAATACGCAACCTCTTATAGAAATGACACGCTGTCATTGAACACTCAACAAGGAATTTAAAATGTCCTAACTTGCCTCATGGGAGTAATTTGATGGTGGATGACACGCCAGTCTGAACAGTTTAGAACAGCTGTTGTCGTGGGCCGCGGAGGGTTAGGTTACATTTCAAAACGTGATCGTATCATTTATCGTCTTATTCAGGCTACACGAGGACAACAACATGTGTCACTCACTACCTGAACCGCTCACCCTGCCCGGTCGATACGGAGCATGTGCGACTCTCAACGCACTGGGATCAGATTGGTGATTGTGCCGGCGGATACGCAAGTTCAGGTATCTGATCAGTATTGAGAAGGACAATACTGGTCTCTGAAGGTCTCTGTTGGGAACCATCGGTTTGGAGGTGAAGGTAACCGGCTGCAAAATCAGAAGCCTGTTTGATACCGAGCCTTTGTTTTGATCTGATCCGAGCATGTGGTGGTAAAAAAAACAGGGAAAAGATCCCGTATAATCCAGGTTTGTCACAGTGTGGGGATCCTTGCTAATGAATCCCACCTGGGTTTAATTTGCAACGCCAAGTTTCCCCCACAAAGCCGGTGTTAGGTGTCAGAGGTGGTGCACAGCGGTGTCTGTTTCTCCCCCGAGGCAGGAGGCTGCGTTTCACTCATTTTTCTTGCTGGAAATTTCTTTCCGAAACTCATTCCCCGTGAAGTGCACATCCCGTACCCTCCCGAACAACGTCTGCGCCGCATCTCGCTCACGCTTGTTGCTCTGAGATTCTTTTGTCGCGCTGCTACTTCCGACATGCAAATGCATCGCTGCGGTAACAGTGTGACGCTTATTTTGGCGGGATGACAAAGGTTTCTGCCATTCGATCTTCTCTTTGTGTGTGTGTGTGTGTGTGTGTGTGTGTGTGTGTGGAGGGAATATGCCTTTATCCTGTGCCGGTCCATTAGCCGACAATGGACGGGTGTTGGGAGTTCAGCGGGTGAAAGGTGAGACTAAATCTTTCAGCATCCGCCCCTGCAGATACGTTTCTCTTTCCCATTTCTTTTAAACAGACTTGTGTGTGCGTCCATGTGCATTTCTACCACCGAAGCCCTCCAACATCATCTTCTCACGCCGCTTCTATTATTGCAAGCTTCTGTGTAAAAGTGTCTCGTATGATGTCTTTGTAGCTGGAAGTAAAAGAAGGCGGCTCCTTCTCTTACTCCGCTTCTTATCCTTTCTCTCGGCTCTCTGGATGCCACAAGAACACGTGTTCAAAAAGCCACAACTTCCTGTCTGGCGGAGCCGCGAGCCGATTGGCTGAAGGCGGTACACACCCCCGACACACCCACTCTGTGATGCTTGCTGTGGTTCTTGGCACTGGTTCCTGGCCTTTTTTGCCCGGGCAATTAGAGGTTTGCGTCGCAAGTAATGTGACTGCACGCGCACATGCACACACACACACACACACACTCATAAATAAAAATACAGACACACACACAGTCAGCACATTCAGTCAGACCTGGGCTGCGCTGCAGAGGACAGCTGCCAAGAGTGACCGGCTGTGTCAAAACACATCGCTCACACCTACACACAGTGCGTTTTCATTCCACTTGTGTTTCATCGATAGGCTCTCAGTAACACACCTCATGGGGCGAGGCGCTTAAATGCAGAACAAAAAAAAAAAAAAGCGTCAAGAGATGGGACCGATTCAAAAGAGGGGGAGTAATGACGTGCAGTAACGGAGCAGGAAATTAAAATCCTGAGATCACTCCTGTGGGTCAAAGACAACTTTTTACAATCCCGAACTTGCAGTATTTTCATATATTTGTGTGGTTTTTGCAAGAGCCCGCCCTTTAAACCACACACTTAGTGGGAGGACTTGATGGCAGACCACCTATAAGAGCTTAACCACGGATGTGTGACAGTCGAATGAGGGAGAGATGGTAAAGGAAATGATACGCTTTAACTAGGTACGGTGAGGTTTTTTTTGGGGGGGGGGGGGGGGTTCTGCTTCGCTGTCTTTTTCACGGGTTCAAATTAAATGAAGTAAATTTAACTGCAGTTTTATATGACGGGTAAACACAAGGCAGCAGCAGCAGATGGCTCACATGGGGGGGGGGGGGGGGGGAATGAATGAACTGTACATTAAATAAATAGACCAGCTTAAGAAAAAGGGTTATAAAAAGGTATTAAACACACGTCTTGGCGCTGTAGTCGGACTCCCTGTGGGACACAATGGCCAGGAAAGCTGCTAATGGCTCCGCTCGCTTGTTGTCTTTGCGTATTACAGTCACTTGATACGGGCTAAAGTTTAAGGCTATAATGCACAGAGCGGAACTCCAGGCCTCGCTGCCAGGAAATGACCCTAATCTTTTCCCGAGCAGGAACAGCTCCAGAGGTGGCCATGCATTTCCCCCCCCGAGTCAGGGAGAGCATGCAGAGGTGGTGGTGGAGCAGCAGTGTGGGTAACACAGTCATTGATTATGGTAATTAACGGAGAGGAAACGGGCCTTGTTCCTTCTGCAGTGGCCGCAGAGGAGGAATGGAGGAGAGAGGAGGCAGATGTGACGGGAAAACATAGAGAGAGGAGTGAGGAAGGTGAGGAAAGAGAGATGGTGGTTAAAAAAGGAACAGAGGGTGAAGAACAGTTAGAAAGTAGATCAGGTGAAAAATGAAAGGCGCTTTCAGGTCATCGCTAATCTGTAGCGTGTTAGCATGCGAATGATAGCAAGTCAGCTACAGGAAGAGTCCAGCAAAGTCATTACGACACATTGTCTGGGAGTCTTCAGGGTTCATGGTCTGGTTTTACAATCGTTGAGATATTTCAGTCTGGACCGACTAACCGACAGACCACAGCAGTCCCAAAGCCACATCGCTTATTATACACTGTGTCACAGCTGGACGTTTGCTGAATGAAAGCTCCGGTGGTTCAGAGGGCAGCAGCAGTGTCTGAATACTGACTTAAATGACCTTCGGAAGGAAACAAAGACCGTCAGAGAGAAGAGTGTGTCACCGGGAAGCAGAAACTCCATCGCTCCTCCCGGTCCCCGCTGGGAGGCGACACCGACGCCACGCTGCTGCAGACCCAGGACGTAGTGTGCTGGGCCCGCTGGAGGGAAGGGAGGCACGGGAGAACCAGAACCAGGACTGAGAGGGGCCAGACCGTCAGAAACCCTGCTGCAGTAACTCTCTTCTAAAAAAAAGAGTCTGGTGCTCAAAAACACGCCAAAATCAACACCAAATGAAAGCTCCTCGTAGTAGCTTTAACTAATGCATAACTCCTTCCCCTTCAATATTCCCATTTTATGTTTTACATCATGAAAAGTAGACTGCAGTTTTATTTCAATAACTCACATGTTGGCAAGGCTGCTCTGAGGCCAGGGATGAAAAGAAAAGAGGAGAAATAGAGGAAAACGGACAGTGAAGAGGGAGGGGAGTCAAAGCCCAGCGGCTCGCTGCTGTAAACCTTGTGTGTGTGTGTGTGTGTGTGTGTGTGTGTGTGTGTGTTGGCTCATAATAGTGGTAATTAGCTGATCAAACAGAGACAGTGGACCAGACTCGTGCTGTGGGTGGGCTCTAATAATCCAGATCATTGGCTACGAGTGCTCGTGGTTCATATGTGGCTTGTTGTACGGATGTGTCCGTGTCCGAGCGGAGTGGAGTCTGTGAAATCTGCCGTTAAGCTGGAGCGCTGCTGGATACGACGGCCACCGCAGCGCTCTAATCACTCTACCACTTTTTCTGGGTTTTATTTTTCCTCAATGGTCCGTGTTACTGAAAAAGAAAATCTTTTCCCACCGTATTTCTGAGGCAGTCAGTGGATTTGGAGTGGAAATAAAATAATTCATGCTGTGATGAACGACTGATGGGAACATAGCGTCTGTTTCTAACGTAGTTGTCGTTACAGGCGTCCAGCAGATAGAAGCACAGTTGCCGAGGGGAACATAGTTGAAACGGTCCCTCGTCATATAAAACTCCACGTTTATTATTAATGGCTATAAAACAGGCATATTCAAGACGTCTTGAGCATAACTAAACAAACGTTTTGGTTTCTTTAATATCTCGAGGACCGATGTTGATCAATGTTTTTAATAACTTTTAAACACAGGCAATGCATTGGGACTCAATAACCAGTGATTCTCCTGCTGCACAAAGTCATCAAACTACTAAGCGTGGAACCAGCGTTCACACTGAGATGAACTCGCGGTGTGGGCGCTGACCAGACGCAGGCCTGCAAACCAAATTAGGCACCGACTGCTAGTTAAAGAAACCAGGCTCTAACTAACCGGCCCACCACCGGGAGAGAAGCTCTACCTCCCGGCGTATATATCCCACTGTGGGGGATAAAAGTCGACATGTTTCATCCGTCCCAAAGCCGCCACGTCCTTCTGCTGACATTTACAAGCTGACTGATAGGACGATGGCCAGGCCGGCCACAGACCCGCCCTGTAGGTGCCCACGATGTCATCAGCGGCGGTCGGGACCAGATGAAATACTGCGTTATGCACGGGGGGGGGAAAAACACTACATGTTGACACGCTGGAAAAAATATAAATCTAATAGAAGGAGAAAGAAGTGCGACATGATTTGGCAGCGTAACAAGGACTTCTTTAAGCCGTTACCTCAAACGCACGCTTTTTAATATTTGTTCCTGATGCTGATGTCATTTTGGGATGAAATACAGTGTGTGAATATTTACATCCTGTCAAACCTGAAGTCCTGGAGGAGGGGGGGGGGGGGGACTGGAAATTGTAGAAGAACACACACATATGCTAAAGATACTCGCACATTTAGCCGGCTGCAAAAAAACACACACGCACGCACACACACACACACACACACACACACACACACACACACACACACACACACACACACACACACACACACACACACACACACACACACACACACACACACACACACACACACACACAGTAAACTGTTGAGTCCTCTCAGAGTCTGGTGCTGCTAATCAGGGCTCAACAAGTGAATCTAGCAACTCCCCCGAGTCTCTGTGCTTTCTCGCCTCGCACGTTTCCACAGATCGTGGTTATACCCGACCCGCGGCGCTGCCCGACACCCACAGCTATTATCATTCTTATTAGTACATTTCTATTACTACTACGGCTATTACTACTGCTTCAATTACCAGCATTATTCCATTAAATCCTCCTGCTGCTGTAATTATTAGTAAACGTAATTTTTTTAATGATTATTCTGCTATCATTAGTGCAACTACTGTCATTATATACATCATTTATATCATGAATACCATGTGTTGTAATTCTACCATGTTGTACACATGACATCTATTGTGCTTCTGTCCGTCCCTCCTCTGTGGCTCTCCTTGAGGTTCCTGTTGTTTTGATTTTGGGCGATACAAAATGAATTGAATTGAATTGAATTGACTCACTTAGCAAATCAGCAGGTAGTAAAACTGACCATTACCCTTCCTTCTCTGCTCCGTTGAGGGTTCCACATACACAGCATCGATCTGGCCCTCGTGAGGAAATGGTGGGGGGGGGGAGGGGGGGGTAAGGAATAGTTTATGGGCTGAAAGAACCAGCGAGCAAAACGTCGCTGGAAATGGAATAGGGGCAAAATAAAAAGACTGAGAGAGACCCACAGATAAACAGAGAAAGGGTGTGCACGAGTCATTACACTCAACACTGGCACAGCAGGAGAGAGAGAGAGAGGGGGGGGGGAGAGAGAGAGAGAGGGAGGGAGAGGGAGAGGGAGAGAGAGAGGGAGAGAGAGAGAGCGAGAGAGAGGGGGAGAGAGAGGGAGAGAGAGAGAGCGAGAGAGAGAGAGAGAGAGAGAGAGCGGGAGAGAGAGGGAGAGAGAGAGAGCAAGAGAGAGAGAGAGAGAGAGAGAGAGAGCGGGAGAGAGAGGGAGAGAGAGAGAGCGAGAGAGAGAGAGAGAGAGAGGGGGAGAGAGGGGGAGAGAGAGAGAGAGAGAGCGAGAGCGAGAGCGAGAGCGAGAGAGAGAGAGAGAGAGAGAGACGGGGGGAGGCCTGTTTGTTCCACTTCATTATCGGATGTGATTGTGCTCTAAGAGAGACATTTCTCTGAGCCTCTGACCCAAAAGGGATTTGCATGGAAAGGCAAAACAAATAAAACAAACAATAATTACTGCAAAAATAATTAGTCAGTGTATTCTGCCACACAGCGAAGCCTCACGGCGCAGCACACACACGTGGTCCAGTTAGTCGAAGAGATTGGTTTGCATCCTCTTTATTCTATATAAAAGTCACTAACTACTATGTGTGTGTGTGTGTGTGTGTGTGTGTGTGTGTGTATGTGTGTGTGTGTGTGTGTGTGTGTGTGTGTGTGCATCACATGTATTCTTCCTCTGGGCCACAGAGCTCCATTAAAAACACATCAATGAGCCTCACTGTTGCAGCGGCTGACATGTTCCTTCATCACCATGAACACACACACACACACACACACACACACACACACACACACACACACACACACACACACACACACACACACACACTGTAGTTTATTCTGACTCCATCCCACAAACACTCACTGGAGCACCTCATGTGTGCTCACCTGCAGCTCAAAATAGTCCCCCAAAAACAGATTGCTCAAGTTTATTTAGCTACAAACTAAACATTACTTAAATTATATATATTTCGACCCATTTTTTTTGACATTCATGGCATCAGTAAGTCCCCCCCCCCCCCCCCCCGTGTTTGGAAAGTATTAAGAGATCGACTTACAGTGTTGGTTTTTGGTCTTTTCATGGGATTTGTTGACAAAAGACACCATATCCCTTCATCCCTTAATGCTGGATGAGATAGCCATCTATCGGCTTCATGCGGGGATCAACACAGCGCTTTGGTTTGCCGTTATTTGTCACCTTATATTTTGAGTAACTAAGATGCTGTGCAGTCACCGGACGGGTCCCTGGGTCCCTTATCGCAGCGCTGTACGTTCTTTGCAGCATCATTTTGGTTCCAGCTCAAATGATGCCGCAATACTTCCCCTTCAGAGACTTCCCCCTTTTTTTTTTTTTTGGATTTTCATTCAGGTTCATCTGTTGAACAACTTGCACGTTCATCTGTGGTGTTGATCAGTCGAACTTCTCACACCGCGGTCAAACAACTTCATTTGCTTCGCCAACTGTCTCTGAAACAGATGCCCGTGTGCACACGCCAGCCTTTCACACGTGCAACTTTGTCTGCTCCTCATTATTTTAACCAATGCAACAAATATTATCGTGTTAAAAAGTGGTTGCCAAAGGCCAAGAATTGATTGCTTCTCAAAGTGTTTTCCAATGGCAACTTGGAAAGCCCTGTTTATGTTCCACTTATATGTCTAGACACATTTGCCACATGGTGCAACAGTATAGTTTAGTTTATTACATGTATCTGTGAGGGACCATGAGCTGTACACACTGCAGCTAGCATTCACATAAAGTGTGAGACAGGGGGCCTGGCAGCATTTATAGATGATGTATATGTTGACATGAGAGAGGAGAGCGATGCGGCTCAGCCATAACAGCTCATTAATGCAAACTGGGTCTGGGAATAGATGGCAAAAAAAAAGGACCCAAAAAAAGCATCTGAAAGCAGAGGCGGGGCCGGGGGGGGGGGGGGGGGGGGCTGACATCCACAAACACAAATCAAAATGCCGCAGGACAAAAATGAATGAGCCCGAGTCTTCAACCGCCCACAAAATAGGGCCTCGCTTGTGTGCGACAGCTGCGAATAACCGCTCTCACTCAAACGCAGCAGCATCAGCAGGCGAAGCGCGACGGTCATCTGCGGGGGACTGTGTACTTTCTGCGCTAATGTATTCGATCTCACGTTAAACTAACGCCTATATACATATATATATGTATATATATACATATGCTCACTTCAGTCACTGTGAGCGTGCAGGCCGGCCACACAGAACTCCCTCTTTTCCTGCTCAGATCCGCTCTGTTTGCCAGGAAACCATTCCTCCCTCTGAGCTGCTAGCAAATAGCTCCTGAGCCGTGTGTGTGTGTGTGTGTGTGTGTGTGTGTGTGTGGGGGGGGGGGAGGGGGGGGGTGATCAATGAGCTGTGGACAGGGTGGCAGCAGACGGTTAGCTCAGCTGATAATGCTGACAGTGACCAGGCTCATGACAAGATCCCCTGTGTGTCTCTCTGTGGTTTCACACACACACACACACACACACACACACACACACACACACACACACACACACACACACACACACACACACACACACACACCTGTGTAAGTCTTTCTGTGATTCTTTGGTCATTTTGGCAATTCATAACATTTTATTTTTAGACATTTATATGCATTTTTTTTTATTTTAAGTCGTATTCAAAATACATATAAGGCATTTATGTTACCTAACTGTTTTGGTAATTTCAGTGACACATTCAGTGATTTTTCAATAATTACTTATTTATATATTTCAATTATTATTGACTTTGTTTGTTACTTTGTTCTTACTCAACATAGTTGTTTGACAGTTGGATTGAAGTTCAAGAGCTTCACAAGCATTGATTGTCTCACGTACGACGAGGAAATAGGACAAACTAATATTTGTATTAAAGTTACCAGATTATTACAGAGACTTTACTCTGGTCGCAGATGCTTTTTAAATTGTTATTAAATAAATAAAGTTATTATTTATTCATGAATGTTAATAGTTATGTGTGTCTGTAGCCAGTGACGTGAACGCTTTAGCCCGACATTACATTGAAAGCCTTCACAGGCATGTGTGTGTTCTGCACAGTCACGTGAAAAAGGAGACACCGTGTGCCGTCCTCTCCACACTTCAGTGACGAGTGAGTGTGATGGGGAAAGAAAGCGCCTTATCCCGCCGTGAGGTAACGTCTAAGAAGCACAGGAAACATCCACAGCCACCTGCAGAAATGTCGGCAACATGAAGTGGGAAAGTACATTGGAAGAAGTGTTCCCAGGATGCTTCAGGTGGATCATAAGTCTCCACTCAACACGGCCCTGTGGTCGTTACAGTCTGTGTGCTGAGTGGGCACATCAGTCATCTCTAACCGGTGCACCGTGTGACAATTTTAGAGATTTTCCCGGTGTTAACGAGGGTTTTCTAGGTAAGAGACGACCGGTGCTTCTGCAGTCAAACTAGGGGGCCCGAGTCTTAACCTTGAATCCCCTTCTGTCTTTTCAGGACACGGGGGCTCGAGGGCTCAGCGGTGTGATCATCACACGGAGGCACAAAGAACACACGAGGTCAGGAGCGGGGAATGTACACATGTACGACACGTGGATTAAGCCGCCGGCGCAGCTGCCGACTGTAGAAAGACACGTACACATAGGAGGGAATATATATATATATGTGATGGGCTCTGGCTATACTGCATTCCGGTTCACTGAGTGCACACATTCTCCACAGATAACAAACCTAGTGTCCTATTGTCACACACCAATAATTGCTTGGCTATGCATTTGCAGGGTTATTTGGGTCATTCGATTCAGCGACGGTAGATCCGGCTTTTTAAACGAGTAAGAAAGCACAAGAGAGATTAAGTGTAATTTTCCACAAGCAAAGAGGCCCATTTCCTTTACTCAAGTGCAAAATATGTTGTTTTTACTGCTGAGCAGGGCCTCGGGGCCGTGTTTACAGAAAGTTGCACAAGCAAAAAGGGTCAAGTTAAAGAATGGGTTTGAACTCTAATAGACACCTAATGTCACCAAAAAAAACAACCGAATCTGTGAACACTAACATCTCTGGATGGTGACGCGAAACAGGACAAATCAGAGGAGGGATTAGTTTTACTTTGACTGCTGTGCTGCAGATTAAATCCAGTGGGGTTGGATTCAGTGTATCTAAAATGCTGAATGAAATGCGACGGATTATTCAGCGCTGTATGTTTTCAATGTCGCTGCTGCTGTTGACTCTCAGGCTCTTATTTTACTGCCTGTGTGCAATTAAACACATTATATATACACACACACACACACACACACAAACACACAAACATATGGCTGCACTAAAAAAAAATGTGCATGCTACACGGTTTGTACATACGTGCGTATGAGGTGTTCATGTGCGTGTGTGTGTGTGTGTGTGTGTGTGTGTGTGTGTGTGTGTGTGTGCACTGCAGCAGTGGTCCTGTAGTGCCAGGTGAGATTTACGAGGTGTTAAAGAATGCGCGCCTCCAGCCCGGCGATGGGAGACTGATCCCACCTCCTCGCCTGGCCCCGCCTCACACCTCGCCTAGCTCCGACCCCAGCGAGCGCCAGCAGACGCACAGCTGCAAGTAGGCACGCACGCACGCACATGTGTGCACATCAACCCCTGAGCGTGAAACTTGTGAGTCCAACGTCTGCACCAACCGCCGTTTCCCCGCTCCGAAAGACGCCCTTCCTGGGGCTATAAGCACGCCTTCTAAAACGCCCCCCAGCCACTGACGAAAGCTCTCCTGTTGAGAAATCACACACTATGTTGTGGCCCTCGTTGAAACCGGAGAGCCTTCTCTCCGGCGTAGGGGCCGACTCCGAGAGAAGAGCTTGACCCGAAAGCGGCTAGGAAAGGTCACAGGAGGGAGCTGGCGAGAAGGAGGGAGCGTGTTTCACAGCTTTTACAAGCACCATGAATCACGGAGGCTTCTCACTTTACTGGGTGACATTGAAGACGCTCTCTTGCCTGCCGGAGAAGTATAAAGTTGCATTTTCTCGTGCGGTTGGTAAATATTCTGCAGCTTAAGCCAGACGTTACCAGACACTAGTGGGTCGCAGGGGATTCTTCTATTTAACATTTAGATCTGCAGTACACCTTTGAGCCACACGAGGGAGTCTGAATGTTCGTGAATATAAAAATTAGTTTTACCGATGAGAGGAAATAAAAAGATCAAGATAGCTCGTTAACTCAGCCTAAATGCATGGATTTGGTCTTAAGTAAATATTTAGCGTATATATGTTTTCAATAACATATCAAACGTGTATCTCTTTGAAATGGAAAGTATAAGGTGCGTGAAAATGGTCAGGACACGATTTATTGATGAGGCCCATTGTGAATTAGTTTGCAATGGTTTTGTCGTTGTTAAAAAGTGGGTCCCTAGAAAAACATTTGGGGAAGCACTTAAGCGATATTTTGGACACCGTATTTGGACCTTGGGTCCAGAATGTAGGGATGAAGTTTTTTTTTAGCACCAACCTGAGTCCCTATAATGGCCATCTGCTGATACTGATACTGACGTTTACAACGATGTTGATTTGACAAACTGAAATAAAAGCTGCAGCAACTTATTGATATGATGTGAATGAAAGTTGAACTGGGAGATGTGGCCCGTGAAAGTGACGGTCAGGGGAAAAAAGAGAGGCTTTGAGTAAAGAGAGGATCCGATTTTGATTTTGTTTTACACAATCCATCAAAATGTGCCCGCATCGCCCTGATACCAATCCACTGGATCGGCTCGGGACTCTATCAGATCTCTATCAGATCTCTATCAGAACTCTATCAGATTTCTATCAGAACTCTATCAGATCTCTATCAGAACTCTATCAGATCTCTATCAGATCTCTATCAGAACTCTATCAGATCTCTATCAGATCTCTATCAGATCTCTATCAGATCTCTATCAGAACTCTATCAGAACTCTATCAGATCTCTATCAGATCTCTATCAGAACTCTATCAGAACTCTATCAGAACTCTATCAGAACTCTATCAGATCTCTATCAGATCTCTATCAGATCTCTATCAGAACTCTATCAGATCTCTATCAGATTTCTATCAGATTTCTATCAGATTTCTATCAGATCTCTATCAGAACTCTATCAGAACTCTATCAGAACTCTATCAGATCTCTATCAGATCTCTATCAGAACTCTATCAGATCTCTATCAGAACTCTATCAGATCTCTATCAGTTTCTATCAGATTTCTATCAGATCTCTATCAGATCTCTATCAGTTTCTATCAGATCTCTATCAGAACTCGATTTGAACTCTATTTGAACCATATTGACTGAGCCTCATTGCTGGTACAATAATCTGCTATATGACCACACAACTGGTCAATATTCGTGTCCCGTGCCAGAAATAACATTTTTGTATTTAATTTGTTTGTCCCTGAACGCATCTTTACAGTTATGTAATATACATTTAGGTGTGCCTAGAATATCCAGATACAAAATGCATTTAAAGTGTCAAACCAATAACTCTTAATAAACTTGTAGCGTACAACAGCACCATAACTGATAAACACCTTTTAAATATTGGACAGTTGATTGTGCAACATGCATTTACCCTGAGCAACTTTTCCCCGGTTGAACCGAGGTCACTAACCTTTCTGACTGTAAAAAGGTCAGAGGTCAACAGTCTGGATGTCAAACATTTACAACAACGTCATGAACAATTATAACACGGGAACATATTTGCAATAGCAACAGTGACTTCTTTACTGCCTGTTGCTCCTCTGCACGTGAGAGGGACACAACTAAACATGGTGCACATGTTGCATTGATCGCTCATTAAAAAGACTCGCTTTTCCATCACGTGTCCAGTTCCCCCAAATAATACTGATGTCTCAATCCGGTTTAGTGGTCACGGTTCGGTGCGGGTTTGGTACATAGACTGTATATAAGATCACGACATCACCTTTTCTCTTTGTCTGACCCCAATCTGAGAAACGCTGGCTGGTCAGTTCAAACACTTCTGTATGAACATTTACACACACTTTCCCAAACATCCCCGTTAGAAGCAAATACCCAAACCATTGCAGTCCTATCAAGTCCAGTATGAACTCTCTAAACATTAAGGCCTTTCTCACCAAACATCTGTCCAAACAACTCTGGGGGCTATTCTGTCTCACTGTGCCCGGCCTGCGATGCATTATGTGCCTCCACCGCTTCCCTAATGCTGCAGGGACTTAGAGCAGGATCAAACCAGAAGTTACACGCCTCCCCGTTGGCTCCAGCTGTGCGGAGAGATGAAGACTACGGGAGGCACCATTCAAAAAAAAAAAAAAAAGCTGATTGCTGAAGATGCATTGTGCAATCGCAGAAAACATAATTTGCATAAAAGTCTAATTCTTCCAGCATATGTGGTTATTTCAATTTCCTGTCGTGGAGATTTCCACTGAGAAATATCTTACCTAGAGCCAGGTTTGTCTAATAATACACATTAAAACCTGTCAAATGAAGTATTTCCATTGTAGGCTACTTTATTCGTTCACTCTGCTACATTTCAGAGGGAAATATTGCTCTTTTTACTCCACTATATTTATGTGACAGCTTTCGTTACCAGTTAATAAAAGCTAAAGATTTCACACAATGGATAACATAACAAGCTCTTAACATACAACACATTGTTAGAGACTAAGAGGTTTCACACCTTTTCGTCCTACAACAAGCTGTTTGTATTCGGGGTCCCATTTCAGATTCATGAGTTCCACCAAATAGTACATTTCCCTCTAAACTTCTCACATGGTTTCATTTCAATAAATGTTCTAATGATCCAATATCTCACTAAAAGTCAAAGATTTGATAAAATGTCCAAAAACGTAAAAAATATTATAATTCTCTCCTGCTAATCATCTCACAACCCTTCAGATATATCTGGTGTCCTTGGATATAAAACTGTATATAAAGTGGTTCCACCTCCAGCAGCTCACACACTCACACATTTTATCTTCAGTATTAATAATCAAATGTCATGTATATTAATATATCAGCCAGAGGGGCCAAACCTGTACTTTTACTCTGCTAATACGTGCTTATACTTAAGCAGGATATCTGATCTTTTACTTGTAATGGAGTATTCATACGTTGCAGTATTGGTACTTTTACTTTAAGTTAAGTATCTGAATACTTCTTCCACCACCAGTGTTAAATATAAATCAACATCATTAGATGAATAAAGAAGTACTAAAACAAATGAATGAATGTGGACTTCTAGTTTTACTTCTGTGGCTCAGTGTTAGTGAAATTAAAGCTGTATTTAACCGAGTGAATTAGGGGGATACATCATGTATTATACCTGTTGCAACTCATCAGTGGGATTCACTTCCTGGTTATGAACCATAAGCTATGAGCAGCGCATTCTGCACATGTGACAAATCACAATTAAGAGGATGAGGACAGCAGCAGGGATGAAGATACATAATCATTACACAAAGTGTGTACACACACTTCATAAACATCTACTGATCACTTGACCTACCAGTCATAGTGTACGTGTTTGTGTGCCGTTAATGATTGGCCCAGGCCTCCTGCGTTGTGTGGTCCGCCTCGTCTCCGCCCTGGAAGGAATAAAAAGAGGATTGTTAGGGTGGGGGAGCAGCTGAGACAGAGGGAGGAGGAGGGAGGAGAGAGGAGGGAGGGAGGGAGGAGGGAGGAGGGAGGGGTAGATAGCATATAGAAAACAAACAGGGCCGTACAGTACAAAGGCCAGCAAGCTCCGTCCTCACGCTTACTTCTTGTTCTGTTTCTGTCTGTCCTTCCTCTCCCGCCCCTCCCCCCCTCTATTTCCTTAGTTTGAAGACCTTTTCGTGTTTCCTCTTCCCTTCTCTGCTTTCCTTTATTCCTCTTCCGCTCCGTCTATTTCTCTCCTCGCCTCTCTCTCTCTCTCTTAACCCTCCCTCCCTCTGTGAAAAGTTAAACTCAGGAGCCTTGGCCTGTTTACCTCACAGTCAGACATGAAAGCCAAACCTGTATCTATGGGCCTGCGTCACGGTCACGCTATAATGGGAGCGAAAACATCCTCCTACAGCTAGCATTACTGGTTTTAATGTCAGCATAGGTGCTCGACCTGTTGACAGACCGACGTCAGGCAGATGTTAGCATGCATGCTAAAGACCCGTCGGGTCACACTTTGATGTTTAGCAGCCTGTCATCTCAGATAAGACGCTAGTGAGCACTCTTGTGCTAAGCTAGCTGCGCTAACGTCTGCTGTGAATTGACAAATGTCCATGTATTTATGAAAATGTTGCTTTCTTTCTGAGAGTAAAACGAGAAAATCATGTCTGTGCGTAAAGTGTGGAGGTGGAGTCATAACGTGTTTAACCTAGCTTAGCATTAAGACTGTAGCCAGGAGGAAAACAGCTGTTCAAAGAGAAAACAACACACCTACTAACGTCTTAGTAATAAGTAGTAATTAGTGAGCTTTAGGCACATGTTGTTATCTCTGGACAGAGCCAGGCTAGCCGTTTCCAGTCTTGATGCTAAGCTAACAGTCTGCTAGCTTAAGCTTCATATCTAATGGACAGATATGAGAGTGCTATGTACCTTTTCATCATTCAAGTGTATTTCCCAAAATGTCAAACGTTTCCTTTAAGCGTCAATGTCTTCTTACCCACAACGTTCACAACATAACAGCTGATTTTATCTTAAAAAAACAATAAACATCAACTGCCAATATTATTAAAACAAGTTGTGCCAGCACAAAGTCATTACTTGGCAGTTTGGCTTTATGCAAACATTGTGCTTTTTGACTTCAGTTCCTATCCGTCAGTTCCTATTAATCACACAATGAACAGCTGATTGTTGATCTAAATTCACTGTGAGGTTTATTCCAAAGATAACAAATTCAGAACAGAACTGTAATCACAACATGTATCGAAGCATTTACAGGCAATATACCCCTGCTACAATTCATTATTGTCTTGTGTCTCGAATAAAAATTCCACATGAACGGTAAAACCCACAAGAGACGGTGACATTCCACACAACAAAGAGGGAAGAGAGGGAGAAAGAGAAACAGAGGACGGGAGGAAAAAAGCATCCACAGATTGTGAGAAAATCTGTGAAAGTGAGAAAGCGGAAGGAAACCTGCTTAAACTGCAAAGTGCTTTGAGACGGGAAGGAAGCGAGGAAGCCGTAAATGTCTTTACGGTCCCATTGGGGAGGGGGGGGAGTGCCGAAAGGAATGTGTGTGTGTGTGGATGTTGTGATATTAGGACGTGTCTGTGTGATCCAATACAGGTTGATCACTGAATATCACACTTTCATTTACGTATATCTGCGTGGACGATGTATACTGCGAGATGATGTCTTTATTCTGTGGTAGCTGCGTACTCTTGATGGCATGTGTGGAAAATGTGACGGATGCCTTTCACTGCACATTCCACACGAGGGGAATTCCCCTCCGTCTGAACATAAAGAATCTCTCCCTGCAGAACGGGCTGTTGGAGAGGATGCAGAGGTCGGGCCGATGCGGACTCAGATACCTAGATATGCATCTGTGACAATGCTGCAGATCTATTCAATTCTATGCTTATATACTATATACATGACATGTTGGAATCTTAATTATTGTTTAAGTTTTGACCAATTTGTTGCTGCGTTTAAACAGTTTATTCTTGAAATGTCATTTCTGTACATTTTACCGAATCGCTGGTGTATTGATTTATCATTTTCATAATACATTCTATGAATGTTTATCTATGTACTTATGTGTTACATTTGTGAGACAAGATGCGAGACGATATCTCATCGATGTAATATGGATATATTGCCCAGTCCTCTGGGTTTGCGGATGCAGCCGGTCGGTGGATTAACAGCGAGGCGGAGAAGTGGTGCGTGTCTGTTTGAAAACAGTGCATTGAAGGAATACACGGGTCAGAAATGTCACAGAGACGCCGGATCAACCTCGCTGAAGACAACAAGGTTAAGATGGAAGGTCAACTATTCAGCCCGTGTGACAGGAGGGGAAACTCAGATCCACCCTTGCACAAAGCAACCGAGGACGGACGAAAAATCTGAAGCTGAAGGCTGAGCGGCACCGCGCGGAGTTTGAGAGCTCGGGTGTCTTTGGAAGCAGACGAGCTTCAAAGTGAAGTGTCTTCATTCTGCTAACTCCTCTGAGCAATGCTATCGCCGCTGCCAGTGTGGCCTTTTCACCATCCTGCCGACATGAATAGCTTCCTTTGTCGCAGTGAAATTCCACTGCCGATTCTCTAATTAGCTGGAGGGCTCTTCTACGTGGGCCATTAAAAAAAAAAAAAAAAAGAAAGAAAGAAAGAAGACAAGGCCACAGGGAGAGAGGTAGCTCACTGCGAGGGGGAAATGAGCAAACAATAAAGAACCTGAACGGAGGAGTCATATGATGCCCTCCTGCTGGAGCTGAAATGAAACTAATAATTTAATTTGGGCGTTCTGAAAAGAAGGAAGGAAAAAGAAGTTGCGAGTGAGAACGAGTTTCTGCGTCTCCGTGCTGCGCTGCTTCTCTTTAAGGGGAGGAATCTGACAGGTGGTTAAACTGGCGTCGGGTTGTCAATGGCAATATGAATCCACCGGCCGGTATTTACATTGAATTGTTGGGGAGCGGCTCAATGGCAAAGAATGTAACAACTTTGCTGCCCGAAGATGAGTTATGTTAATTAGTAATGTTACATGTCTCACTTTATTCAGGGAGAATTTTAGGAAGGGAAAGGGGAACTCCGCCGATTTTAGACATAAAAAGGTCAGCTCACCCATGACGGAGGTTTCTATTCAGTCTGTGACAGCAGTTCTGTCTCTTCATTTCTTAACACTGTTTTTTGATCCGTCTAACAATTACAACTTCATGGATGTCCAATACTCATTTGCTGGAGTACCCCTCGAAATTGTACAATTTGTGTCAATAAATGCAACACATTTATAAACCACCTTGAGGTATATCCTACATCTGTAATCCATTAGCCTTGTAGAATAGAAATGAATAAACAGTGTGTGTGTGTGTGTGTGTGTGTGTGTGTGTGTGTGTGTGTGTGTGTGTGTGTGTGTTTTCTATACAGGCTTTTCTGGCCCAGTGTACATGCTGATGGGTGTCCTGTGTCAAGTTGGATTTCAGTAGCATTAGTGTGGCATGAGATCACATGGCTGTGCTATATTTGCACCGGCTGGATAGCTATCATATATAGTGCATATAAGCCCATCCTGGTGCAAAGTCGGTCATTAATATTGTACAGTACATGAGGCGTGTCTAAACCTATGAGCATGGCCCGCAGTGAACCATAGCACGGGTCATGCAGGACATACTGTATGACCGACAGCTTGAATGACGGATTAGGTATAATTACTCTGCACTGAACATGATTTCCTGAGCTAAAGATGGCAAACACGCCACCGGTTAAAAGGTGCGTTGCCCCAAAATGACCTGATATTGACATCTGAAGCATTGCTTGATGCATCTTCAACAAAGTCACGGCACTGCAACTTCCCATTTCCTGTTAACAAAGCGACCACAGGTGCTACGGGTGTAAACAACACGAGGTTGTGAGGTTGCACAGCCTAATGCACAAAGAAACTGGGTCATGATCAATATTGCATAACAGAGTGCAAAGCGGAATCTGAGGTACTGTAGACGACAATAACCACAGCTAAAAGACAATGGAGATGCTGTTAGACAATAGAACATCGATCAATGTGTGTTGGTAGTCTTTGTTACAGTTGATCTGATAGCACTTTAACCCATAAAAACTCTTGACCAATCAGAACGCCTGACCTAAAAGGTGGTACGGCTAGAGATCCTAACATCACGAGGGGATCATGTTCAGCTAAGAGGTTGGTCCAAAGGTGCAGGAGGTGTTTGGCATTCTGGTGCTGTCAAAATGTCTCGAGTCTCAATTTCAAGTTGTCATTTGACCTAAAGGCCGTAAAAAGGCTTTTTAAAAGTAATAGAAAGAAATAGAATGAACGCCTGGTGGTTGTGTGCCTCCAGCAACCAGTCAAAGTAATGTTTACGTCCACGTCTGTCCAAATGTCATCACTTCATCATTGTATCCTCTTGAGTTATGGCCAAAAAACATGTTTAAGTCCAAATGGATGTTTGTGCCAAATGTGAAGAAATGACCTCGAGGCGTTTCCTGACCGTCTGGAGAGACAACCTGAAAACACAACGCCTCCGGCTACGGCTGTCGCCGGCCGGGGACGCGTTGGAAAAAAAGATCCATCAAGTAATGAGGCTCCAGCTCACTGCGACTAATCAAGTCGTTCTTATCTGACCCAGCCTGCCCAACATCACCAACACATCTTTATATGTTTTAAGAGCGGCTGTTAAACCTCTCTTGTAAATACAGTTCATTATGTTTTAACAATCCGACTGCATGCTCTCGTTGACGTAAGTTAAGAGATGTTTTGTGAAGTATTCCAGAGGCTGTTATTTGCCCTTCCCTTTTTTTCCAATCCCACCACAAAGACAATCATTAGTTGGTGCAAATTAAAAGGCAGCAAAAGGCATCACGGCTATAAGCCTGATGGCAACTTAAAACTTCTGCATTTCCAAAGCAGTGACTTTGATGAGCAGAGAGAAGAGAGGCTTGTTTTGTAGGTTTACGTGCTCCCCCCCCCCGCTTCCTCTCGAAGTGTCGGGATAAAAAAGCGACACCGATATGATCTCACCAGCTAGAATACCCACAGTGGACTGGAGGAAGTCTAGAACAGAAGCAGAAAAAGTGTTCCCACTTCAGAGGACATTCAACTGAAAACATCTTGAGGGTAAATTCTGTCAGTGGGCCCCAACTTCACCAGCACACCCCCCCCCCTCTCTGTTGGCAAATGTAAGGCTTTGAACTCCAGGCTGGGAGGGGGGGGGGGGGGGGGGGGGGGAATTCGCCGGCCTGTCAGGACTATGAATGATGGTGGATGGAAAAGATCAGATCCTGCCTTCGCTGTTCCGCCCCCTCAGGGAAAAAGATCTTCTGACGATGCAGACCGAGCCACGCAACGCTAAACATGGCATGTCACAAAGAGCTCTCGCTCTGGGGGTGCAATGTATCATCTCTGCATACAAAGGCCCCAATTACACCTGCAGTTTCAGCAAAACACATCATCACCAACCATGAGATTGGCAGGCAGGTCGCCTCCAGAAACACTTTGAGGTGCTCTCTTAACAACGCAATGTTTCAAAGTGGGAGAGTCTTGAGAAGTCTAAGCACGAGAGACCATATGTGTAGTGTGTACACTGCAATGGTTTTGATCAAATGATAATTTAGGTTGGGTGGAGGGGGAAAAATGTCAGCCAAGATTCCCTTCGTCTACTTTGCATCAGCGCATTGCATCGTGGTTATTCTTGTGGCTTGTCTGTGGGAAAGGGCTCAACACCAATCTGCAGTGACTTGGCATGAAGCAGATCCCCCCCGTCAGTGTCTTCGCAGAACTCGCATGAAAACACGGCTCCGTGGCGGCAGTAAATTTCCCAAATCCTACTCATCGCCACCTTCACACCATCTCCCCCTTTCCATTACACTTTACCTTGACCGGTCTCACCGAGTCGAAATAAGTAGTAAATTAGATCCAACATCCGATGCCCCTTTTGATCTTCTCTGGAAGAAGAGAGAACCTCGACACACCCGCAGGCAAAGGAGAAAATAGCATTAATGGGCATCAGTGACGAGAGAGAGTGAGAACGAGACGACAACAGAGAAAAGAAGTCAACTGTTGGATTAAAGAGAGTGGTATGCAATCTGTGTCATGTATATGAGGGCTATTCTGTTGTTAATGTTCATATTTTGGTATCTACATCCCTCCATGATAGACCAATAGATAGAAGGTAGAGCTGTAAGGATACCCATCCATCCATGATGATCTATACATAGAACTGAATCAAACCACGTGCACCGAGTGCAACTGTGGATAAAACCGTTTATTCACACATACATTGGTTTGCATGCCCAGACCCTCACACACACACACACACACACACACACACACACATTTGTGTTGGAGGAAGGGGTGGGAGGTGGGTGACAGCATGGTCAGTCACTCCAAGGGCGGTCGTTTTTATCCCGGTGAAAGACGGGATTCACTGAAGACTAGAGGCGCTCATAAAATGCACAGCACTCAGGAAGAAGATGACCGAAGAGAGATCGGGGAGGAGGATAGCAATAAGGGGAGAGATGACGAAGATAGAAAGATGCCCGAGACTGAGAGTCAGAGAGACACAAGGCCTCGTTGATGAGAGGCCGCACAGCTGGATGGTTCAAGGAGACAGCAGCGGGGGGGGCGGGGCAAACAGGGAGAAGACAATGCAACAGGGCTTGTCAAAATGAAAATTTACTGTTGGTCAAGTTGCAAATAGCTTTGCTCCGGAGCCCTCGACGCTGCATTTGCATGAGATACGTGTAGAGAAAGCGAGTCAGAGACACGGGGGGGTGATGAAAGATCAAGGAAGCTCGCGCTCTAGAGATACTTGTCCGTGAGGCTGGTGCAAACACACAGTTAGTACTTAAACTGTGGAACAACATGTCAGGTTAGTCTAATTTGTCTTGCATATTTGGGATTTCTCAAAAATAAAAAGGAATGTAGCAGCATCTCCATTTATTTTCTAGGGCAATGCCCCGATGCCTTGTGACAATGATAAACAGTCTGGGTTCCAGACGTACACAATATTCTCATTCAAGTCACAGAAGAGGATCTCATGACTTAAGCCACACAGAATGAAGGCGTTAGTAGAACGTCAAATCAAGTGTAATTGAAGCAGTGTGATCTTGTTTCACGGTAATGTAAAGCACTTTGAATTGAGATTATCGATACCCTCGCCCTGCCGATAGCACGGAGCTGGTTTGAGGAACAGAGGGGTCTTTGTCCCAGACGGTGGTCTTTATTTACTGTTATCCACAAGCAGTAAACTGCTGCGAGACATTAACTGATCTCAAACCAGACATGATGCTAACTGAACTTACAGATCCAGTTATGAACTAACGAAGTTACAGTAATTGATGAGATCTGTGAACATGGCAGCATTGATACAAAAATACATCCCACTGGATGAGAATAATGTTATAATAACTGATAAAAATCACAATGACTACTTTTATTGTCCCAGAAATAATCTAAATCATTGTCAATTTAAGCCGATTTTACGCCACTGATATAATAACATAAAAGAATAATAATGCAAGTAAAAGTGATGAATCTCTCTATTCATTTTTAAAGAATATTGAGAGATTGAGAGACAAGCAAACCAATGAGTTCAATGGATTTCTGGCTGTAATTAATGAAATGCGCAAAAGTCTTATGAAGGCCTTTACACACCCGGGGAACAACTAATGAATGACAAGAAAATGCAAAATGTCTTTTATTGTGAAAGGTAAGAACCTTTGTCAAGGTTGGAAGGAGTAATAAAGTTTGTGGTCTTGAATGGGACAAGGAGCCTCCGTGTTGTTGTTTCATGAAGATATTCCTCACCCGGGATATTTCGGTTTTGGTATTTTGACCTATATTCCTGGTCTACAACTGTGTATATTTAGCAGGTACGTCTACTAAGTAACACCGGTTGACTCCATTTTAAATTTTATAAACAAACTTTGCAGACCATGAATATGTTTACGAGCTTCCCTCCACGGAAAAGAGGAAGGAAGAAGCTCAACAGGTGCACGAAGACAGCTGGGCCCCGAGCAAAGCTCAAGACCTGCGTTAAACCAGCCGGCCTCAGACCCTCCAGCCCAGCACAGAAGCTACATCGTGGAGCCTAAATGCGATTAGTGTCCGGTGGTAATCTAGAGCCTATTCATTCCTGCTTAAAGAGTAGGTGACACAATTGATTCAGAGGATTAGTCCACCTCTCCTCACTGGGCAGGGGGAGGGGAAATCAAAGGGCCCCCGAAAAAAAAAAAAGAGGAAGGAACTGTGTGGAAGAAGAGGAAGGAATATCAAAAGAAGCAGAAACGGGAGCAGGAGCCGTGAGCCCAACACTCTTCCATAATTAAAGCAGACAGTTTCTTTGTGCAGCCATGTCATTAACATAGCCCAGCACACTGCAGGGAGTCTCTTAGTTAGTGCATTCAGAACATACGTGGTGAGAGGAACCAGACACGAGGAACCGGCTGAAGCTGCAGATTCCGCCGCATGATGCGTTTAGCATTAAAAACCTTAATGACTGTAATTTAACGAGTACATTTAACCTTTGATTTAAATACATGCATTACCCCAAGCGACGTCATCACAGCAATCTGTATATAAAGGCAGTGGAACGTGGTATGATATCTTGCACGCACATCCACATAACAACACACGCTGCCGCTGTTCGGTCTATTCATGACACGAGGCTGTCACAGTGACCACTGAGACACCATGCGACTCACCACATGTCGTCACATGTGGGTCTGCCGTCTATGACGTTGTATCAGGCGTCAAACGTCCGCTTCTGTCAAGTGAAACCAAAGCTTTATGTCTTAAAGCTGCATTCTCTCTAATGTCCACCAGGGGGCGACTCCTCTGGTTGTATAGAAGTCTATGAGAAAATGACTCTACTTCTCTCTTGATTTATTACCTCAGTAAACATTGTAAACATGAGTTTATGGTCTCAATCTCTAGTTTCAAGTCTTCTTCAATACAGCATGAAGTCAAATTCTCATTCTCTTTTCAGAAAATCTTTCTATAAAGAGTTTCCATCCAATATACCATTGTGTCTGGCGATGGCTGCATCTGAAAACTCCCGAAAAAACCTTTAAAACTGACCGTTGACGATCTAAAATGAAGACAGATACAGCTAATGAAAGCCTTACTTCTCCCCTCACATGCTTTCAGAAACACATTTCTTTGAACTATTTTGTCAAATTAGAGAACATTCTGAACAAAACGCCACGTGAAGCCACGTGCCCTCACTAGCCACCAATCACAGATGTCGCTATAACACTTTAGGATTGTAGGTATAGTGTTGTATGACATCAGGAATAAAACAAGTTTTTCCTAAAGAAAAAGCTTGTTATCATACAGACTTGTTTATACCGTGGTTTCACATCTCGTAGCTCTTAGTCTACCAGAGGTTCATAGATAGCAAGGACGAAACAGATCAGATGAAACTGTAATCCAAAATACACACCGACTGAGCATTAAAACACACACACAGCAATATATCCGCACCGTCATTTGGATGTCAAGGACCCATTAGATAGCTAAATGTTTTACTGCCAGTAAAAGAACAGAATCTCTGTAGTAGCCAGTGTTCGCTCAGACAAACGCACTAAGAGTTGCAACGCAGATATTTTGAGGGACAGTCCCATTGGTGTGTGTTCTGTTTTTGGCTCCTGCAGCAGAAACAGAAACACAAGAGGAGAGAAGCTTCGACAGGTTCACACGTTAGTTCCACTTCCAGGAAGAGGCAGCTCACAATACAGACACACCGGAACTGTCCACGCGTTGTAGGAATTATTGGGAGCAGTTGTTTTCTCATAAATCCACATTTTCACAGACTGTACATCCTGAACCTCGCCCGCAAGTCCGCGTTGGGTCGGGTGTCTTGTTTCTTTTGGGGATCGAGGGGTAGTGGTCACCCAACCCTCCGGAAGGCCCTCTAAAACGGAGAGGAAGAAGAAAATCCCCAGAATGCTTTGCGAACTGCCGCGTGGAGCATGCAACTTTGCTAATAAAAAAGGCCCACAAACGTGTATATCTCTGCAAATAATCATGCATAAATGTTGGAATATGTTAGTTTAATGAAGATGCAAAGGAATATGTAAAGTCAATAGTTCTTTGACTAAATGAAGTTGACATAGATGTCACACTGTCCCGGGAACGACAACAACACACACACACACACACACACACACACACACACACACACACACACACACCTCCATCTACTCGCACGTCTATGCATCTCTATGCGTGTTTTCTGCTTTCTTCTGTAGATTTTTCATTTTATTCTGCATGAAAGTGCACAGCGGTGGCATATAAAGAAAGTCCTATGAGCTCTCTCTCTCTGTCAGGTTCTGTGTGCGCTAGCCTCGTCATACGTTCTCCACAGATCAAGCTACAAAGAGGAAGAGACAGGCAAGCGGGAGACTGAATTTAGAGTGTTAACAAGCAAAAAATAAATAAAAAAATGAATATCAAAGAGCAAACAGCGTGGCAGAGCGACTGAAGTCTGACTTAGAAAGGACGATGAAGGGAGTGAAAGCAATGGTGAACTGCAAAGAAACATAACGGAGGTAAAGTGAAAGACAGAACAGAGTGAGAGTGAGAGAGAGAGAGAGAGAGAGCGCTTACATCACTTCCTGGCTGGTCGCTCTTCCACTAACCACGAACTACAGCACGTGTAATTAGAATGTGAACCATTCAGGATTTAAAAATATGTATAAATATCAATTTGTTTGCATTCAAAAGAAGCACAGCTCTCATTAAAAGGTGCTCAATACCAAAGTCGGAGCATATATCTATTGCCTCCACACAGCTCTTTAACACGGTGGTGGCTGAGCCGGCGCCTCGAAGCTAACGGTGCTAACTGCGCTAGCAGTGCAAACAATGGCAACAGTGCTGACGGAGCTAACGGTGTTTAACCGAAGGGGGAGCCGGAGGAGAGGCTTCCACGTCAGCGCTGTCGTATAAGTGCAGTACAGAGAGGCGGAGTGAGCTAAACGAAGCACAGAGGAGCTCAGATAAACATGTTTGATGCTGTGTTAATGCTCTGAATATCAGACAGAGAACCGTTGAGATTACTCTTCATTGTACAGTAACTGTTAAAAGTGGATTCCTCGTGCATGACATCCCCGTCCTGCTGGTGTTAGAGCCACATGTCTGGTCTGATCTCCGTCTGTCGTAATTATGAAGGAAAACATGTTTCGCTTAGCTTACAATAAATACTGTTATCGGGGGGGTGGTGGGGGAGACAGCTAGCCTGTTTGACTCTGTCCGAAGGCAAAGAAAATGAATTTACCACGCATGTCTAGACAGATGGAGGGATCTGCAGGATGTACTGTGAAGCACAGTGCTGCTGCAGGGCTGACGTCTTAGTGGTTTGCATCATTACAAGGTTGTTCTTACTGCTGCAACAGACCCTGGCCGAGGTCCCACCGGTACTACGCAGCACCAGGAGCCTACTCTCAGTCACAGTCGGGCGGATACAGAGGCACGGAGGTCTGCACTGGGAACCACCAGCAGGAAACACAAAGCGAACCAATCACGGCCTCCGTGGTGCCCGACTGGCCTTTGTGTGCAGCGTTTAGCGGAGACATTCTGCCAAAGGAGTGAGATTATTCCAACCTGTTGCCAAGACAAACGCGTGTTGTTCCAGAGGTTTTGCTGCAATCTGCCTCAACTAGTCTCGTTTCACTGCAGTGTCCCAAAACAACTGCCAAAGAGATGAGATAAGCTTAGTCATGTTTTAATAAAAATACGTCTATAGGGTTCTGAGAGGCATTTTCCCCTTTTTTTTCTGGCACCAAACAAACAAATCAGTTAATCAAAAAGTAATCTAAAGTGAAAACAATCATTTTGTGCAGCCCCATTGCCCTAACATGGCCCTGCAGCTAAACCCCACAAAAGGTATAAATGAGCCAAAGAGGAGAGCGAGAGACCGAAACGTCATCAGCGCGGCGGCTCAACAGCGTCGTTCCACCTTAAGAATCCCACCGAGCACCGTGCCGTACGTTAGAATAACACAGACCGCTTTGTCTGGTGAGAAACCTTTTCATTCCACATTCTGCAGCAGACACACCCTTATTTGCTCCAGCTCTTAATTCCACCCTGCTGTTCCTAGTACACCGTGTCGAACGCTCGGTACATTATGTACTTGAACATGATCGTGCACTACAGTCAGTATTCTTCTCTCTCAGACTCAGGACATAGGTAAGAAAGGTGTGTACCTCGCTGCCTGTTCGTCTGTGGACTGTGATGTGAGAGTGCATTGTTCCCCCGCTGGAGAGGCGACACCGGGGGATCTACACCTCGCACACAGACGGAGCTACAAGCCAAGGTCTGTGTTAGAGCCAACTGGGTCCAGCTGTAATATGAAGGAGGTGAAACGAGGACGATGAAAGTGACAGAATCCCGTTCGCTCACGTAAAATCAGTCACAGGCCGTCTCCGCTGACACCACTCTGAGCCTTTTCAATTTAAGACGTTTACAACAGTTTGAGAGTTATATATGAAACTTATTTGGTTTCTTTTCAGAGAGTGTGATGAGACGATTGATGTCAATGAGTGTGCGTTAAGTACGAAGCTGGAATCAGGACGTGTCATATCCCACATAGATTATACATCAAACTGATAGATAGAGATAGATGGAGTAAACTCTATTGTCACAGAGGGGAAAGAGTCTGTGGATCTGCATTAAACATCACCAAAACAACATGAAAAGATCTCAAACCAATGAGACATTTGACATTGACAGCACATCAGCTTTTAAAGAAACAACAACAACTGTTAAAGTGCAAAATATTCAGCGTTAAGGGTTCAGCAGCTTGATGGAGGAAACAAACGATAGCTTCAAGCGGTCTGATTTGCACAGGATGTTGAATGTGTGAACTATGTGGTAATTATATATCTAATGAAGCTTCCCCAGTCGTACATCAGCGTGATCTGGCTCCATACAGCCTGAAGAAGTGAAGTCTCTGCTGCAGCATCAGTGCAGACGGTCGTCCACGTCGTGGACACCTGAGTGTTTGTACGATCACACCTCTGGATGATGGTCTGGTTCTGGATGATGGTCTGGTTCTGGATGATGGTCTGGTTCTTGATGATGATGCTCAGATGTGATACCAAAAAAACCATTTGAGGCTCCGTGTGCCATGTACTGTATATTAAACTATTTACAACCTCGACTGTCCTCTCCTGTGTTCAGTCGAGTGTTTGAGTCAATAATTGCTTCCCAGCTGCGCTGAGGCAGAATTTAATGTTTTTTTGAAGGATCTGGTTTGTGCAAACGATTTATTTTGAGGCAAAATTGTAAATGAAACATTCAGAATGAAGTGTTTTTGATGAAATACCACAATTAAAAGCTTTGATTTGGCTGTTTTTTTTCTGATGGAAGCGTTCGTCACACATGATGTGTTCGAGGAGCGGCGGAAAGATGAACATCTGAAGAGAACGTGGGCTGCCATAGCTCCTGGCTATGATAAACAGTGTCTTTTGTTGGCAATTGTTTAAAGAAAACTATGTATTTCGCTCCCTCAGGCGGGTTCAGAACAGGTAGAGGAGTGAGGATCTCTGCTTGTTGGCAACGGGAAATAAAAACACTGAGATTCTGGAGCATTTCTGGACCATACTTCATATTTCATATTTTATTCTACTCTAACTTGCTGCTGCTACAAACAACCCCCCCCCTGGGGATGAATAAAGTTTACATCTATCTATCCATTTCCTGTCACATTTTTTCAACAGCACTATGTAACTTAGTATTAAATACCCTGAAAATTAAACACGAGTAGAGTAAATAAACTCTGTCGTAAATACACAGCAGTATTGGTTTACACTTTTCCCAGCGGCCGCCCGCTGCTGAAAGACAAGTCGGAGCTCAGTTGCAGCTTGATGGACGCACAGCAGCCTCGTTTCTCCCAGCTGATCTGGACTAACTTTAACTCTCCTCCTCCTCCTCTTCCTCACCAGATGAGCACAACAATAGTGGATTAGATATCTGGCAGAGGAGGAACGGACGGGCGCCTGACGGGCACTACGAGCGGTCGCTCTGCCAAATTCTCAGATTGTGTACAGGACACCTGCCACTGTTGCTTTATTAACAACCAGAGCGCTCAGAGCGCTGTGTGACAGACACAGTGTTGATACAGTGAACGGTAACAGGCTGTAGAGATGTAACTCACTACTGTACATCTGCAAGTTTTCACAACATCCTGAACTGAAATGAGCTCGTCTAGCACTCTGGATCTTACAGAACACGCGATGCCATCACACTATACATAATTGATGGCTCAACATACGAGCTACATTGTTTGGGCTGAGAGACACACCTTGTGTGGGTAACTGTACGCTTTTTCCTTTTGTGCTCAGAGAACTGGAGCTGTGACAGCGCTATGATCAAGTGCTGTGATGAAGACGATAAGGACTCCGTGAGAACACTGCTTCTGTCGGTACGCGTGCGACGGCAGACTGACGCCTACCACAGGGTTAATAAATATCTAATGTACATTCGCTTGAGAATATTAAATAATGATGTGGTTGCCAAGATAAAAAAGAAACGCTGAAGCGACACTCGGCGGTGTCTTTCAGAGGATTTGAGATGTTAGAATAAAGACACAAGAAAACAAGCCCACAGCCCCGGAGGACTCTGCATTACAGCAGAAATATAATATAATTATATAATATAAGGTCGCAGATCAGCTTAAAGACGGACGGACCGGACGCCTGATGCTCCCGCTGCAGCGTCGGAAGGCCTCCGTGTTGCCTCGTGGTGATCTGAACCGCCGATGTCTGCTAAGAGATCCGTAGAGAGCAGGGATGGGTATCGATAGGATTTCTATCAATATTAGTACTCTAATCGACACTTTTATCGGTTCTTTTTGATTACTTTGTTACAATTAATGAAGAAAAGAATCCGCATTGCTTTGTTATTCTAGTACGTAAACAAAGAGTCTTTCTTGAGCAGCAACACAAAAAGAAACCAAAACCGTTAAAGACACATTCGCAGCTAAACAATTAGCTTTCATTGATTAGCCTATTCTTATTATCGAACTCTGTGTGGCATCGCTTACGGACGGCTGCATTTCTGCAGATGGATGTTCTGCTCGTTGGTGACATGTTGTGAAATGTAGCCACGCTTTGGATCTTGTGTTGCTTCCAGATGTGGTAGCAGTTGCTATAAGTAGCTAACAGTTTTCTTGACTAATGAAGAAATATACATGTTTTTTTTTTTTTTAGAGCTGCTGTTTCTGTAAATCAGCTTCAAACACCCCTCACAGCTGTGTTGATCTCATCCACACCCGTCTCCACTTTGTGGTCGCCATTATGTTTTTTCTTCTCATAGATGAAGACGATGTCCCCGCTCTTCATCCTTGTTAATTGGGTGTCTAACTGGAGGGAAACAGCCGTCAATGAGCACAACACCAGACCCCTTTTTTTGGAATAGCTGAATAACTAGGAGATGTTCAGAGGTCTGGAAACAGACCGGCTCTGTGTGTGATGCTCAAGTACAAACACACTACAGCCAGCAGCGCTACAGGGCGAATGAACCCTAGACGGCAGATCAAACAGGACCACTTCTAATGCAATAATGACGGGAAAAAATGTGATTCCTAAACAAGTTAGCAAAGGTCTGTTCCACATGTTTGGTTTTCCCCGACAGACCACGATGGGCTTAGGCAGGATGAACGCGCCGGAGTTCACATTCAGTGTAAATTGACTGGGTAAAGAGGGGCCTGATGGACGGATTAGGACAGCTTTACCAGCTGAAAACAGGAACCAGGACCGCTTCACTGCAACAAAAGATGTGCTTTGACAGAAGAACTTGTGCCGTCCAAAGCCCTTCGAGCCAAAACGCACTTGTTTTTTCAATCCCTCTCGGTCTAAATATGTTCGATGAGTGAACGCACAGCCATAAAGAGTCCATGTGCATCGCCAGGAGTCCCCATTGAAAATATGCTAATCATAAGCTCTGTGCGTCTTTCTTTTGACTTCATTTTGGCGCCTGGGGATTAATTCCGATGTTCTTTTGAAATGCAGATAAGAATTAACGGTAAAGTGTTTACAGGTACCGACGCTCTGCAGCGGCACTACGCACAGAAGACGTGTAGAAGTATCACCGCGACGGTGAGAGAGAGCTGAAGAGCTGTGAGGGGAGCACACGAGAGAGACAACACATCCGCTCTGCACATGTGTTCACATGTGGGGATCTGAACCAGACCGACGGACAACCGAACGGAGGGATGAAATGCGGGGGGAAGGGGGGGGGGGCTCGGCGCCACAGCCAAACTCACTAAATCACCGGGCTAATGTGCAGCAGGCCGGTTGTCATCCGAGCATCTCGCACAAGAGCAAAAAAACACTTGAATGCTGTCCCGAGCAGCTCTACGCACACTCATTGTTATGTACATGGACCCACATTAAAGCCGAGCGGGGAGGGGGGGGGGGGGGGGCTCGTGTTGACAGAGCTCAGTGGGTCTTAGCAAAACACCACGCCGGTGCCGTAAATCAATTAAAAGCTTGTTTGTTTGTTGATCGGCACGTGCACGGCGAGACGGGAATGATGCATTGACCAGGAATAAGAATCCCGGAAATGAATTAGCATGTTGCCACTTCTGGTTCCCTCACTGTGGTGTTTCTTTTATGTGTTTTTTGATTAGATGCTCTTTCGTTAACACTAGAGATTGTAAAGTTTAGTTCTCTGATGTAAAATAGGTCAGTAAACACCCCTCTGGTGAGTTTAGAAGCTTTTACGCGTCTTTAATAAGAGTGTAAATGAGACGACTGAGCGTCCTCACTAGAACGCTCGTCCTCCTTTAGCTTAGTGGAGGAGACGTGAAGTCACGTGACCTGATGAACAAAACGTGTAAGTATCATAAACATGTGTAAGAAAACCCAGAAATCCAGAATCCAATGATGAAATAAACCCCGCTGGCATTTTGTTGAAGGAAACTGTGCGATGCCGACTTCCGCGGTTGGCCTACAAAAACACGTCATCCCCGCAGCATTTTATTGGAGATAAATGAGCAAATGAGAACGGAGGGGTCGTGCAGAGGTAAAAGAAAAAGGCGGTTGAGTCACGAGGGAATAGAGGAGACTACGGTTCGACTCTTTAAAAAGCCGGAGCGGGGGATCAGCGCCGGAGTAAATAGAGACTAAGTTAGAGTGAAGCTGACGAATGTAAAGTGATGTGCACATATGTACGACACAAAACCAGCGCACGCTGCTCTCTGAATAGTTTATGACCTCAGCATATTAAAGGTCTTCACATGATGCCGGCCTCTTAAACGGCTTAAATGTCCGAAACTTTAAACCAAATACGTTTGATACGTTTTTAAGCATTTTTCTATGAATTTATTCCTTTAGAATGATGAATAATGAAGCGCTGACCTCATATAATATGAGGTCTCTGACAGCGCGGAGGGAACTGGAAGATGCTTTTGTGATACTGTATCAGGGAGTAGGATGACTAATTGATGTTGGGCTGCCTTCTTAGGTATTATTACGTACAACTTGTCTCGATATGCAGCTGCATGTAATATATATAACTCTTAGTATTGAGAGATAAAGAGATTTAAATGGGGGGGGGCTACAAAATCAATCATCCCTGAGGGCGATTGAGAGTAATGTGGGTCACAAAGGTTATTGAAACACTGTTGGGCAATACATCAGGTAGTGACAATAAGAAGACAAGAGGAGGTAACAGTGAGAGAATGACAGACAGGGAAGGGGGGGGGGGGGGGGGGGAGCTATCGGACCGTCGGCTAAAACCTTCTTGGGACAGGTTGTCAGTGGCCTGATTGTCGGCCTCTTTTCCACACACACACACACACACAAACACTCCCCGGGGTCAACATGTGGGGCGACAGATGCAGAGCGAAGGGGCCCAGGGTGCTGCTGCAGCCTGCAGTTGATTTAGGATTGTTGAACGTGAGCCAAAATTCCTGAAGGAACACAGTGAGTGTGGGGGTGCAGCCATAAAAAAAAGAAAGAAATAACAGCCCAGAACTGGGGTATAAAAAAAAAAAAAAAAAAAAAAAAGAGGCGGGAGAGGAAAAAAGGGAATGTGGTGGATATGAATATTGTGTGTGTGTGTGTGTGTGTGTGTGTGTGTGTGTGTGTGTGTGTGAGCGCAGACATGCTGGTGTTGCTATGGTGAAACAGGATTTTAGGAATGGGGGAACGGGAGTATTCCAAATGGGAACGTTGGGGGTGCAGTGTGTGCAGGGAGCCAAAGTCACATCCCAGGATTCACATGTGCACACATGTGAATGTCAGGGAGTGCTGCGGCATAGATGCACTAAAGGATACTCGAAGGAGAGTTATGGAGGTGCAGCACGAGATAGAATGAAGGGTTAAGAGGGCAGATCAGGGTTAAAAGGATGAGCGTGAGAACAAAGCAAAGACACAGGAAACAGAAGAACAACAAGGTGATAAAAGCGGTACTGTTGGCTGGGTGTCAGCTGAGCCCTGAAGCTCTGCTGGATGTGCAGGCGTTTTGAAAAGAGACGCACACCAAAAGGGGGAACGCAGACTTGAACTTCCCACCTCTTCTGAGCCAGACCACATCCAGACCACACAGTATCAAGAACCATAACACCGCGCTTCCCACAACAGCACTAACCCTGAAGCGCTCCGCATTCTGAATGCTTCACCGGCTTGTGTAAACGAGCACATGCACTTTAACGTGTCACTTTAACGGCGCGAGCCATCTGGTCTGCACCGTTGTGTTTATTGTATGGATGATGTGTTGTCATTGTGGCAGCGCCTTTTTTTGTTGCGTGTCCATTGAGCGAAATACTCTTTATAATACAAAATACTGAATTTGAGTTTTCCTCTGGATACAGTTGCACACATAGGGCTTTTATTGTGAAAGGGCAGAACGGAAGGAGTGGATCTGGCCTGCGTTGCCGTTGTAAAGGTTGTCGAACAATATAGTGAACGCACAAAGTATTTGGTTGGTGCAAAAGATAAGAAAAAAAGAAGTGTAACATAATAAGCACAAGAGGTTTTGAAGGATCCAGGACTTTGACACATACTGTACTGAAGGCCTTAAAAACCTTGCAGCGCCTTTTCATGCTATAATAAAGGAGAGGAAGGTTGCTGGTCTGCTAGCGCGGCGGCCGCGGTTCTCTCCTCCCATCCGTATGCATTTCACCTTTATGTGAGGCTAAGCAAACACCGCCGCCTGCCTCCATCCGTCCATGTGAGCCCCATTATACCCCGTCGGATCAGAGGGCAAACACTTTGTTTGAGAAACCTACAAAACTCCTCGTCCTGAGAATGAGACGTCCACCGCGGGGTTAACACGCTTCTCTCTTTTTTTTTGCAAAACATACCTTAAAAACCTTCAACCAGATTCACAGCACTGATCCTGTTTGGTCTGGTTGAATTCTTTAAAATCATGTTTTGTGATCGGTCTAAGGAGAAAAGAGGCGACACATTTAAAAAGGTAGATCTGAGGATGTATATATAATAAAACGGACTTTACTCAACTTCTACAAGCCTGATAGTGATCATAGCTTCAAATAATAAATCAGCAGCTCTAATCACCAGGAGAGGACTGTGTGTTTGGAGGCGAGGCTGTGTGAACTGTAAAGTGCTGTTCTTGTGTAATTGACGGAGCATCATGCTGGTGCTATTTTAATAACTGTTTGGATTCGACCACATGTTTGGATGCGGTCTAATCAACCTCAGGTCTAACTGAACTCAGATCAGTCCTGTTTTTTCTATCTTTAAAGCGTCTTCGTGCATGTTGGGGTTTAGGAAGGTTTTCCACGGTCGATGGCTTCACAATGAACCACAAACCTTCTAAACACTAATTAATTTCCCCCCAGAAATCTTTAACACATATTACTGTTTGTTCAGACAAACTGAATTTGTAGACGGACAATTCTCCAGCAGACATCCGTGATGGCGTCAGATGTGGTTACAGTTATCGCATGAAACTTCCCTTTGTGAAAATCATAAATGCATCCAGTCTTGACACGCTAAACCCCTCCCCCTCAATACAAACACATACATCTGGGATTACTGCTCCTTTTAATTCTTGGTTATATGCCTGTCATGTACCTTATTGTTGGTTTTTAGCTCAGCCTGGACTTGCAGTGATCCTTTCGCCGCCGGCTGAGTGTTCAAACCGGAACCGGCGCGGTGAGTCGGTTTCACACCGAGCCCCCTTTTTCTTTTTTTTCTTCCTCTTTATCAGCACCTTCTATTTATAGCACCTTCACTGCTGCAGCGGCACAGCTTAGTACAGTATGTTCCACAAAACACATGCCTCTCCTGACCACGTCCCCAGGCATGCCTCTGCAGTCGTCTCCCACTGCTGCATGCATGAGTGTATGGAGAGACACACACACACACACACACACACACACACACACACACACGCACACACACGCACACACACGCACACACACGCATGTACATAAATGGACTCACACAGCCTTCGGCGTACACACACACACAGACAGGGACACAGGGACACACAGACAGTGACAAACAGGGACACATTGGGTGACACCACACAAGGACACAAACACATTAACGGGTTACAAACAGACAAGGACACGCATAGAGTCATAATATGGCGAGTGATTTACACACAGACTGGGACAAACAGGAACTCACAAAGAAGACTATTTACAAAAGACTATGTATTACATTTAAGGGAGAATTACATTATTCCAATGATTCTGGACAGTTTAAGTCACTGGTCTCAGTCTCTTAAATTAGAATATTTGATGAGTTTCTGAGCACTTTATGAAAGTTTAAACTGAAAATCTTTGAGTGCTGGACAAAAGAAAAACAGCTGAGTCGCCTGTAGAAAGTCACTGATGGCTTCATTTAACAAATGTTCAACCTAACGCAGAAGTTCCAACAAGTGCAGTTCCTCAAATGACCACTTGAGGCTCCAAAAGTGAGTCAATCCCCATAGACCCCAATGTTAAAATGTGCAACTTTAACACAGAATTATAACATGTTTACGGCCTGATACAAAACTTTACAAGGGGTGCATTTCTATACAACTTACGTAGCATATCAAGTAACCGTTATTGATCGTATTTAGTGACGTGGTATAATAAGGACGAGTATAACGAGCAGGAAAAAGGACTTTCACCCAGGGGACCGCTGTTCTTGTCTCATGTGAAACCAAAAGCGCTTCTTACATCACGTTGTTTGCTTGTTATGTAATAAGTTTTGTTAGAAAGTCCAGTAAGGTTGGTTGTTACTTATTCATGGTAGTTAGGCTACCTTGTTAGGCTACGTTGTTAGGCTACGTTGTTACGCTACGTTGTTACGCTACGTTGTTAGGCTACGTTGTTAGGCTACGTTGTTACGCTACGTTGTTACGCTACGTTGTTACGCTACGTTGTTACGCTACGTTGTTACGCTACGTTGTTACGCTACGTTGTTACGCTACGTTGTTACGCTACGTTGTTACGCTACGTTGTTACGCTACGTTGTTACGCTACATTGTTACGCTACATTGTTACGCTACATTGTTACGTTACAAAAAACTGCTCTGATTGACATTTGTTCAGAAAATAATCTGCAGATTTTTATAAAACAACCAACCTCACAATTACAGGACTGGCTCTACCACCTGACCTACCGACACTGTGGGCTTGTACATATTTTTTTTAAAGATATCACAAATAAGTTTCATTCGCCCAGCTGTTGAACAGAAACTGCCTTCATACCCCAGTGAAAGCACCGTGGCTGGTCTTCCCTCTCCGTTCTTTAGCTTAAAGACAAACGTGTTCCCATTCAAGAGTCAACACTGAGCTGTACAGCCAAACACAGGAACAGCCAAATGTCAATTCTATCAGCTAGAACCACACAGACAAGGGCGGGGGGGACAGGAACATTACGGACACTGGATTGATATGAACTCAGCAGCCCTGCTCAGAATGAGAAAGTATATAGATCGATCATAAGATCAAAGCTGAGTCTGCATGTTCTACAGAGCGCCAGGACTGAACAGCACAAGACATCTTAAAGCACTTAGCAAAATAACTTCAATATACAATAACTTAAAGGGCCAGCTACGGGAGTGGCCGAGTTGTTTGAAGCTGCATTAGCATCAGTTAAATCAGAACTGGAGAGTTGTTTTGACACCGAAGGCTTTTCCTAGATGAGAAAGACGTGTTCTCCACTCTTCTCCCGAACGGCTTCTGCACGAGTTTGATTGACAGATGGTTCTTCCAATTATCTGCCAATTATTTTTTTTGAAAGTCGCTTATGCAAAAAAAAAAAATATGTCTCCTCAAACGGTTCTGTGTAAGCGTGCCATCTGGTGCGTGAGGGTAGCTCAATACTGGACCCATTAGTCACAAATGGGGAAAATAGAGTCAGAGTTGAGAAAAGTGTGTCAAAACCACTCGGGCACAAACTTCAGCGAAAGTAACTTTTGACAGCCTTGGCTGAGGTTCCACACACACACACACACTCGGTGCTTTGCCAAAAGGCACACGGGCAATTTAGTAATAGAGACAACACTTCAGCTGTGAGTGTAGCGCGAGATCAAACGACAACAAAAAGAAAAGAACATCAAGGCACAAATTAATGCCAGTGAGAAGGAGCAGCGAGAATCGTTAAAATGAGAGCGAGGCGTCATTTGGGACTAATATGTACGACGATACGAGTCATCTCTTCTGGCATCTGTATCGCTCGGATATTATTAATCACTCATGCTGTCAACCCCCCCCCGTAAAAAAAGGTGTACATGTGATCAAACTTTATTACACAATGTATTAAAGTCTACTAGACCTCTGCCCCACAGGGGCGGAGGGAAAACTTCCCAATACGGCTCCAACTGTGGCAAGTTGCAACCGGCCTGATACCTTATAGAATCGCGTCTCTTAATGAGAAGGTGCAGAACGCGGATAACTGATCTGGAACTCATCCAAATACAGTACAAAAGGTGGGCTGATGCATTCCTGTGGCCCTCCCCTCTGTACCCAACAGCTGGAAGACGTTATATATTGTACATGCTTGTGCATGCGCTCACCTGTCTGCGCCGAGGACGGGGTTTCAGTGCGAGCGCATTCATCTGAAAACAAACTTTAATAAATCCTCAAGGTTTAAACGACCCCCCCCCCCTTTCTTCCCTTGTGCGTCTTTAATAGCGTGCATGTAAAGAGGTCCTCGGCACCCTTCCACATGCCTGCGTAAAACTCAAACCAGACTGCACTCAGTGTCGTAGTGGAACTAACAGTCGAGACCACGTGGAGAGCCGAAGAGAGCGTCCACTGTGTGTAAGCGAGGCAAACGTTCCGAACCCCGGGGCGCTTTTCATGCTCTCGCCTCTTCTCTTGCCTTTATTGGAGTCCTCCAAAGTTCACTTCGTTTGTGTGGCAAAAGGAGTAGGAGGACTGGAATATTTGTGTCCCGACAACAAAAGAGCTGGAATGCCCTTCTCCACACTGATTAACGCTGCCCACCAGTCTCCGGACATTTCTAGGAGAAGCTCTTAATTATGGAATAATGTTCAGTGGATCCAGAGCTTTTTGCAACTTGGACGGAATAAACACGCTGCCTAAAGATACTCTGGCTTCAGTTTGGAGTCTCAGAGAGCTGCACACGGACACAAAGAGAACCTTTCTTGGGCTGAAGGGAGATTTGAAATGAACACCTCTGCTTTGAGATATTGCCTGCCAGAGGGCACTCCATCAGATCCAACTCAGATACATACGTGCTGCTATATGCCCAGTTTGGAACTACGTGAGCCAGCAAGTTCCTGCACGCTCCCCCCCCCCCCTCAGAGCAACAGAATGTACCACTTTCTCCCTCACCGAGATATACCGTTACTGTACAGCGTGTCTTATCCGCACCGATGCGTTACTCATTAAACCTGTAAACCAGTCAGACGCTCAGCCTGTTCTGTCCTTAGCGAGAGGTAAAAGACCCCGTGAGGTCTTAAGTCTGGGCCACACATGGTATCTTTATCTCTAATCCCACAGGGCTGAGGCCCTGATAGGGCGAGAATGAGAGCAAACACGGCCAGGGCATTATTGAAACAAGAAAAGACGGTCGTGGTCGAGTACGTTGAGTACTTTGAACCCGTGTTCTCTTTCTACTTGAACGGCGGCGCAGTGGCAGACCGGGCTGTATACAACATGTATGTAACGGGGCGGGGACTGTTTGTGCAGGAACTTGTGTTCATCTCACTCCCTCGCTGCACCTGTTCTGACGCCGCCTTGGGGAAAGATTAGGCACAGGGGAGGGAATGAGGGACAAAATGTAATGCAAGAATGTGGCCCTTTTAACTACAAGATCTCCAGCGCGTTGAGCGTAAACACAGCTGGGATGAACATACACTGGACTGCTCCACATCAGCGTGACTTACTGGAGTGTGACCGTATTAATGCATTCGGCATTAAATCATGCAGAGAGAGAGAGAAAAGGAGGATTCATGGGGGCCACATAAAGGGACTCGCGATGTCAACAGTTTGGGTTCTCCAGCAGCTATATAGTTCAACGCCTTGTTTAATAATCCGGAAGCGGGAGGACGCGTCGCAAATAATGTATCAAAAAGATTTTGGTGACTGTCGGGGATGAAAGCGCTCTCCCACTTCGGTGCTTTGGTTGAATGGTAATCAGGTTCACAACAAAGGGAGGCCGACCTCACCGGGAAGTTTGTTTAAAACTACAACAAAGCATCCGACCCGATATCCACGTCCCGTCTGTCACCAGCAGTCAGACGGCGACACTTCCTTTGAAATAGTTGCAGATTAATTTCAGTCAGTCAGCTTTATATCAATGATTCAATAATTATCTGAATTGTGTTTGATTAATGCTCAAATGATACATTTGTCTACTTCTCGCCGTCCGTACATCCCTGCAGCACTCCTATGTCTTGTTACTATCTACATCAGATGTCCCATCATGCACTGCTATTAGAAATCCGTACATTACACAATCCCCCGACACGTGTAACTGCCACCCGAAGGTTCAAAGCGCAGAGACGTAACTGCTAACACTGAGAGCGGGTAGCGGCTTAACGTCTCTTTGATTCCATTTAAAATACTGTCCCGTGATAAAGCCTTCATGTAAACACCCTGCTATCTCGATAAGAGATAAGAAAATATTTTGTCTGTGCAGAGAACTACTAAAATGTTCCTGTCATGTCATGTCCCCCCCCACCCCCCGGTGAAACCTGTGAGAACAATGTGTCCAGTCTGGTTTGCTCAAAGAAGTTATTCATTGTTAGCCTGAAACTGGATAGCACTCGATACAATCATATCTGTTTCACACCACGATACCCGGCTGGACGTCTGACAGCAGCCGCTGCACCGGCTCAGAGGGAGACATGTGGAACATGAAGCCGAGCTGTGATCACAGGGTTATGGATCTTTTGTTTTTTACTGTTGTTGCTAACGAGCAACCGTTAGCTTAACACAAACGTAGAACTGTACGCTTCCTCGGATATTATCAAGCGACAACAGACCAATCTGCGCTGATGCATCACGCTGTCAAATGAGTAACAAGACGCGTCAGTGCAGACGTGCTAATGATGTGATTAGCAAGTCCAAGTTCAGCTAATAAATATCCCGCCAAAGTCCAACTTTGGTCCAGTTCTATTTTTGACCACACGTTTGCTGGAGTAGGGCTGCTCAATTTTTGGTAAAAAAACAATAATTACGATTGTTTTGGTCAATATTGAGATCACGTGTGTATCGATAACTAACATTGTGCATTTATTAAAAAAAATCTTTCAAACAGTGGAGTTTCTTGCACTTTAAACATAATCCTCACACTAAATAAAGGCTCGATTTTGTACAATTCAAAGTGTAACGCATCAATCTGCTGCACTTTGAGAAGAAATAAAGAGGCTAAATCTACGGAGTCCACGTCCCATGAGAGGCTCCTCCCACAGAGAGCGTCCCCAGGCAAGCTGTGCGGACTTCTTTTTAATAGATAATATAGGTAATTGAAAATAAAATCTGATTAATTCGCCTACATCAGCATCTTGTACTCTACTAGCAAAATGCACAAGGACGCACTTAAACTTGCATGTTCCTTATCAATTCTAGAATCAGCCAATCAACAGAGAACTGTTCCACACGTTGTGGATGTGGATTACCCGCAGTACACACGAATAAAAGCTTGAAATTGACAGCCTTTGGAAACATCATTAATACTTCAGCTCCTACGTTTGCACTCTGCAGCACCAATCAGCTCCAATTAAAACAGGAACACGGCTCTGAGAGGTCGGCGGTCGTTACCCGGGAACACTCTCCGCTCACTGACAGCTGCGCTGTTTTACATTTTCCGCTTGAGCCGTCCTTCTAAACCCCAAAACAGAGCGAGCCTGAGTGAAATCACAGAGTATCAACAGAGAGATGCGGAAGAGGAGGCAAAAAAAAAAAACAACCACTTCCTCTCAATGAATGAGAGAGCTGTCCAAGAAACCGCACGGGGTTCATAACACACCACCCACTCTATCTCCGCAACGCTGCAACCTGACATTACAGCTGCACCTTGTTTATCCTGCACAGCGACTAAAGGCCAGCGTAGCGCCTCCGGCCCCGCTGAGCCTCCCGACCACCACGCAGGTAGAGCCGCCTGTCGCAGCATCGACACGAACACTAATTCAACCTGCTATTTTGTTCCAGTCGTTTTGCAGTTATTGTTTCCTCCTTGCCTGGAAATGTCATTTAGCGGCATGCTGGGTAATTGTCTTTCGAAATTAATCCCTGGCTTCTTTGCAGAGTAAAAAAACAATATTCTGTCTAGACATTCAAGAGCCTGAAGGCAGGTTATTAAGTTAGTTCATTGATTACCAAGAGAAAAAAAATGCTTATTCAAATGTTGCTGACAGGAGAGGAGGCCGCATTAATACAGCGACAGCTTGCGAGCACATCCGTCTGACTGTAATGGTTTCATTTTAAATGTCACGGTGTCTCTCTTCTGCCCGGCATTAACGGCCATAAAGCTTACTTCCACCGGTTAGTGCCGGGCAGGGCTCGGATGGCCATCTGAGAAATTCAATTCACTCGAAAATGAAATTGAGGTTTAGTACGTGGGGCTGTCCTTAAAGCGTGCGCTGGGATTACCCGACCAGGTGGCGAGTCAGACCGGTCAGGAAAAATAAAAGTAATTCAACCGCTGGCTCCGAGCCCACTCACAGTCTGCCCGTCCAGCTTTACAGCGCTCCCTGCTCGGAGATAAATGTCAGCAGATTATCTGTGTAAGAATTCAAATGTATTTAGACTGTGTGTGTGTGTGTGTGTGTGTGTGTGTGTGTGTGTGTGTGTGTGTGTGTTTGTCTGCGTGCACGTGGATGTTTGTACATATTTGTCCGTTTGATTATGTGTGTGCACGTTTGTGAATGAGTGCCCAGGTGTGTACTCGTCTGTGTTTACGAGTGTGAGTGTGCACGTGTGTGTGTGTGTGTGTGTGTGTGTGTGTGTGTGTGTGTGCTCCAGAGCGGGAACAGTGATTCCCCTGATGGGCCATGACAGATGGGCAGGGAGTGGCCCCGGCTCGCTCTCTGTGCCACCTGAGAAGCACGAGGGCGGGACGTGGAGCATCGACGCTCGCCTCTCGTTCCTCCGACAGGAGCCACTTTGTTTTGATTCACGTACCAGCCCCGTAGAAAGGTAGGCTCCATGCTACATGCTAATGCTAAAGATGACTACTAAAGGTGAGTCGACTACATCTGGAGCGAGGTTCCGTTTCGGGATCTCGTTATTTTATAAGACCAACTTACAAAACAATCATTTTTAGCCGTAGCTGAGCGTCACTTTCACCGGTTGAACTCACAGATTCTTTCAGATGATGAATGTGAATGCTGTGAGGCTCTGCGACGATACACGCAAGCATCTCTGCACAGAGGAGGGTTCCAACTCCCTGTGAGGAGGCCGGTTTCAAACGGCGACAGCTCAACGGTACTGCACATTTGCATTTGTGCCGCAGGCCTAAAGAGAAACCCCACCCGACCAAAGAGCGAGCAAAGCGATATCTAATCATTCTGAGCGCCAACATTTGGAGCAAGTAGTTCATAAAAACAAGGTGACGTTAATGCGTCCATCCACAGCTGTTATGTCAATGCATCGGGCAGGTATTTAATCAACACTTCTTATGTTGCTCTTCTCACTTTCAGGTTGTGAACATAAAATACTGTCAGCACTTGCTTTGAAAAGGTGCAATATAAATGAAGTTTATTATCCTTATATTATTAACTGCTTCTTCCTTCTCAGCCAACAAAAGCCGGTTGCAGATTTTAAGTTTCTTTTTTTAACAACACTAACAATAGCTGCTCCATCCTGCTGCACATCTGTCGCTGCGCGGTGCAGCGCTACAGTACACGTGAAAATCATGAAAAACCAAACGCGAAAAAGAATCCTAAGTGAGCGCGAGCGGCGCTGTGTGAAGGCGCGAGCTGTCACTGAGGTTCAGCGCGTTTCTGCTTCTGGATCGCGGCGATGACGAGAGGAGGGAAAAGTGCACGTTCGACACTCTTTAAGAAAAGCGCTGCTGAGGAGGAGGAGGAGCGCTGACTGATGCAGATCGGCGTCTGCGAACGGTGCGATGCTACACTGCGCTGGGCCCGCCGCCAGCGCACATAAAGAACCCCCCCCCAAAAAAAATCTGTCCCAGCCCCCAGTAACTCCAGCGTGTCCATTTACTGCTCCGTCAGCCCCGAGTGATTTCTCAGCACTGCACATGAAAGTGCGAGGACTTGTTTATTATCACCTGCTGCACAGAGGCGACGGAGGGTTCAGAGAACATATCATACAGGTTGTTATTCTAGAGAGTATTCAAAGTGAGATGGGTTCCATGACCCGTATTCAAAAGGGTTTATATGCCTCAAAATTCACGCAGTATGAGAAGAATGCAAAGTTTTCTGAGGTGGAATTTGATTTGTAAATGAAGGCCGGTGCAGCACATGAAGCCTGCAGGTCCACGTATGATGCCTCACACATCTGGAAAGAAGAGCAACATAAAAGCTGCAGCCTCTTTTTGGGTGTTTGGGAGGCTGGTAAACATGTGAGCGAGCTGAACATACGTGCCTGTACAGCTCAGATGTACGATCTGATGTCTGCACCTGTGGAAATGAGACACGGTGTCCCAGCAGGGAGAAATAGAACCCAACCCCACCTCCAGTCTTTTGACTCGGTGACCCTGTATCGAGGCATCAACGTAACTATACACTCCCTGACCTCACTGGTTCACAGTTAAGTACGTTCACAGGGATAATGAGTGCACAAAGCTGCGGACACGTCTCTTACCTCGGTGGTCAGATGTCTTCACTTCAGTGTCGTCTCTTTACATTTCATCCTGGCTTTCATCCCCCACGCAGCTCTCAGGGAACTCTGTAAACAGAACAGACAATCTGTGATTCCCTCATATCTCCGCCAACAAAAAGGGGGGGAAAAAAAACACACATCCACCGGGGCGCCAACACACTCCGGAGAGAGTGAGACGGCTTACAGAAAGATCCTGCGAGGCAGGAGTTCGCCAAAATCCTGCAGATAGCCACAGCACTGCGCGGGAGAATCCACATGGCCACTGATGCATGCGTGCGCTGCCAAGTCAGGAATGACATGGGAGGAGTCTCAAGAGTTCAAGAGAGGAAAATCCCCGAAGGAGGTGCAAGGTTTTCTTGTCTATGCAAACCCAAAGTTAGATTTTCATGTGACCAGCTTACCACTAAAAGGCTTAGTAGTCTAATCCTTTAGGCAAATTAAGTGTCTAATTTAAGGCTTAGGCTGGCCAGAGGAATCAAAGGGAGTTTATAGTAAGATGAACCTTGCCAGGCTTTCAGAAGGCCAGGAGTGCACAGTATCTGCTCAGGAATGCATCGATGGAGAGAGATCTCTGCTCCGTGCGGTTCAGGTATTAATCATCTCTTTGGCTACTTTTCACCCTTCACGCGACACGGTCCACGTTTCCCACCTACTTAAAGAAGAGGTGATGTTAACCAGACAGGTTTCATTAGCACTTGTACTCCCACTCTAAGTGTCACAATACTGACGGCAAATGAAGTGAATATTTAGCAGTCACGGCTCAACGCGCATCATGGAGATGAAGGCGTGAAATGCCCTTGTGAATGTTCGTAGAGTGGATCGTTGTTGAGAAAAAGAGCACGCAGGCTTGAGCAGAAACCTTAACTTAGAAAAGAACACATGAAGCTTTGATGTTTGACTACTAAACTAAACGATATTCCACTGGGCATCACGTTCAATCATCTCAAACTGAACAGGACGACGACGGCCTCTTTGCATCGCATCACGTGAAGTGACTGGCAGATCAAAGTGAAATTGAATAATGCTTCACATCTGTATGCACACACACACAAGACATTGGCACACAGCAACAAGCGGACATGCCGTTTACACACATCAACGTGAAAACATGCGGCGACAAAAAGGCACGAAAACACAGATCAGCGCTGCAACTAAGATGTCCTTCAGTCCGACTTTTTTTGATTTGTTAATTAATCATCGAGGAAAGGCGTGAAGACGAACCGATACAAGAGAGAGATGCAGCTACACCGACACGCAGTTACAGATGTGACTCAAATTCTGCATGAAATCAGGAAATAAATCGATGCAGCTGTGAAAAAACAACTCTTTCCGAATAATTCCCTGTGTGCTCCTCTCCTGCTGGCTCACTACAGTGTGCTGCCTGATCAAAAACATTCCCACGCTGAATGAAATGTGAGACGACCGTTTCAAGACTGAAGTCTTCAAAAAAAGCACAACTGACCCTTCCTAAGCCCCGCCCCTCTTCGCTCTGTGCTCCAATAGCAGTTGAGCGAGCTTGAAACCCAACTTTCCCCCTTTCCTGTTATATTTATAGCACCAGAGTCCCTTCAGAAAACCTCTCGTTTTACTGCAGCGGGGTCTGACAATCAATATCACATCTGCAGATTCTTTGCTAAAAGCTGTGCATCGCACCACTGCCCATGTTCACGAAGGTGTTTGAGGCACCTCGACTCATTTTAGTCAAACATAACATATCTTGACAGAGCTGCACTGTCACCTCACAGCAAGAGGGGCCCGGGTTCGATCCCCGATCCCGGGCGCTCCTTGTGTACCTGGTGTACCCTTGCCTTCGCCCAACGTCAGCTGGGATCGGCTCCTGAATAGGATAAGCGGTTTGGATAATGGAATGTAATATCTTTATTTATTTTAACTTCCTAGCATTCAACAAGTTTATTTGTATCAGCTTGGATTGACACACACACACACACACACACAATATATAATTACATAATAATAGTATGCGTCTTTGGCACACCGGCTACATTTTTCCCGGTTGAATCACTACCTGGTGACATTCAGCCAAGTAGTACAACGCCATTCTCACCTTTGCACCTGACTTGGCAGGCGGCACGCACTGGGCCGCTCCCATCCTGCTTTGAGAAGATAATGAACTAATTCTTCTTGGATGCACACGGACGCTTGTTGGCGGCGTCATCAAAGAGAAACAGGAACAGAGTTGGAGGACTTTTCGGTATCAACGTTTGTCTCGCAACTGCTGCTGCCTCACAAATCAAAGTCGGGATAGAAACTGTCCTCAGGTTAGCCTTCATTAGGATTACATATATATATATATATTTGAGCATCATTACCAAGAGACAGAGACACAGCCTCTTCCATAACTCAGATCTATGATGAAGTACTAATTTGTCTTTAAAGCCACGCCACTAGTTTGTTATCAGCACTGGCTATGGCGATTCAGTGTGGCCATGCATCTCATTCTCCGGCTAATCCATAAACTAAAACGGCTCCCTCGGGGGCCGGGTAAATAATGCATCAGCACAGATAAGAGGTCCAGCTGCTAGGAGTCGGGGTTGAACCTGACAGCACTCGACCTCATCTACTGTGTGCACTCCTGTTGTATGTTAACCAGACAGACAGACAGACAATTTGTTTGAGCAAATATAAGATGAGCCGAGGAACAGAATATGAGCCGTTCTCATCAATATTCCTTCCTTTAAGTAATGATGATGTGGAACCACTGACAAGGAAGTACAGACAGAGGAACACAGGAAGAGGACCGATGGACACGCAGGATAGATGTTGCACTCTGGCAGTTAAGGAGAGGAGAGAGAGAGAGAGACGGGACTATTTCGTCCACAACGTAACATGTCCACACATTAGCTCTCGTCTTGTGACACGCTTTAGTGCACATCTACACAAAGAAGAGAGAACGTTAGCTGTTCCTTGGAGCCCATTTGCCTCTTTGAACCGGACCACAACATTAGAAGATTAAAACATGAACCCAGACATCTAATGGATTAATAGGATTAGACCGACTATAAATACAATGACTGTCTTTCTGTCTAAAAACACATTGCTAGCTTGTTAGCTGCATTAAAGCTACAAACAACCCACGATACAACATTCTTTTTGCAGGAATAGCAAGACATTTTGATCAAAATACGTTCATTTGCATTCTTTTCAAGAGCGAGATCATAGCATTGATATCAATCTCATGTCTCAGTGTTGAGTCCATTGCTTGAGTTAGGACACAGTTAGCCTAGCTTAGCATACAGACTGGAAGCAGGCAGAAACAGCTAGCCTGGCTATGTCCAAAACGATGCTCACCAATGAATACATGTTATCTTTATTACATCCTCAAGGAAGATGTGCAAAAAACAGAAAGACGACTCGCTACTTTCCATCTGCATTCCCTGAGCAGGACTGTTTTCCCTACCTTTAGTCTTTATGCTAAGCTAGGCTAACCATACCCTGACTCCATCACAAATACAGGCATCAACCAATCACGTTGCGTGGACCTGAACACGGAGGCTCTGTAGTCCGAACCAAGACAGCAAACTGTATTACTCCTTTAAACCTCGACAGAGGCAGAGCTGTAGGTATAAATAGTTTTGATATATTTCCGTGTCGTTTATTCGTCACGCCCTCCGCTGTGTAAAAGGCCTTAAGAAAGAAAACAAACGAGTGGAGGCGAGTGTAAAAAGGCGTTTATGGAGAAACTGTCCCGGGGACAGAATCATCTGTCCAGCAACCAACAATTAAACAGCGTCTCAAAGACAAGACGGCGAGTCCTCAAGGACTCTCTTAAAGCAGCCGGAGAACATCTTTCCAATCACAGAGCGGCGAGATGGTGACGGGAGAACAGACGCGCTCCAAACATTCCTTTATTCCTAGATTTATGGTGTACTGGACGAAACGTGCGTTTCATTTTTACAGGAAGAGGAGAGTTCAAGGACGAGGACAACAACAATTCACACGTGATACCGATTCTCTTTATTTTCCCACGACTAGATTTCATTAAAAAGGTCGACGACGCAGTCTTCACCTGGTCATATCAGTGCGTCTCTTATTGTCAGTTACGTCTAAATAAGAAGTTGTCTCATATTCAGGCCAATACGGTATTTATATAAGCTTCATCTGCTCCACAATCCTCCTCTTTAAAGTGAGAGACAGCATATGTTCTGTAAATACCCGTCTGCTCATTTCATCAAGAAATAAACATCTTCCACCTTCTACGTTTTCATGCAAAAGCCGTTTCATACTTAACGAAGTATTGTCCCTCTGTGAGTATGTGGAACTCATCGGTATGCCCGTCCCGCTGTACCAACACTGCGATGCTTGATCTTCACAATAAAAGAAAGAAAGAAAGAAATCTCTCTCGTAAGATGACAGCTTCTCCCAAAACTAGACCGCAACCGTCGTTAATCTTTTGGGACAAATCGGACGTTTGGGACAGAGTTGTTCGTCAGAAGCCTCATATTATAAACAAACGTCACGCTTTTCCATTTTAATATGGAACTGGACCATTTATTGAGGCTTCTTTCGGGGCGTTTTCCGTGGTGAGCTGCCTCACCTCTCGTTCAGTTTAGAGCTGCAACAATTTGTCGATTCATCCGTTAGGCAACCGACAGAAAATGAATCAGCAACTATTGACCCTCGCCCTCCTTAAAGCAAAAGTGTGAAGTATGTTTTTGGCCTCAGTAAATTATGTCGTTGCTGTGGGGGGGGTCACCGCTGCTTAACTTCTGGGAGACGGCTGGTGTCAGTCTGTTTCTGAGAGCTGCTGCCGTGCCCACCAACACAAGTGGGCCGAGTGCTCTCGACACCAGAGAAAGGCCTCGAACAGGAAACGTTGCCGGCTCACTGAGACTTCGCCAAACCACCCCGCTGATTCACATCCATGTATTTGCATATTATGCAAATGACTTAAGTGTAAATCTGTGTGTGTGTGTGTGTGTGAGAGAGCTCCTTTCCAAATCAGCCTAGTATCTACGGCGACACATTAACACCACTCACGTCAGATGAGATGAGAGACCTGCAGGACTCGGCTGATGCTCCTCTGAGGCAGACCGCCTCATACATACAGAACAAACCGTCCTTTATTTTTGACTTTGTTAGCAATGCATTCCATTAACGCTCATTCCAGGTTTAATCCAATTCATTGTTCCTCCACGGCTCTGTGTATAGAATAAGTCATTTCCACACAGGATTAATCCAGAGTGTGCTTTACTTTCAGAGCAATCTGCTGGTTTGCATAGTTTAAAAGCTTAGCTGTTACACCCGGACTCTCACACACACACACACACACACACACACACACACACACACAGCCTTGTAACGGAGCCAATGTGGAGATTGATCGGTTGGGCCGTGTCCAAATTAAAGCCCGTCCTCTGCAGACATGCCAAGCATAATAACTCTCTCCTCTCTTTGCACTTTTTCTTGGCCGGAGAAAGTGGGGAGAGGAGAGAAAAAACACAAATGCATGAGAGAAAGAGAAAGTAAGGAAAAAAGAAGGAGGAAAAAGAGGTGCAATTGGATAATGTCTTGACACCAATTGCTAAAAAAAAAGAATACAAAAAAAGGACTGCCTGGCTCTCAGATGTCTGACCCATTTTCTGCTCTCGCTCTCTCTCTCCTGCTTCTTCCTCTAATTTCCTTCCTGCCTCTAATCTACAGTAAAGGAGCTCTCTGACTCAACTGGATTCACTGGAGCTGCACAGCGAGGGGTGCATCGCTGCCACAGGACCCACACACACACACACACACACACACACACACACACCCTGATGCACAGTTGGGAGGAACTGGAAGGAGAGAAGCAGAGCGCCGCCACGCCTCGACTCACAACCATTTGATATTCTCCGTGTGGGCTTTTATGGAAATGTGTGTGTTAGTGTGAGACGGGGCTTGTGTACTGTACGTGTTCAACAGCATAATGAGAGGCCTGTGCTCCAACAGAGACACTCCGATAATCAATTATTCACTCGCTGGAAACACACTGGTGCTCCTTTCTAATAATAAATAATCCGTTCACAGCTGCAACATGCAGAGACGTCAAATATATATTGACGACATTAGTCCGTGATGAAGGGTAAACTTAAGTCTCATTACATGCTTTAGGAGGATGAGGGGACATTTCCCCTGATAGCATTAGCACATTAGCATTTTCACATTCTATGGTGATCTATATCTGAGCATATGTGGTACAAAAGACATATGGTGACAGCGTAACTGTGTATCTGCATGGTTTAACTGTGAAAGGTTGCTTTTAAGGTCTTTGTAAGTGAATTTTTTAAATGGACAATTCACCCAGGTTATTTGGGCTTGAGATATGATCTGCAGTATTAGAGGCGATGATCGTTTTCACATCACTTTTTTTGTGGGAATCTGCAGCAAACAAAAAGAGGTTTTCTTCAGCTGAAGACGTTTAATGTGAAGCAGCAGCAGCAGCAGCATGACATGTCCTGTTTGCATTAGCAGTAAATACAGCTCAGTGGGGCTGATGTCAATGAGATCAAATTACAGTAATGCTAGATTACATGCTGCATCGTTTACTGCGACTCCCTTGTGCAATATGAAGACTCCGACACACAACTGTTATTTGGAAGGCAATTAATGAATGTGAATGGGTACATCTTAAAAACAGTAAGATTAAGGATCATGACCTTAAAGAAGTAAGTGAACAGACCCTTTAATATCATACTAAAATATAAATTAAAGGACTCAGACGGCTGTCGGGAAGCTCGGAAATCCCTCTGACATCTTCACGATGAACATGAATGTGTTTGTGTTCAACGGGAGTAAGCCGGTCAGATTAATGTACAGTAGACCCGTGCAGAGTCTGTTCTACTGCAGCAGAGCAGACATGCTTAAGAGACAGAGGGTAGAGGAGGCAAAGGGTCACCTCCGGTCAGCTAATCCCCCCCCCCGTCAGATAAGGGTCTGCCTACACACTCCAGTTTAGCACACCAACACACACAGATGTACAGGAATAACAAAGGAAAGCACTGGACTATATATATCTATGTATCTAGAGAAGAGGACTACAGATGTGGAAGTAGGGAGAGAGCTCTCTCTCTCTCTCTCTCTCTCTCTCTGGAGACCAGCTGGAGCCCGTCCAACCTGGACAAGGGTCAGGGGCACGACAGGGCGAACACAAGCAGCGTTTGGAGCCTCTTCTCGGGGGCCAGCTCGTCCCTCTTCTGCCGGTCAGCCCGGGCCGGCATGCAGCCAAATCCTCTATGAATGCGAGGTCCGCGAGGTCAATTTGATTATTTTCACTGTTCGGTTCTCACACCTTTGTAATTGTCTTTTAATCTTGTTTGGACTAATACGGTTTATGGAAATGTTAAGATTCTTTGTGATCAAGTAACAAACAACTGCCCCCGGGTGGAACACAACACCGTGTCAAAACATGATCATCGGAAGCAGTGCTTTCGAACGCAAAGCATCATCGAAAACACACAGATTCCGAACGTCAAAACAAGTGCAAAGTATATTGTTGTGATGAATGACAAACAGTGGTTTTTGATATGGAAGTTGTTCCAGTTACACGGGGCTGTGTCGGCAGCCTATTGCTCCCCCGAGCGCCGTCCTGCATTGAACAAAGTCAAACAGTTGTTGGGTTCGGCATTAAACACTCACTCCAGACAGTTTAGACAGAGCTGTACAAACACAGCGCTGGCTCGGGATAAAAATGAACCGTAAGAGCCTTTGTGTATATCCCTCTGTACGATACTGTGCAAACACAGGGAACATAACGCAACACGTGTTCTTCAGGAGGAGTGATCTGTACGAGCCTGATTGATAACATCTTCACCAAGAACAGCCGCCTGCGTGTGAACATGCATGTGTGCGCGTGCGAGTTTTGTAAGCGCATGCATATCAGCTGTATTATTGGCATGTGTGCAAAGCTTGCGTGCAACTTGCCCCCCCCCCCGAGTCTGTGTGCCCGGTGCTGCCACGCTAAAGCCACTGCACTGTGATACTGTAAGACTAATCACAGGGTGATTGCTTCACACGTTGCCTATTGGGTTCCCTGCTCTCTGGCCCAGCTATGCAGGAGGTAACACGAGCTCGTCCTGTAACACCAAACACATGGGGAGACGCTGCAGAGATGCATTGCTCTCACACGGCCTTGCATGCACATGCATGCAGAAGAATTATAACACGCAACACGCACGCGCTCGCGCCACATGCCGACACGTGCAAGTGTGTAAAAGAAGCGATGTTACTAAATCATTTCAGACTATGTTAGTGTGTCCTGTGGGCCAGAGACTGTTGATTGGCTGAGGTTGAGACAACTCAGATGGGGAATGTGTTCGCCTGCCAGATCAGCAAGTCTCTCGATACTTTTGCAAAGACAAACGCGCACACACACACACACACACACACACACACACATGCACAGCCTCGGGGCGTTTGGCATTAAGTTGGCATTCTGGACCTCCCAGTGCGTAGCTCGCCATCCCTTCCCTTGGCTGGTAGCAACACTAACAGGTAGAGATGAAACACACTGCCTGGCTTAGGTAAAACCGCAGAGCAAATCCTTGGATTGGTGATGCGTTCAAGTTGGACAACAATATCTAGGTTATGTGTAGGATACGTTAATGATTGTTTACATGCCCCACTTAGCTCCCAAACTAGTACATCTAGTACATCTAGTACTTCTAGAGTGTTCATGAGAAAACTCTGTCATTGGAAGCTGTCTGACAGTGTGATATAATCAGGGCTGCAACTAATGAACACTAACTGATTTGTCTATAAAATGTCAGCAAATGTATTCAAAATGCCGGTTATCATTTCAAAAAACAAGCCCCAGAGACGTTTAGTTTGCTGTGGCTGCACAGCAATTTGTAAAAGCAGGTTTCAGAGGTTAAATCCATACGAACAGCAAGCATCAGCGTGTGAAGCCTGCAGAGTTGTTTAGGATTAAATAAAAAGGTCACTTTGCTCCTTCTTAGCACCAGTTGAAGGTGAAACATGCCTCTAAAGTGCTGCTGTTGACGGTGAGGCTGCTGCACCACAAGGACACAGAGACATGGACAAACAGAGATGTTTCATATATCAAATGAAGTAATCATACATGTTAATCACAATGATCATCTCTTTTCTTTGAGAAAACGGTCTCAAATGACAAGTGCATACGTGTGAAAGTGTGCAGGAACTTGAGGTAGTAAACAAGAGAAGGTGACAGATAAATAGAATTTGATCACACGCCTCCAACTGTTGAAAAGGTTTCCTGTCACCAACATGCCCCTCCGCAAACCACAACGTGACACCTGCAGCTGACAATGGCAAACGACTTCCGCCGCCGCTATTATTCGATCGCACAGCTGAACGCCGAACTCGTCTCCCCTCCGACGTCCACACGTCCACACAGAGGAGGGATTATTATGAGCTCAAAATAATCAGAGGAAGGAAAACAAGAGACCAGCTTTGGGTGTGATGTCAGAAAAAAGAAGTTTCCTCAAACAGAAAAGTGCCTGGTGGGCAGTAACGGAGAGAGGCCCGGTGGAGATTGGGTCACTTTCAGTCACACTTCGAAGAAGCCCAACTAAACTCTGAGGTGATCTTTAACCTCGCAGACAGTCATAATATAAACCAAAAGTCTAATTCTTCTGCCAGGGGAATATCTCACACACTTGTTGCCCCAGTCAGACGGAGTTGTGACTCGACCGCTGTGGAAACCAGACATGTGACCCAAATCTAGGCCAGTCTCCAACTGAGGAAGCAGCTTGCAGTAAATTAATAGGAGAGCTGTGCAAGAACTGCGAGAGAGAAATGACCTGCCGTGTCTGAACATATTGAACCCGTAATGAGGCCGGAAGCACAATCCCAATGCTTTAATGACTTATTCCAAGACATACATCTCTACCCGTTACGTTTACCATGCCTTGTGGGTGCGACTGTTTTTGCTGTGTCATCACCTTTTATATAATCTAATAAAAATGTCTAATAAAGACCAACACGTTTCTATTCTGAAAGCCAACTGTATATAACCAATTTTGGTCTTGTAATTACGCAGCTAATTCATAAAGTGCTGTAGGTGTAGGTAGCATGTGTGGTGCCCAATTTAAAAGAAAACACAATGATGAGGTGGAGGTTTGTAGAAACCAGACGTTGGAACAAGTCCATCCTAGATTCCTGAAGCATGACTCCAGTTTAAGATCGTCGTTTACAAAAAAAATAAAATCCTGTTAAAAGTTGTATTTGCGTCAGCAGCAAGCAGAGCGCGTTATATTGTGTACTTATGGATTGTTTTCCCCCCACAGTTATACACGTTGACCTATATACAGAACACATCGAGTGGCCATGCATAATAGGACTTGGGTCTCGGCCAAATTTGTAATTGTGCGGTTTTATAAGCATCTCTTTGCTCAGAGTTATTCATTACCTCAGTGTGTATGGTGAAGCATGGGAAATCTCAAAGTAGTACAACAGATTTATTCTTTTGCCTGTTATCAGATGTGTTTTACCACAATCGACTAAGTCATTAAAGCCGTTAAGCGTGCTTACCTTTGACCTTTAGGAGGTGGTTGATTGTGGTAAACCGGTGTTCTATGCATACACACAATATACAACACTGTAACGTGTACTTTACAGCTGAAACAATTATCAAATGTGTCAAACATTCTGTTTCAAGCTTCTTAATTAATGTGTAAATGGATTATTGAAGGATTTTTTTTTACTTTTGATTGCGAAAAACAACCAATTTGAAGACGTCGCCTTCGGCAATTAAACAATTAATCAATCAAGTAAAGAAAAAAAGATGATTTTTGATAATGAAAATACTCATTAGTACTATTGACATATAGATATATGATATATATGTACAGGTACATACACAACAACGATAATCCTGCATCTACCAAAACAAAAGAGCAAATCTTTAATTATTTTCTATTACTTTTATTTTGAATTCTCTTGTCACCGACGCCCACCTACAGACCGACTCATAATCACACACATTAATTCCTCTTGGGAACTCTCTGATTATAAACTGATTATCTTCTTGCCCCCAGGGGCGCAGATGCTGAAATTGTTATTGCCAGTTTAATCTCAAATCCACACGAAGGGAATCCCTCAGTACGACACAAACGCCTCAGTGTTTATGACGGAGTAGGAAGAAACGCAGACACTTTATTGTCTGGGGAACTGGTTGTTTAATACAGCTGCAAATGCGTAATGGCTTAATTTCTATTCCACCGCATAAATTGAGAGAGAGAGAGAGAGAGAGGGGGGGGAGGGAGAGAGAGAGGGGGGGGGGTTCAATGCCAGCAAAAGTCGGATGTCCTCGTAAAGTGCTCTGCTTCACCCTGGCAAAAATAAACCTCCCGGGCCTCGGTGCCAAGTGTTCCCGTTGATGAAAAGCCAGTTGTGAGTGGCTCCAGTTGAACACAGGCAGAGCCAAGCTGACGGGTTAATAAGGAAGAAGTGTAAAGCAGCCTTGATACGCTCTCTCTCTCTCTGGACGATGAAGGCTATTTTACAAATTGTTATTCTTCCCTGGTAATCTGGAAGCTGGCTGAGAGCAGCAGAGAGAGAGAGACAGCCGTCCACAATGCTACAGAGGAGTAGAAAAAGGAAACCACCGACTGAAGAGTGAAGTGAAACCTAACTAACCTACTGAGAGAAAAATGAAAGAGTTGGGCCCTAAAAAAAAAAAGAAACGGTCACAAACTTGGAGCATGCCGGCTGCCATGTGTTTGTGTGTTCCAGCCCCAGTGGTCTGTGGGAGGACCGGTGCAGAGTGCACTGATAATCGCTCGTCATGTTCACCGCGACAGCGCGCTTATCAGCGGTGGAGCTCAACGGGCCTCCGCGTGCAACACAAAACCCGCCGCGACGTCAACGCTGAAAGGTCAGCCTCATTCCCAGATAATGAGGCCGGAGTAGCCGACGAGAGGACACAACTCATTACTCTGCGTGCCAGATATTAGCAGCAGGAAACGGCAGTGAACCTCCTCCAGTCCGTCCAATGCATTGATCAAATGTGTACTGCGGTTCTGCGTGTGGTTTGTCCCTGTGGTGTTGCCGTACCCCAGCAGAAACCATTGCTCAATTCTTGTCACTCTCTCTCTCTCTCTTTTTTTTAAATACATGCATCATTGGCTATGTGAACGGGGTGCCACGTGAATATTGATCCAGTTACTTCCTCGAACAAAAGACACAAACGAGGAGGGAAGAGTAATAGTAAATCACACCTACGTGTGCTGACTCAGCAGAAATAACAATTATTGAGAAAAGTTGGAATTGTCACCTGGGACTTACAATTTGTCTTTTCCTTTTCATAAATAAAGACATTTACACCATAAATTGGTGCACAAGAATTCACCAGAATGCAGGAAATTAAGTTGTTGACGCTTAAAGAATGTCCAGAGGGACGGACCCCCAGAGCCCCCCCCCCCCCCCCCCCCTCTTAATGTGCTGCTGACTTGGCCTACTTTTTGAAGAATTTAACAACTTTCACCTCAATAGATTTCATGCGATTGCACGTGTTGAAGCGATGAAGACGAGGCTCTTGGAACTTTTGACATTTTCCTTTTTCATACACTCTATAGACCGACCATTAATTGATCCATAATGAAAGCAGTAATTGTCGACTAGTAAGACTGATACACCGATACCGATATATATCTGCAAAAAAAAAAGCGAATATGTGCCGATCTATTGGGTCTGTATCTAGTGGAGTGTCAGTTGAAATGTAGGTGACGGATTAAACAGTGAAAGTTCGGTCCTGAGAGAAATCAGCACCAGCTCAAGGAGTAAACACTGAAAGCAACAAGTTGCACACACTGCACATTGCTCATCAGCACTGGATTTGGAGGAAACAAGAGGATGTCGGACAAAGATATATAGGCATCTACAGAGACGCCGGATGTTTATCATCTGAGCGATCTCTCGACGCATTAAGACGCTGATGTATTTATGATCTATTTGCTGAAATAGAAACAAACACTTCTATACAAGCGGTCTTTGATAAAAGACGGCTTTGTGTGTCTGAGCGCAGTATGTTTCTAACACAAGCTATACTCTACTCTGCCACAAAATCTATTAGCGAGCGCAGAAACCCGTGATGATCACATGACTTCTTGTGGTCGGCTGCGTTGACCCCGGCTGAACAGATCCCATGAAACAACCTACGAGTCTATATCATACGGGTGTGTGTGCTGTAATCTAATTAGTCATAGGCGAAGACACAGACGACGTGGTGAAGCACCTTCAGGGCCCCCCCCCCCCCCCCCCCCCGGCTTCCACTGGATGAGCAACGGTCAGCTGAGGTCAAGCAGAAAGTAGAAAGGTAAGACAATAACAGGCGTGTTATTCTGGGAGGTGGATTCATGGAGGAAAAGGCAACATTAAAGAAGTCCGACTGTGACGCTAACGTCTGATAATCAGCTACAGATATGTCACCTCTGCCTGCCTTTGGTCTGAGAAGCTTGTTTGAAAAGAAAAATGCCAGAAACATGTGAAACCAGGGTAATGACGTCCGGAGGTATTCGGCTTGACATATGGGCAAACAATGAAGCCGCTCCCTCGGGACAATAACTGCCATGTCGAGGACATTCCTCATTCCTCGCGTCATTCACACACGTTCCATTAAAGCTGACACACAAAACAAACTAATCAACTGCATCTCCATTTAGCTTCCAAGAGCATCCTGAGAGAGAGAGAGAAGAAAGGAGGAAAATCCCCGGATCACCCCGCTCACCAGACTCGGTTCAGGAATAGCTCTTGACATATTGGCCTTACCCAGCATGCCCTCTGTCTCTCCAGACAGCTCTGACATCATTATACAGCACATACAGGGCCAGGACATCAGCTGCACAGCCCAAGTTATATAAGGGAACGCTGTACGTGTCTGAGCATTCGGCGCTGCTGCCACGCCATGGGGAACAGGAGGGGAGGATGGAAGTAGAAGAGGAGAGAGAGAGAGAGAGAGAGGGGTGGGACGGGGGGGGGAGAAGGAGGCCAGGAAGAAAGACTGGGTCACAAAAAGAGAGGCCCGATGGGGGTGCTTTGCTGCTGGGACTGAAGGTCACCTCTGGCCCCCTGAAGGAGCCCCAGCCAACAGTTAGAGGGGAGAAAGGAAGGAGGAGGGGAGGAAAAGGGAAGACCGGGTCACATGGGGCTACACCCATCCACCGCCTGTGTGTCCTCGCATGTACAAACCCTGGTACATCGCTCACTCTATGCACAGAAAACTACTTACTATAAAGAAGGAGAAACAAAGGAGAACAAAGTGCGTGAGAGAAGAAATAATGAAAACATCACCTCAGTGTTTCTCTGAGTTATTTAGTTTCTGATGGAAGACCTTTGTTTGCACAGGTTTCTGCCCTCTCCGTCTACTTAAAATCCTCTCTCCGTGGAGAAAATGTTCATACTCCGCTGCTGGATTTGTCCAGAGCTAATAATCAACCCGGGGAGAGAACTCTGCGATTTAAACGGAGGGCTAATGATTAATGAACAGTGGGCACCTGGGGCCACACCAGCTGATCCGACATAAATTAGCTTTGTTTCAGTCCGGTTTAGTGAGGAATCCTGAGACTCCATAGGGGTTTAAGCACCACAGACATTTGCATAATAAAGACAGAAACGTTATTTATGAATAAAGGTGTATGCGCTCTACTCAGGCACCTTTGCACTAATAAATGAGCCGATATCCTACCTCTAATAATTTAGACATCTAAGAGTCAAAAACTAATTACAGTTTTCACTGTTTACCACGTTGATGGGGAAAATCCATACTCTGCGCCTTTTTGAAATAAGCCTCGGCGAGCCAGAGGAGGACGCTTCTGTTGCCAGCGTGATGGATTCAAACTGCGAGAGCATACGGCTTTTTAGACCGTCACTTACTATCAGCACGGTGCAAGACACCACTGTGAAAGTGAGCGTGACTGGGAAAGGAGAGGCTGAAAAGGCTCTGGGCAGAGCGGTTACGTTGAGTGATTTAATTATTACAGCACTGCAATGTTGTGATGAGGGACTTTGCACACAAACTGTCACCATTATACTGCCGATCTGCTGCACGGAGATTATTTTTTCACATGGTCTGAGTGAATGATTACGCGTGAGAGCTGCCTGTCAGCGGTCAGTCAGGGATATGGGACCACCGGGCTGTATTAGGAAAGTGATTCTTGGCAACAATCAGACATTTTAGTTCCTTCGTAATCAGCGCGGTCACGTCAAGGCAACTTCCTGGGCAATGTTGTCTTTGTTGCAGAAAGCCCACCCTATTGTACTGTATTTTGAGGGCATGTTTATCTAAAACACACACACACACAGTTGTACAACGGAGTCAGAGCGTCTGTGGTAATTCAATGCCAGACCCAGACAGTTCTAATGCAGTGCACATTGTGCCTCTACAGAACACTTTGTTCCAATATTGGCAATATGTGATACACATGGACTGACAAGCTCCGACAATGATTATCTGGGGATGCATTCATGGGGGGTGTCACCATGAAGCAAAAACAACAACAACAACAAAAATGACTCTAAATGCCGGTCTGTGAGCCTCACGTGGATCCGGCATACACAAAACTATTACGAATGCTGATGAGACCATTTTTTTCAAAACACTGACTTTGATGAAGAGGGATTTCGTTTGAAGATGAGCAGATGCAAGTTGACTTATAGGGTATGTTTCGCTCTCATTGCACCCTTACGCTAGACTGCATTACATCTGGATCAATGCTTTTATAAACACAAATATTGCTGCTGTTATTGAAAGAAGAATGCATGCATGCATCCACTCCTACGCCTCAAGGAGAAAACGAGAACAGCATGAATCAGGGTCAAGTAGCTGAACTGAAAGGCCCCCTATATCCCACTCCCTATGCATCACGGGCGTATCATAGCCGGTGATCTTGTATCGATCCTGCCTCTGTGGGTGTGCACGTATGCACGCGTAACTTGGACCGTGCACGCGCGCGCCAAGAGTGCCGCTGCAGGCAGGCAACGATCCAAGCTCGGGCCTGTGTGCAGCACATAGTGAAAGCATCATACACACCAATACAATAATAATAATACAAAAGAGGCAGCATGACCGCTGTACAGTTCACGTTACATCCGGCTGCGTTACCGCTTCAATAACAACTAACCTGAGGCGAACGTCAACAGTTATGGCGGAATGGCTGCAGCCCAACACGGTCAGACCCTGTGCCTCCTGTACTGTACACCGTGTGCAGCGTTACCTTGGCTGCCGATCCGATCTGTCAAAACCAGCCCGGGCTACTGATGCTAGCACTGAATGCACACACACACACACACACACACACACACACAGAGCACGCTGTGGTGGCGACACTTACCGTCGGTTAACCCCCTCCACGCTCACGCGGTCTTGGACACCAGTTCGAGGGTTGGATATTTCAGAGCATTTGGTGTGGAAACGAAGTCAGCGTGGCTCCTCCGGGTTTTCTGCTGAAGTGTCGCGGCGTGCGCGCGCGCGCGTGTGTGTGTGTGTGTATGTGTGTGTGTGTGTGTGTGTGTGTGTAGGGCTCCACGTCTCCCCCCAAAAGACCTCTCTCACTCCGAAGCTCCGGGTCCTCTGCTAAAGCTGCTGCTGCGCCTCGCACTGCCACAATTACGCCTCCCTCTCCTCACAGCTCCTTCCTACAAAAGCCTCTTTTTTGTTGTTGTTGTTGTTGTTGTTGTTGCGTTAAAATGAGCAGTTTGTTCCCCCTGTGTTTGTGTTGCCTTCCAGTAGCGTTTGGCTGGGCTGCAACGACAGGAGGGAGAGAAGAAGGAGCTCACACACACACACACACAAAAAAGAAATACTACACGGTCGCTCCTCCCTCCGCTTATGTGCTGTACAGTAAGGGGAGCCTCGTATTCAAACTATCTACCGCTCTCTGCAGGACCACCACTGTAAAGCACAGACTGTACACAGCGACACATGTCCGGGTGGGGAATGCGGAACATCTCCTGCCTTGAACCTCCCTGCTTTCCTTATTTATGGACTTCATCACCGCTGCCCTCCTCCTCCTCCTCCACCTCCTCCGTCTCCGCCCTGCGGGAAGGTTAGATTAGTCCATAGCTAGGTAACGATAGGGACGATATTACAGATTTTGTGAAAAGTTACACGACTGGTGTTAGTTATCTGTCGCGTAAATAGAAGTTTATATATTCTATTCTATTAATGTTTATTTTATTTTATCAAAAAGCATGATTTTATTTATGGTTATTCACCAAATAAAAATGATTCTATAATATAATCATATTATATGATTAGAATATTATATATATATATATTTTAATTTAATCAAAATAAAATAATTCATGATTATTCATCAAATAAACAATGATTAGTATTGAAATAATGAGCCAATTAATCAATTAATTGCCAACTGACAGTAACTTAAAGAGTAACTGCATACTTAAACATGTTTTTAAGCTATAAACTGTAAACTATATAACTACTTTGATGAAACACATTAATGCTGGTGTTAATATTGACATTTCTTACCAAATTTATTTTAAAAAAGATCTGCATTTCATGGTTGAAAATGGCTCCAAAAGCCATCTACAGTTTTAAATCGGTCCTAATCTTGCGAGTCCGATTCTGAGATAGAGTCGAGCGTTTGGGGACTAATCTACGTCATGAAATAAAATAATGTTATCGTTTTTACATTTTTCAGTCACTACTGTGTAGCATTACAATCACAGCACAGCTCATATAGCTGGCTGGCTGGTTAGCCTGCTAACGTTAGCTTGCTAGCGTTAGCTTGCTAATCCCACCATGTTAACATCGTTTGCTTTATAAATGCCTTAAACAGTTTATCAATTCCCAAAATCATTGACAATGATTTTTGTGACAGTGGACCAATTTTTATTGCAGCTTTTTTTGAAGACATTGAAATGTTGTAGACCAAACAATTCATAATAATAAAAACATCTAAATAATCATTACTTTTAGTCCCAATAGTGATACATTTCACTCCGTATTTTCTAACAGAATTTGTGAGAGTTGGCATATAGTGTTGACTTTGTAGGACAATCTTTGCAACGTGTTAGTTATTTTTGCAGAACGAATCATGGCTCAGGATGACCCATATTTAATATGCTACGGATGTACAGAGAGAAGTGAAGACAGAAGATAATGCACTCCAATTATGTTGATCAAAATAACAGCTGGACAAACAGAACCTTTAAAATCACCATAACTGCTTCAAATAGGCTGCACGCTGACGTCAATGCGGCGACTCTTCATACATACGCACTGGAAGTCCAACTATTGCAAAACGAAACATGCATGCAACGTGCATTCAGGGCTTGTGAAATACAGTATAATGGGAAGACCTCAGCTGTGTTTCAAAGGATTTCTCCATCCTTTCTTCGGTCTAAGGAGGAAACTGTGTGCAGAGCGAATGTACGCTGGCTGCAGCCTTCAAACAGTCAGACGTCTCTGTCCCACTAATCTGGCAGACACATATTCAAGAAATCACCAGCTGTGAGTGTGGAACAATCTCAGAGCTCTGCATGGCCAGAAGTGAGAAGTGTGACATTTACATTTGATGGGTTTTAAATTGCACACATAAAAGATTCCTGCTTTTTCTGTGTGTGTGTTTCACTCGGTGGGACTCCATCAGAGGAAGTTGCTCTTTGATTGCATGGCTGCTAAAGTCTCTTCTGTAGATCAAAGCAGATAAACCAAATAAGTTCCATCTGAGAAACCGTCACATACTAATGACAGCTCTGCGTTTGCCCGCGTTGGTTTCTGTCCCTCTTTTAAAGTGACCATTGCGTGCATGACAACAGTACAGTGTTTGTGTGCAAATGTCATCCGTTTCTTTTGTTGTGACAACTCGGAAGGATACCAATTACTAAGGGACATCAATTACCAGCTTCCCCACTGGTTGTCATGTTCCAAGAATACATTAAGAATGTTCAGGTCAGACTCAGAACAGGCTGAAAGGGACTACATCTCCCAGCATGCAGGTGTGACTCATCTGAGCGTACAATGAATTTGAACGTTGTACTGCTTAACATGCGGCTATTAATTGAGCCTTGTCTTCGATGCTTTTGGATTTTCTTGTAACACCAGTACTGACGCTCTGGAAAAATCACGTTTCCTTTGTTTAGGTTTATTTAAATACCTCAATTTCTTTCTAGACATTTTTTTGGTGGCATATCTCCAATCTTTGGGCACGTGTCCGAGTATTTGCACACGCTAATAATAGCTAATAATGAACAATCTTCCAAGAGAACTCAATCAAATGGGATTCATCATTCTGCACACCTGGGTGAGAGCAGATAATCATGGTCCGGTGCATCCGGAGCTGACTTCTCTTGTTAAGAGAAAATATCAGAGCAATTTAAGAGAATGTTGCTGCAAGAGGCTGATTGTCTGAGCACCATACACCCCCCAAAGCTCCACACTGAAGTTGTGTAACCAGAACGTGGTTAGGACGACATTATCTTCATGGTTACATATTAAAAAAACAAGCCAACACTTTGTGCCGCAAAATCGGGCCTCATGAGTCCAATCAAGTGTATTAATTCAACGCCCATCCCCCCCCACCACCAACACCACTTTTGGCTGTGTTTTACAGACGGCGGTCTACTTCCCACATTGGCATTGTGTGCGTTGGCACTCGGACGCAAGAATCGTCCAAACGAACGTTGTTTCCGACAGAGATCGGTCAGTAGAGTAGCTGGCTGAATTAATGGACAGATGGATAATAGCGCTTCTTTATAAATGTATTCCCACCACAGGCTGCGGAAAAATATGCATGTAGCATCTGGGATCTCTGAAGCCTTAATTTACCGTGCAATTACCATACCATTCACTGCCATTACTGAACCCACAACATTCTAATTTGGTCAAAGGGGACTATTTGCAGAGGTAAAATCTGGCTCCATGGTTTTCTGCAAAAGTGTCTTGATTTCGTATTTAATATTTTAGATTTGTTGAATTAAAAATATATTTGGTAGGAAAACAACTGTGCTGTGCTAAAGACAATAAATGAGTATCATGCAATCGGGTAAAACAGGCCACACAGATGTATTTTCTCCTGTGCTTTCAATGAGCCATGTGTCTTTGTGGTTGTGCGTTTAATATGCATGTGATTGTTTAATTGTTTGTTAGTGCACCATGTGTGCGAGTGTATACAGTTCCTACCGTTAATGGTTTCTGTGAAGCAGTGCATTACCCTTGGAATGAAACGTGTAATATAAATACACTGTTTTGCTCTAATGGGAGGGTTGTAAATCATTGTCAGGCTGTAGAAACAAACACACTGAACGCATACAAGCCCACACATGGAATGCTTTAAATCTTTTAATATCTTACGGACATTTACATTTAAATTCACTTCAACCCTTCTTTTGTCATTGTTTTTCAGTGGTTGCACTTGATGCTACAGTGTGTGAGTTGTAAGACATTTGCAGGATTCACACATTGGATTAAAACACAGTGAGAACACTATCTGTGTGCGATGAACTGGATTAACTATATTTCCATCAACTCTGATCCTACAGCAGCACTTTAATTCTTTTTGTCTGTTAGCTCACCGTCGAGGAATTAGTTCCCGCATATCCTCGTTTACATCCATCCGCAGTTCAGATTATGAATGTTTTATTAGTTAATGAGCATTCTTTGATGCACACAGTTAAGCTTGTAAATTACACCGATGGACCACAGCAACGCGCGGGACCAATCGTTGGTATTCACCATTACAGCGGAAAGAATAATTACTGCTTTGTCGTCACAATGCAATTTACAATATTCAAGGTGTCGTGCTGAAATCACGTTTTATCCATAAAAAAGTCAAAGCTTTTGGTACCTTTGGTACTTTCAATGCAGCTCTTTGTCCATGCCTTTTAGAACACACAGAACCCTTTTCATGATATAAAGGCGCTGTTAGCAGGAGGACATCTTTTGTCTGTGTCTGGATACGGTTCGGTCGGGTTTAAGTACTTTGTTATGGTTATACAGTTAAAATGACTACTTGGTAAAGGGGGCCTTCGTCATCATGGTTACAATGGTTACATGGAGATGGGAAATGAACAGCTGTTGTGGTAAAGTAATTGTTTTGCTGTCCCGTCCACCCTGAACTCCTCGCTACCTGGACTTTGTCGCTCTTTATTAACTTAACGGACTCCCTCCTTTGCCATGATTACAACAGCTGCTCCAGGGTTAGAGATGACTGATGTCGCTATTCTCCTTCTCCTTTCTGCTCTTTCTTTAGCCAAAACTAAATAGGATTTTTGTAGCCCATCTGCTAATAGTTCTGTCCTCCAAATGGGAAACAATTATGTAAATATGGATGTCATACGCCGCTGAATAGATGTGATGTATTTCCTTGTTTAGGAGACTCTTGATTTCCAAGCATGGTTAGTATATTTGCTCGTTAGCGCGCTCAGGAAAGGCATTTTCCCAAAACACGTGCTATAAATAAATCATCCAGAGTGTGCAAGCGGAGCCAAGTGGGCTTATTCATCATCATTTTTATGAGAACTTCCTAATCAGAAATGTAATGGAAAGACTTCTGAACACCAATAATTGAAAGGTAGATGGAATCAAATCCCCTGTTGAGGCCAGAAATAATCACACTTCAGACATGTGTTCATTAGGAGCACTGGTCTTCTGCCCATTCGTTTCCTGCACCTTTGCACTTGTATTCTTGACCATTTCACTGATTGCGTGCTACTTTCTTGGTATAACAACATGCCATTAATGGCAGGCTGGACCTGTGACCTTTTAGCAGCAGATCCTCCCAATGAAGAACTACACATGTGTCGTCTAAGCTCTTTTGAATATGGAGCCCTATAGCAGCATCAACCATTTAACTAAACCTCTAAAGCAGCTTTATGTGTACTGTTCGACATGTAACATTTTCCAATTAGTCCATACGTCTTTCAGCATGATACCCCCTTTGTCCAAATGCAAACAAGTGAGAGTTAATCTAACAAATGGCTGTCAAAGCCGGATACTGGAGAGGTTCTGCTCTGAATAATGGATCCATCCATCTGCAGCTTGTCCTCTGCCTCAATGGCACCAGCACCTAATCTAGCCCATGATTAAGTTCTGTGTTGATTGAAGTTAACATGTCGTTCCGTGGATTATACAGACACCACTGGGTTAAAGGTTATGTGGCAATTCATTGTCCATCTGACTGCGATGCTAACGTAGTTGACATTTTCTTCCCCAAGTTGTCATTAATTCTAATTGAGGCAATGTTACGGTACAGTGCATTGACCTCTGAGAGGTCAATGCACTGTACCGTGAGAAGACTCGTGCAAATAGACAAAACACAAGCAAATTAAGACAACAGCGACCCGTCAATCGACAGTCGCTTCTATAATGGTGGTTTATGGGGAAAAGAATTTTTTTGGTCTTTGTGACTCATTAAGTTATTAAAGTCAGATATCAATAAGTGAAAATGAAAATGAGCTAAATTATAAGTTTGGTGAGACAACAAGAGTGTCTTTTATTGTGAAGCAGTCACAGGAGACATGGAGACTAGCGCTAACCGCAATCGTTCATCAAAAGTACATTTACAAAACAATCATTTCATTGCATATTGTTTTGACAGCGGGTCAGTTTTAAATATTGCAGATAAAGAATTGCATCTCAATTTCATCATTTCAACATGTCATTGTGTTCAATTGTTGAGTAACAATATTCAAACCAACATGACTTTATGTATATTTCTGTGATTTCATAACAAGCTGCTGAATGGCCCTGAAGGGCTGGTCATTTAAAATCATGACGCATTATGAATTCTTCCATCTCATACATGTTTTCAATGGCTGATTTTATTCATTGTCTTCAACGTGTCTTTTGTCATCGCCACCCAACGAGTAGCTTTGAAATAAATGCATCTGCGGCATCATTCCCTTGGCATTTTTCATCTCGCTGATACAATCGGTTATTGTTTCTGTGCCCTTCCTTTATCATTGTTGCATTCGGTGGTTTGAGGACGAAACATTCTTTCTGATACTGAGAGCTTCCAGGGAAAATAATAAGCGTTCGCTGAGACCAGGAGTCCAGATGATTTAACCCCAGACTCGCCTGCATTCATTGCCTCACACTGTCTGATACTCACAGTCTGAACATGTACTGCCATATACATCTGTTAATCAGAGCTCTAATAGAGATCTACCTAGATACATTTAGAATTCATGAAAGATTTGGTAAAAGATCTAATAAGTTTGAGGCAGGATCAAAGTAAAATGAGCGCTACTCTTCCCTCTTAATGAGGTCTAGTTCTAATGATCCTGTTGGGTTTGTGGACTGCTGTTTTAAAGTCTTGAGTTCTGGCATTTGTGCGGTGGCCATTTTGGACTTTTTTCGTGACACCAGGTGGGCGGAGTTAAGTACAACCAAATACTGAAGAAGTCATTTGTTAGGCGACCAAAGTTAACCATTAACCATTGAGCTTATGCAGTGACATTTCTTGATGTTTATCAGATACAATGGCACATCATCTAGCACCAATATTCATGGTTCCTAGGGGATCAACAGCTCTAATGGGGGCCAACAGCTCGACAAATAGAAGCTGCCTTATTGAGTTCAGACATCTATTGGGTCTCTGATATAATAAACATTATCCCTGATTATCATGAAAAGCACAGTATTCCTATTATTCGTAACAACATGCAACCAATGATGTTCCTCTGTTAACATGGCAACAGAGCTCAGGCTGAAGTGGAGTCACATTATGAGTCTGATGAGCCCTCTAATCCAGCTCCAAGAGAAGGTGAGGTCCGTTATCAGAAACCACTGTGCTGGTTTGTTTAATGCATTTGGGTTTATGCCGGTTTCACCAACAGATTCATGGTTGTACCTGTGGCTGTGGGTGTGGGTGTCACTTTTTGGACCGGAGCCCCCCCGCGCAGCCTTTCACCACAACGTGATTCATGTCTGGGTTTAGACAAAAACAGCTTATCATCCAAACACGTCCACTAACTCATTCTCCAAGCGTCTCAGCTGTCCAAACTCGCCTCGGTCCTTTGTGCCACGCTCCCGAGGAAGCTGACTCATGTTCATCATCGCAGCGGGACATTTGCATTTCGGGCCTATTTTTCATCCGATCTATTTTTCCCTCTTCGAGAGAGAGAGAGGCACTTTGATGTCCCTCAAATCTCATTATGGCTGGGGCTCAGCACCAGCAAAGACTGATTTCCTCTGGTGTTGCAGTGGCGGGGAAGAACTGAGGGAGGCAAAAATCCCTGTGGAGCAAAACCCAAATGGATATGGCCGGTCGCGAGGGGAACTCTTTGAAAACGCACAGCGCCGAGAGCCCCGTTCCACCGTGGAGGCGTACTCCTTGTTTAGTGTTGATTAGCAAGACCCAGTGTGACAGGGAGATGTAGAAGTTAGCTCAAATCACTTACATGACACACACACACACACACATATGCTGAGAGGCATAATCCCCATACGGTCACCCTGTTCTCTACCCAGTTTTAGATTTTTCTTTTTAGGTTATTTGATGTTGTTGTGTGTGTGTGTGTGTGTGTGTGTGTGTGTGTGTGTGTGTGTGTGTGTGTGTGTGTGTGTGTGTGTGTGTGTGTGTGTGTGTGTGGTTCTTCTACATCGAACCACCGACCATGTGATTAAAGGACGAGTCGCTCTTATTTATTCCTGTAATCAGCGCTGGTTGACTCGGATAGAAGAACTGTGATTTATGCAATTATTTGTTGTTATGGATGAATCAACTGAAGAGGAATTAATCAAAGTATTTTGGCACTAAAGCCGGATCCTAAGTGTGCGGGATGCTATAGAGGCATTCCAGTGAAAAAGACTTGCTCACAATCACACGGCTGCTGCAGGTACCGAGCCTCATCGCGTTCGTGTTTTTTGGAAAAACATCATAAAGAACTCCTGAAAAAAGGAGTATTGGTTGATTTGGAAGGCTGGTTTGAAGGCAGGGGAGTTAAAAAGGATCCAAATTGGCTCTGAAACAAATCAAAACAATCCAACACAACTCTCTGCTCCGGGGCCCCTTGAAAGAACACGCTTCTTGTTGTTTTCATGTTTGCCCGATGGGGTCGAAACATCACATTTGTTTCAGTCTATTCCTTAGTAAACGTGGCTCTTAGTAGCGTTGAGAAGAAACACTTAGCTAGGAACTTTAAGTGGCATTTAGGAGGACTCCCAGCGGTAAGATAAGCCACTTTGTGACAGAGTTTGGCCCCAGAGGTCTGAGGTGTGAACCCGGAGAGGAATCATTAATGTATGAGCTCCACGCCGGCTGCAGATAGAACCCATCCATAATTAACCAGCGGACTTCTTCCACTCAAATACATTCATAAATTAGCTGGGCGGTACAATCTAAAATGACATATAAATATATACACCACGTATTAATACATACACTAAGTACACCGAGTGTCATCACGTTCAATTTTCCATTCATCGGTCCATTATTCACAGCAATCAGCCTGCAGCAGTCATCACACAGCGTGTGTCAGATGGAGAAATGAGAATCCATTTGTGTTCAAATGCAACTGTACGGCGTGTTTACATCCACCCAGCTGGCCCCCGACCTGCCGGGAACATCCGCCGGGTGTGAACGTCAGCGTGTTTTCAAGAAGCAACATGTGGACGCGTAAAAAAAAAAACACGTGAGCGAGCGAGCGTGGTTGGACCGCGAGGTCCGGAGATGCAGTCAAGCTGCTCCTCGTTGGCCCGGCTCGTCCTGAGACGTAGACCGTCAGGAGAGCAAATATTTATTCAGCGCTGCCACACTAATGGTGAGAACTCAAGAGTCGGGGTGGATGGGAGAGGCCTGTTCATCAGCACTGGGTGCTTTTCATTACGCTAACTTATACCGACTCATTTCATCTCTCCGCCGCTGAGCAGGAAATCTCTCCATCATGGATCTTCTAGTAAAGTGACATTCCTCCACATGCACATGGCTGGAAAGGATCCGTCTTGTGTAAATACGACGTCAAGTTCTCGCTGTAATCAAAGCAACTCGAGGAAAAACGGGTTGTGTTAATGTCGTATGTTGATTTTTCACTTACTTTCAACTGGTTATGAAACAGTCTCAACGTACCATTGATCCTCTATACGACCTGTATAAGTAAAGGAGACCATCGGAGAGAAGACGGTCTGTTTCTATAGAGTTATTCTTGATGCTCGTCATCGGAGCCACCGGGTCAGATTCATGTGAAATCAGATGAAATCATGCAGGTTCACCAGAACCTCCTTCAGCTCGGTGCTTCACTGCAGCCTTGGACCTGCAGTCTGAGCCCCGGAGGGAGGAGGAGAGCTCCTCCTCCTCCTCCTCCTCCTCCTCCTCCTCCTCCAGGAGCAGAGCTTCTACACCGACACTACGCTGCTGGAGTTTAGAATTTTGGAAATGATTTTTTAATCATGAATATACAGAACAAGCTTGTAGATTGTGTATTTGACAGAAACACAACACCAACCCTGCTGTCACTTTTCATGTCAACACACTCGAAGCAGATGAATGGTTGTTTCTTTTCTGTATTTGTCTCGGACGTGTCGTGGTCACCGAGGTCACCGAGTCCTCCTGTCAGACTAAATGTTGCACAGCTTTCACATCTTTTGTTTCCCGTCATTGTTTAAAAAGACGTGTCCACCTCTGAGGACAAGACGAGAGGAGACACGTTAGCGTAATGAAAAGCATCCAGATTTGTAGCTGAGCTCCAACGGCTGCCAAATAATGGGCCTCGGCTCTTATACCCCCCCCCCCCCCCCCCCCCTCTGTGAATCCTCTCCTCACAGAATATCCATTTATGTGTTCCGTCTTTCTTTCTCCATTTCACACAAACACTGAGCGTGTGTGTGTGCTCCACGTGTCCCTATTCCATCTATTGTACAGCACCCAATCCCAGACACACACACACACACACACACACACACACACACACACACACACACACACACACACACACACACACACGATGTTTGCATTGGATAGATTCTGGTCTGGACACAATCCCAGTGTCGATCGACCCGGTTCCTTCTGACTGACGGGATGATTTGCAGCGAGGCTCTGTGGTGGGTTTTCAGTAAGCATCGTCAACATGTGGACCAAGGTTACATGGCCGTGCACTCACACACACACACACACACACACACACACACACACACAAGCAAGCAACTCAGGGACTACAGAGGAAGATGAGAAGCGAGGGGAGACAATCGGAAACAAAGGGAAAGGAAAGATGTGTAGGAAACACTAAACAGAGTGGATGGGGCTTATGGGAAAATAATCAAAGAAAGGAATGAAAAGACTTGTTTCTGGGGATGAAGTAAAAGCACACAGAGAGTGTGATGTTTCAAAGGAATGTGTTATTTTAAAATGCTGTTGGCATTGATACTAAACAGGAGTCCTTGTCTGTGCATTTAATCAGTTTCCGTGCACAGAGATCACTGCAGTATTTATTTATTTTTAACAGTGTTTTGTGAAGAAGATCAATACCACTCTCATATCGGAGTGTTAAAAGACAAAGAACTGTCCAGTCAGTGTTGAAGATAAATGTAGTCCATTGACCCACAAAGCTGTAGAATCGGTTGTTCTTCCTGCATCCAGAGACGTCTTTAAGCGTGCAAAGAACTACAGGCTGACATGTCAGGGAGTCACCGGTGTAACGTTTAGCTAACACACATATTAACGTGACAACCACACACACGAGTACGAGGGAGATACAACACCTGATGAACAGGCTTATGAATAAATAAGGCTACACGGTAAACAGAAGGCTTCAAACAGACCCCTTATGTTTAGCCGTGTCAGCAGCATGGATGTAGGGATGCTCTCACACACGGGAACATATGTTTCTCCACGGAGACGTTTTTTTGGTCGCAAACTGATTTTTAAAATAAAAGCGTGATAACTGTGCTTGCAGACGCGAGGCCTATAGCCGCGAGTCATCCCATATTCCTTCTAGACAGAAGAGAGAGGAAAGTCCGCCTTCTCTGAACATGTTTCAGTCACCTCTCACGGTGCAATCGCAGTAATTCATGTGTTGCCACAGAGCATGTAATGGAACCATGATTGAAAAGTTGAAAAGAATTGCAGCTCTGAAGATATTTCAATCTGCATCTGTCTATAATCAAGACCCCTATCTGAGAGAGAGAGAGAGAGAGAGAGAGAGAGAGAGAGAGAGAGAGAGAGAGAGAGAGAGAGAGAGAGAGAGAAAATGATGCCTTGATATATACAGCAGCAGAACAAAAGATTTCCACGCCTGATGTTGAAGAATCCCGCTGCATTGTTTACTCCCCCCATTTAGCGATGCAGTCACGTGAAGCTATGCATACAAATAACTAGTCCGTCGTTTATCCTCGCCTCACCGAGGAGCGAGCAGAGTGCATAATTCTTCTTCTGGAGAACCAATCACCAGAAAAAAAATACCTCCACGCCCGATGTAAACATGTTGTCCTTCTTCAGGAACGATGGAGTTACAGTAAACACTTCAGAAGATAATAGCATGCTATTTTTTTCTCTCTCCCAGCAACATGAGAAGTTTGTTTGAGTTTCGGGGGATGTAACACGTGAGGCCTGCAGAAGGTCGTCTGAACAACAGAGGATGAAATAACAATTCGGAGTAAAAACCAAGATACACGCTTTTCAGATGTATCCGGGGGAGCGGTTATTGTTAAAAGTCTATTTTTTTTTGAAGGTTGATGAATGAGTTGACACCAACAGTGACAGCGGAGTTATTTTTGATGTATTGTCACTCCTCCGTCTGTTGAGCCTGACAACTCGGGTGGAAATATATTTGAAGGAGGTACCTTGATAAGAGCGTTTAAAGGTTACAATCTCAAAAACAAGACACCAAAATTCAATTCAACATTATTTAATATTTGGATTGTGGAAAATGTTCCCAGCGAACGCTTCCGTTCTAAAGCATTCCTGAAGCCGAGCTTTTTGAACGGTGTCAACGAGTGACCCGATGCGTAGGCTGCAATCAAACACTCTGTTGGCAAACCAAGAGTGAAGTGCCAGCAGGGGGCTTTCCATCGCGTTTGTACGCGTGTCCACGGCGACAGAGATCACGGCAAGCAGAGCGAAAAAAAACAATCACAAACACTTCAAAGCGTGCCTTTGTGTTGAAGGCGAGAGGAACAGTGAAAATGGACCCGTTGTTTTATTCACCGCTGTTCTGGGACGGCAGCTCCGTCCAAACTTGACTCGATGTGTCAAACATGTGTCCGGTTTGTTGCCACTGAAATGCCTCAAAAGACGAATATATTACATGTAAATGAAGTAAACCGGCCCAAAGGACACTCTGGGTCGCATCCCTTTAAACCTTTTAAGTGGTCCTCGTCTGTTTTCAAGCAGCCATAGAGGCGTCTTGATGGCCTGTGTTTGAGGCTCCCGGGCCCCTCAGCATACTAATGCTGCTGTTTGACAGAACGTAGAGCCTCCGGAATCCCTCTGCTATCACCTCTCTTCTTCTGCCAAGCAGAGGCGCCATCTAATACATGGGCTGAGTGTGTTACTGACATGTGGGGAGAGAGCCCGATACCACGACGCGTGCGTGCATCCGCGTAGTTTTCTGCGTAACTACAATGTGTGTGTGTGTGTGTGTGTCTCCATGTCCAAGACTGCAATGCGTCAGGATGCCACATGCAAAACCCAGCTGCTGGCAGCACTTACAAGGCCTGTATGTTCTTCTTCTTCAAAAAAAAATCGTGCCTCCAACACATGCCAGCCATTCTCCCTGGGAGCTGGCATGGATGTGAAGACAATTCAGAATATTTTTGGTCCATGCGGGTGTGTGTATGTGTGTGTGTGTGTGTGTGTGTGTGTGTGTGTGTGTGTGTGAGAGCGTTGGCTTAGTAGCTGTTTGCTATATAGGGAGATCTTTTCACTGTGTAGCTGTGCCCACAAGGGAATGCACATACAGACATGCAGCCTGGAAAACACACTGCACTGTTCACTAGACGCTTATTAGAAGGAGCACGAGCACAGGCTGTATGTGGAGGAAGTGATTCAGCGATCAGGACGATCGGACGATGACACCATTTTTCTGCAAAGCTCTTTTTTGGAAGCAGAAAAAAAAAACGCCATCGCACTGTTTTTTATAAACGATTAAAGTTACTACTATGAACCTGTATTTGGTGGTTTTGGCGGCCCCTGTGGACAGAAGCGGTAGTGTTTCCATGAGCACCACGCCTCGCGTCGTTAAGATCTGCCAGGCTCCTAAAAAACACACAATGCAGAAGGTTCAACTGTACTCAAGCTGCCAGAGTTCGCCAAGAGTCAAAGACACGAGACTCTTCCATCTCGCTGCTCCTTTTTGAAATGTAAATGCATGCATGTGTTCCTTTTTGGATTTTGGACCGTTGGTCAGACAAAAGACATAATTATTATTAACTCGGGCTGTGGAAAATTGTGATTTCATGACATGATACAGACTAAATGAAATAATTTGACATTTCACAGGTTGATACTGAGAATTACTGTTAGTCTCTGACCTTAAACGTCACGACACACGTGTTTGTGATTTCTCCATCTGAACACCACACACATGTTTGTGGAAACAGCCGGCACGCTATCCTAAAGCCTGCAGCTCTCCGCGGTGAGTGTTTACTGTTTTCATATTCATGGTACCAACAGAACAAAAGCACAAGAGTGCCCCCTCACTATGCGGTAAATGTAAGTCGCTCATTATATTCACACCAGCAGAATTAAAAACAAGGTCGCTGGCTGCGCCGGTTCGATGGCACAGAGGATCAAAGCGCTGCTCCATCAGAGTCTCTCGGAGACCGGCGCTGCAGGTGCAGAGGATTTACCGCAGCGAGGAGGCCGATAAGTCCTGCTCAGTATTCATGCAGAAGGAGAACAAAATGAGTACATGTCCTCCAAAAGAAAGACGTACTGCCTCCGTGTTCACAGCGGCCGCGAAATGAGTCAGAAAAATCCTCCCATTTTGCCCGCTAAGCCACCCTGGCGCTCATGTTTATGCACTACAGGCTAATGGGCTCAGTGCGGCGGGGAATCCGTAAGAAGTTTGTCTTCATGACAAAAAAATCTCATTATGCAAAAGTTGTTGAAGATTTTTTTTGAGGATGACGAGTTTGAAGTTCTGGTTATAATGATGGCTCAGCTTGTTAATATGCTGAACCCATTGAGTTTGGGCATATATATATATATATATATATATATATAGTGGAAACATAATTAGCATCTTTTAACATGAAGTTATCGGATTTATGCTCAACAGTTCTCTTTTCACTGTGATGAATAACATGTCTGGATTAGAGTCCTGTGTGGTTCAGTGTAGTACGCTGTAGTAAAAGTGTCCTAAAATGCAAATAATCAACGACAAGAACGAGAAAGTATCACGTTTATCACTTGTCCTATCGAGTAGTAGCAATAAACACACGTCAAGTAGAAATGATACACCGAGGAAATATTGTTGTGAGGAACACGTTCGCTTGAAAAAAAACTTAAAAGAACACAGAAAGTGGATCCAGATGTTTTCTAACAGAACGTATTCCGGTTGACTACGTGACGTTTGAGACAGCCGCTTGGAAAACAACGAGTTCATTCAGGTTTTCCATTTAAATACCTATCAGGACGTTTTATGTAAATAAAAACAAGAAAAGTAAAGGTGTTTTCAACTAATATACATCAACGCACAAGTGAATATTATACATGCATTACATGCATTATGAATGAACATGTTGTATATGTGACATGCAGAAGTGAAGGAGGAACATGGATGTGAAAAAGAATCAGAATCCCACTAGAGTAGAATACTGTAATAATAGAAGCTCTCAGAGATATTAGAGAATAATTCAGCGCTCTGATGCGCTCCAGGTGTTAACACTGGAGAACACAAACAGATCCACCTTTCCTTCTACACGCGGGTGATTTAGATAAACGCTTCCTGTACTTTGTGCGAGGTGAAATGTGTGGATTTCTGCTTGTTACGGAGTCTCATCATAGTCAGAGTGCCAATGAACAATGGCCGCCCTGCAGCATCACATTATGTCCATTTGGCGCACGCTTTTATCCCAAAAGACTTGATTTGTTTCCCCCCATTATGCATTTAGGGCAATTTGGGGTTTAGTGCGTCTCCTCGTTTTTTTTCCTGCACGAGGGCCGATCGACCTGCTCTACCAACTGACCTCCAGCCAACCTAACTACAACCCCCCCCCCCCCCTCTCTTTTCACCTGAAGAGAAGGAAGCAAAAAGCTGTGAGCTCCAAACATCCCTTTGCACATTTTCTTTGTAATCTCTTCCTCCACAAAATGCCGCAACAACAACAACTACGACAACACCAACACGCGATCGCCTCATTTCTCAGAGAAAAGCCGGAGCGCTCAACAAACGGATGAAGCCGTTGTGCCCGAGACCTCAGCCAGCCTTTTGTGTTGAGGTTAATGGAAGATCTGCCGGGCTTGGTGATTGCTGAGGACCTGAGAGTCGGACATAAAAGAGGCCCGGGAGAAGATGGGATACCGGAGTGGCCTTGATTGAAAAGCGTTTTTCTGCAGCTGAAAGCATTATTCCACGTTCGGTCCAAAGAGTAATTCATCTATCAATGTTGACAGTCGACGAGGCGGTCGAGCAACTCTGCTTTTGGTTAGTCTGCACATGGAGGAGTGGGAACTGATCAAAAGTAAAGACAAAACACACACATGTGTGTGTGTGTGCACTGCTGTCACTAAACTTTTGGGACAGCAGATCGTCCTCCGGTATAAATGAATCATGCAATTAGTGGATTTGAATTACACTCAAAATATTAACATATCAAGTTTTTATTGTTGGTCGTGCTCTCTATAGTTTACAGTCGGTGGTACAAACTGTGTCCCATCAGTAAACTCACTGTTTTTATTCCACTCAGCACTATAAGGGCTGCACGATTAATCAAATACTTATCGCAATCACAATTTTTACTCTTTCAAATATTGTTGTTGCTCTGAGACGTGTTCTCATATACTGTAACTCCAGCGTCGCTGGTTGTGATCTAGCAGGGAACTTCTATCACGTGTCATATCTATGTCAAATAAAGATGAAATGCCTCCAAATAGAATCCTCTGGAGGAAAAGGAGAGTCAGGACACGTGACATGCTGTGATCCCCACGTTCCCCAAACTCACAACACGACCGAGACAATCCGAGACAAACCCTAACCCACTCATTCGCTCCTCGTCATCTTCAATTCGTCTCCGTTGGAACTCATACGATTCCTTATCGTGCCTTTAAGCACAGCTGTCGCAAAGCTCATCTACACGACCTGAAGCCAAAACCAACGCTGCTCCATCGCTAGGTGTGCCGTCGCCCCAGGCGTCTGTTATTCTCCACACGAGCCTGAGAAAACAAAGACACTGAAAGCAGAGGAGGTATGCGAGCAGGAAGAAGCAGAGCTCTAATTCCTCACGTGTGCCGTTGCCAAAGCAAATGTCTTTGTAGTTGGGAAGTGTTCCCTTGTTTTCGCTCTCAGCGATTCCAACTGAGATTTCATTTATTATCATCACATATAGCATGTAATGAACACTATGGGTGGAAATAAACATACAGTAGGGAGTACACCAAGCGGGACGATGCACTTATTTGTATGAATGTACACAGAACGAGGACATCGTAGCAGCTCCTACTGCGGCTGATTGTTTTCCATATTTGCACACGATTCTTGGCACATTGATTATTAAAGAAACCCCAGGGAGTACACATGAAACAGTGGATAGTCTTCACTGACACTTTCCTGTTTGGTGACATTGAACCGTCCTCAGAGGACCCCCCCCCCCCCCCAAGAACTCAAGGGTCAGCGGCTCGGAGCAGCTACGAGGGGCCCGGTGTGTTCACGGGTCACGCATGTGCACACTGTGAAACAGTCTTGTTGAGCTCATCTAACAGCCTTTTGCTCTCTCAAGCGTTTCCCTTTCTTCTTCTTCTTCTTCTTCTTCCGATCCAAAACCTGCGGTCGACTTACTTCCTCTTCTTCTTCTTGCTCTCTCTCTCATCTTTTCCTTAATCTTAATCCAAAATGAAATGCCCCGTTCAGAGTCCTCGATATAACAGGTGTCGCTTCAGACTCAACTTTGCATCTTGTGCTGTGGTTACAGTTGTCTCTCGAATGCGCCACATCGGGACTCAGCTGTTAGCAGATGTGCGTCGACACTTCAAAGAGATCTGCCTGATCCAGGTCCAGGGGCGTTTCTAGGATTCAAAGAAAGGGGGGGGGGGCTTAGCCCCAAGGGGAACGGCATGTCTGCAATGTTTTTTGGGGGGCCCATTTGGGGCCGCGGATATCCATTGTTTCAGACAGTTCATTGGCTTCAGCCTCCCTAAAATAGGCCTAACGACGCCCCTGGCCTGATCCGGTATTGATCGGATACGTTTTGCGGTCGTAGTTGCGGCTGTAAAACTGTTTCCTTTAACTTCTTCACAATAACAACGCCTCCATTCTTTTTGCTGCAGTTATTAGTAGACTTGATGGATTGTAGGACAGCCGCTAACAAAACGTGTTCCTATATTGTTCACAATAAAAGTACCTCCAGCCCTGGTTTCCCTCCTCTCCTCGGGAGGGGAACTCCCGTGTGTGTGGGGGGGGAGATGATGGAGTTTGATAAATTGTCTGGACTGTGCCACACGCTGGCCACACCTCACCGAGATCCAAAGTTAATTGTAACCAGGCCACCTCGGCATGGGGTCTTGCTGATCAGACCCCAATGTGGAAAAAGATCCAATCTCAGAGCGGAACGACTTGACAGTTTAATGCGTCCTGACGGGAACGGATGACGAAAGGAGCACCGAGAAGAGAAGTGGAACCACGGCCCATAAAAGAGGAGTTGTTGTATTTTTTAAAAATTAGGTTGATAAGAAATCAATTCCTCTTCTGATGATAAACTCTGAGATGGACATTACTATACATCATAATATGACTTGTAGATTTTCTGTGAATTTATAGATTAAATAACCACATTTTCTTTTTTTTATCCTGCATTGCAACAAAATCATGTAAATCCAATAAAGCTGCTCTGCTCATTCATTAGTAGCACCAGAGATATTAAAAGGGATTTCTAAGACTGGAAAACTCTGACGTCTCACAAATTCTATTTGTATATATTACCTCAGGTAAGATTCTTTCCACTCTCTGTGTCTGTTGGATGAATATACACACATTCATACATATATATATATATATATATATATGTATGAATATATATATATATATATATATATATATATATATATATATATATATATATATATATACAGTAAGCTGCATGCTGCTGCAGACTCTTGGCACAGTGTAAACCTTCATCACACTGTCTAAAGCTCTTATTCTTGGCATCTTCCCCAACCTATGCTGCTGCATCTGTCTCCAATCACACCAATTAAACGTCAGTCTGCCAAAGAAAAAGCAAAAAAAAAAGAAGCTTTTTCCGCTCCCACATACTGTACATTCACTTTCCTCACATCTCTCCATTTCTCTCTTTCACCGGTTTCTCCAGGAATGCAGACCTTTTAAAAAAAGACTGGCAGCATGCGGCCCGTTGATCTGGAGCAGGTCCAGCGAGTGATTGGAGGGCGGACCGGGAGCATCCCTGTGGCTGACTTAATGTCCGAGTGTAAATCAACTCGAGGAGAAGGACAGAAGGTCAAACAGAAAAGAGCGGATGAGGGTGCATGGTTAGGGAATAATAAAAGGTAGATGTTTACTGCCGATTAGATTACAATCAGAGAGGCAAGACTTTGTAAGACCACACATGTAAAAGAAACCTGCAACACCTCATGTCGGTCTGTTAAAGACCTGCGTCGTGCACAATACACAATACAGTAGCACAAACACACACACCTACAGAATCGAGAGCGCCACCGCCGCCTGTGTGTCCGTCAAAAACTCAATTTATTTTACAAGACAGACGTAATCATTTCCAAAATTCCAAAACTAAAACTGCGTATGAACACGGGATCCTTTATCATTACTCACACTGAACGGACAGCTAGCGGACTGCAAGGAGATGTTTACAACCCTCTCCGTCTCAATGACATCGAGAACGTCGCCCAGCGTCACGTGTGGGGGCGTGGCCACGTGTGGGGGGCGTGGTCACGTGTGGTGAGAACCACGCCCAGCAGTGATGTCATGGTGTACACTTGTACATCACTGCATCACTGAGATCAGCTGGAGTTAAATTGCTCTTTAACTTTCAGACACCAGAATGAATCAATCTGTGGTTAATTGTACTAATTCCCTCCTCACACATGAACAAATATTTAATCAATTGCTATTAAAATGTGATCCCCCGACTTGTCCTCATGCTGCACCACAGGGGCGATTTGTGGTTTTTGAGTCAAATGTCTCCACAACTATTGGACGGATCGTCACACGATTTGGTTCAGACATTCATGTTCCCCTCAGAGTGTGCTCTCTGTGTGTGTGTAGTTAAGGATATGGACATTTGTATGCATGCTCACTGAAATAAAGCCCCTCACACACCAAATACCAGCAAACCCCAAACCAGACACAGTGATAGAAAATGCCAGCTGGTCCAAAATCGAAGACCTTGTTGCTCCTAAGCTTCAACACAGCGGCTACAGCAGGAACAATCTGACAATTCATTAAAAAGCGGTGTTATTCTCTTCGCCCTCGGTCTTCAATATCTCTGCTCTCCAAAGCCCACACTGATATTTCCAGCTGACTTTTATTGGTTTTGTTGGCACTGCGGGCTCTACGGATGACTCCAGGAAGGGCAACGTGAGAAAATAAAAGCCTCACTGATCTGCAGTTCCACACAGAAGATTCTCTTTTTTTATTGCCTGGTATCACACGGTGACCCTTGTCAGATGTCGGGTCAGCTCATGTCTACAGGTAGTCTGAGTGCATGCAAAGACTGTGAGGAAGGATCTCAGAGAGAAGCAGAGGAACAGCAAGACTGGAGGAGTCTTTTAGAAATAAAAGTCTTTTTAGAAGCAGCCGTCTGTGTGACGTGTGCAAGTGTGTAATTACTACAGGGAATCGTATACCATGATGCAACACGGCAGGTGTGTGCTGCACATAAAAGCAGTTACTCATCTTTCGCACAAACGATTCAACGAGGAGAGTTTATTGTCCATCCATCCAGTGACCTCACATCACCCATGCAGAAAATGAGATGGGACTTTTAGTCCTTGATGCCTGAAATGACTTCTCCCACTTTGTAACTATCGCCAAGGAGAGGTCAAAATATCACAACCTTGTTTTGTGTGCATTTTGAAATACCGCAGTAGACGAGGCTGTCTGGAAACAGCAGAAATTACATAAAACGTTCTGAATTTCGCAAAAACAATTTTTACGCTCACTTGAAGAGGATTTAGATTTGACTGAAAAATAGCATTTCTGACGAAGCCGACATTCAACTCACGCGGCTGATCAGCTGTTGCTGCCGTCGGCATCTTCTCAGATATTCCCCATAACTCCCTACTGGCTTTGTCTTAGCATTAAACTAGGAAAACGTGCACAATTGCAACAGATTCCTGCAACATTTTTCTCTCGTAGACGGTTTGACGGCCAAGGCGACTTGTTTTGCTTCCAGTTCCAACCTCGACTTCCTTTCCTCCGTTTACTGGCCGATTACAGCCGTGCGATAAGCGAAGCCTTTAGCGCCAACTGCTCACCAAACTACGCCGTAGCCGAGTTTAACCGCCACAAACGCACCTAACGAACAACACAAAAGGTTGCTTGAAAATGGAATGGAGATCAAAAGACGTCTCATTAAAGACAAATAGAGGTGCATGGAAATGTGTTGCTTTAATTGTATTTCAGTGTTGAGCCAGGCTGCATTGGATAGATTGGTTAAAGTACACCAGTGTGTTTCATCGGTCCAATGTCCAGTGTGTGATTTTGACCGCCGTGTTTGTGTGCATCCCTTGGAAGAAGTGGGCCTTCGACGGCTGTTTAGTGGTAATTGAGTGGCTGAGTGGCTGAGGACATCCTGCCGAGTCAGCAGCAGCACAGGAAAGAGGAAAGAGGTTCGGCTCTGGGGGCCAGCGGCTACATTACCCCCCCCCCCCCCCCCCCCCTCCTCCCTCCTCCTGCATATTAAATATTAAACATCCATCCACGTTATTGTCATCAGGCTGCCCATACGTTCCATCCTTCCTGTGTTAGCAGAGGTTATGCATTGTGAAAGGTGTCCGTGCTCAACTCATTGAAGCGGATATGGAGATTTCATGACATCTGTTAATCTATTGGAGTTATGACACAAAGAAGGCTGTCGGGTGTGTTGAATCACCATCAGGCACTGATCACATCCATTTGGGAATCCCCAGGAACAGCTATAATGTCCGTTCCTTATAGTTCCTGGTTCGTAGACATCCATTTTAATGTGGCGATGCATCTGTTTCTCATGAATATCTAATATCACATTAAAGTGAGGGAAATCCCCCAACAGTTTTACAAGCAGAGCCTCCGACCAAACACCGCGTTCAGCATTCTAAGTGAGCATCGATTGGACGGCTGATGTATACTTATGTAGTGCATCATTTATGTCCGCCTACTCAGTCTGAAATTCAGCATTTAGAAGGTCACACAGATAATGGCTTAGATTCCTGACAACAGACATGCAGTCAATGCTAAACAGCACAAAAAAAACAACAAGAGAAGGAAGTGAAGGAAGGTGAACTTCCTGGAGATATGGTCAAACTTCTCTCCACATAACATAATAAATATGTATCCCGTAGATCTGAAGAGCTCACACTCGATATTACACTTCCTCAGCAACACGCCCGGCAAGTATGAAGTCGATCGGATGAAAAAGCAGACGTACAGACACATTTCAGTGAGATGTTTGTGTATAAAAACAAAAACACTGGCACCTGCTCACCCAGTCATATCATAATTAACTATACAACAGGCTGCGATCAAATACAAAGGTGCACTGAGCGAGTCGTGGTTTTATTCAACTCAATATATTTCCATAGTTGTTCAATTTAAGTCTTTTATAAAAACCACTGCAAAACCTGGATGTAATTGGTTCCGGTGTATAATTCAGATAATTGTCGGGGGGGCAAGGTGCTTTGACTGTAACTTATTGTAAAAAATGTCAATCAACCTGAATACCGCCGGGCCCACCGACGAAAGGTAGAGCTGGCAGGAGGAGAAGGCGGCTTTTAAAATAAACACCTTCACATTATTATTCACAATGTTCAGAAATGGACTTAGTGAAAGTACATCTTGCAGAGAAGGTTAATGGATTTCACTGTCTTCGATGAAGCGTGGTGTTTGAGACGAAGTATTACAAACTGAGGTATGAAATGAACTGTAACTATATGCTAAATATAATATTGTGTTATAATATGGTTTATCACTGATTGGAATAATGGAATAATGGATAAGTCTAAGGAGATTTTCTTGTGCTTCTATGTGAATGCTTCATGAAAACACACCGTGATCCTGGATGTTGCTGCAGTAATTGCTGCCTAAATGAGCTCTGCTCTGTTGTGCTGTGTTGTTGTTTTTCCTGTAAATTGGGCTGTGCACCAGGAGAGTTGTGTGTGTGTTTGTGCTAAAGCACCTGGTGTGTGGGCGTAGGTGTTAGAAGACAATGAACACAATGTACAAGACTGTACTGTATATTCCAATTAACATTCACAGCAGCTGACTGTGCAGATGATTTCTTTTTTTTTAATTGTTTTCACAGAAACAAAGCTTTGGATCCTCGTGAAACATTCTCTCAGCTCAGGACGAGACCGAATACATTAAAACTGACCTATAAGCTCATACTCTCGCTTCAAAAAGCTCCTCTGAATGCAGCTGAGGAGGAGGAGGAGGACGCTGAACCGGTGTGTCCTTTGCAGCCCTCAGCATCCCATAATCCACTGCAGCATGGTGAAACGTCATCATATTTCCTGGGTATTTGCTTCATGTTGGTCATCGCTCACTTGTAAATAAATACATTAAAACGTCCATAGCTGACTTTATGTTACAAAGTTAAAGTCGTTGCTTACTGTGGTTCCACGCTCCACCCGGCCTTAGTGGACATTTTTGCTTGTTGTACGTAAACTTAAAATAACGATGTACTCTGCCACTCGCTTCACTTACTCGCTCTCATCAATTGCAAAAAAAAACATTCCACACTCATCGTTTGCAGAAGCGTACGAAGCCAAACCTCTTGTATCCTGGCAGCTGGGCCGGGACTAAACGATTGTCTCAATGTTCTCGAGAGGAGCAGGAAGACAAACGAGAGAAACGACGAGCCGCACCTCCCGAAAGCTGTCGAGATGAAACCGGAGAGCCTCTTTTAGAGGCAAAGTAAATGTCAGGAAGTGATTACTTTGAAACAACCAGCATTTATTTGCCGTGTCAACAAATGCAGGGAAACACACGGCCCAGACGACACATTGCATTGTGGGAACTTGGCAACTGTTCCCCCTCTTTTTTGCTATCAGCGTGTTATATGGCTGAGTCAACATGATAACAAATGACAGGAATGAGAAAACCAAAGAAAACACACTCATTTTATGGCTTCTTTTTAAATACTTTTAAGAACACTTGAGCCATGAAAAACATTAGTGTTGAGCAATCAACAAATGAATACAAGTCACCGATGTCTCAAGATGATTTAACGAGCAACCCAAGTCATCTCTAACCAACATAATCTGCATTCATTAATCCGTAATCTCACGCAGACTCAGAGTTGAATCATAACCACTATCACTCGGCCTGTATATGCAGCTCCTTACATATTTACACAGTAGCTGCTGGATCATGATTAACAGCTCCAAGGCCGGCAGCAACAGCAGATATACCAAGTTAACGATCAGTTTATTAGACATCTGTACCATCCTGCTGTAAATCACTGACTTACTCTCCTCAGTGTTGACTGCACCACTGATTCACTATAATTAAGTAACTTTGTCATTATACTGTGTGAGCACTGTACTTAAGTACAACTTCGACTTCTGTTCCACTTAAATTCAAGAATAAATACTCTGTATTGTTTATTATTGAATCAATACATATGTTTTCACTTATCATTATGAAGTAAAGTTGATTGCACAACATAATGTCACCTTCAGCGTTTGGAGTGATTCCTTATGAGCCTCTAACATATAGAGACGCTGTCAATCACAGTAAGCCCCGCCCCTAAAGCATACCCTGCTTTATGGTCTGTTTGACTCTAAATGGACCATCATTTACTAAATGAACATCATGCTGTATTGAAGAAGACTTGAAACTAGAGATTGAGACCATAAACTCATGTTTACAATGTTTACTGAGGTAATAAATCAAGAGAGAAGTAGAGTCATTTTCTCATAGACTTCTATAGAACCAGAGGAGTCGCCCCCTGGTGGACACTAGAGAGAATGCAGGTTTAACACACTTCTGCATCGGCTTCACTCTTCAGAACTAGATATTGCCGCCAGGTGACAACATTTAATTGTTGTCTCTATTTATATTTCTACACTGCAGTAAAACTTCTAAATGCTAGCATGCACAGACGCTGCTTATTACTGGACAGCTCGCTGACGGCGCCTGTTGTTTCTCAGAGTATTTAAAGTTTAATTAAGTCAACAAATTCTCTCCGCTTACTGTAGCGCCACCTAACATGAGCCAATTAGCTAGAATATGTAAACACACCAATGTTGATGTGCACAGCCTTTACATAGCGGACAAACGGAGAATCCACACACACACACACACACACACACACACACACACACACACACACCTACACACACACACACACACACACACACACACACACACACACACACACACACACACACACACTACCTGATCAATGAGAAATCTCGAACATGCCTCTTATTCCTCAAGGGGAATAAAGGAAGCAAACAAGGGAGCTCTACCATTCATGCCTTCTTATACTTGTGTGATTATTTATACATTTACTTTTTTCCTGCACTACGGCCACTTCAGGAGGTGCTGGTGCTACTGGAGTTACTTTGCTGTGGATGAATGGCTGAGTGGTTAGAGCTCGGTGTGCCCTGGGTGAGTGCGCTCTCCACCAGACCTCTCCGTCACCAGACAGCAGCCATTAGTGCACACTGCCTGAGCCCTAAAGGGATGTTTCAGCTCTCGTCAGGCGGTAATGAGGAGGGGGAGTAGAAGGTATACAGGGTCACGTCTTTGCTTGGTGGTCTGCTCCCAATTAATAATATATGGTATACTCGGAGATCACAGGCGGAAATGTTTTCAGTTCGGCTTGCACGGCGTCCGTCTGTATAGGAAGTCCTGATTTAGCTGTTTAAAATACAGCAGGTTGGTGGATGTTTACATACTAATAAGGAGCCTGAAGACCTGGTTAATCTAACACAGCTGAAGATTCATTCTAGATTCACAGTATAGATCTTGACAGCTGCTCGGATTTAATTTACCGGCCATGTTATTAAAAGTGAAAAACTCCTGCAAGCTGTCCTCCCTACTGCTGCTGTATTCATTCATGAGGTTTTTAGTCTCAGTGAGGTTTAACAGGTTTATGAACACGCGATAGTTCCACATGTACAGACATGTGCTGTGTGTGTTATCCACTCAAAAGGTATGACAAACGAGGTCACACTGTCAAAAGACTATATCGAGACAAAGGTTGAATAAGAGCAAACATCCTCCGATCGTCATACAGAAACAATCACTTGAACAATATAACAAGCCCTCACTGTGCAAAAGTCAAAGAATTAGGACTTTATATATATATATATAGTATATATTTAGGACCGACACAAACGGATAAATCTTTCCCTCCTACTCCTCTAAAATTGCAAACAGACAAACCACATCCCAGAACAACGATGACTCCAAACCCAAACGGAGTTATGTCATTATTCTGCTCTGTTTGTGTCATGGTACAACTTCTCACAATGCTCTGGAGCCACAAGTGTAAATCATCTACACATGTGGTGTCCAAATATGAGAGAGAGAGAGAGAAGAGTTGCATCAAACTGAGGAGGATTTGGGTGACATTTAATTCAAAGACGTAATTGTTTTAGCACATCATAAGTCTCACTGAATCACCATTTAATAACATTCACAGATGTGCACATTAGCATCTTTTTGAAGAGCAGGATTTTATGTCGTAAATGTGGGAGAATAATCATCACCAGAGCAGAAATCTGACCCACTGCCTCATATGGGATCAATGAAGAGGGTTTTTTAACGGCCTGGTAGCAGCAGAAAGTGGGACAGAAAAAAAGCTGTAGAAGCTTAGTGAAGTAGTGATACTCACCGCCACTAACATGCCAGACAGCCATGAAAGCACTTCAGACCCATGGACAACAATGGCACCGATTGGAAACAGAAGGACCATATTTGGACCGCGGAGTTGTGACGCCGTATATACGTCTCTGGTAATGACCTGTCAATCACTGTGTAGCCCCGCCCCTAAAGCATACCCTGCGATGTAAACAGCTTTCTACTGAGAGACACAAAGCAAGACATCAGGACGCTTCATTGGCGTGACCAGATGTATATGCAGTGCTTTTCACGCATCTCTTTCTCACCTAACATGCAGAGAAGATTGAAATTGAAACGCTGGAGATGAAAACATGACTTCCATCTGCTCTTGAAGCTGCCACCTGTACCTGTATTTGATGACTGATGCTGGTCCCCTGGTGACGGAGCTGTGCACTAGTGACTCGGTTGACTTTCCTTGAATTAATGTGAGCTTAAGAAACATTCTGCCTTCCCGGTGTCTTCACGTCTGATGCTCTGAGCCGTCCTCCCTGATGTGAAACGGACTCTCTGATTAACTGACCGACAGCTGCTCATTTGCAGCTATCTCAGACGTCGCTCACTCATCGGTCTGCAGATTTCTATTTGAGGGGAAATGACACACATGCAAAGCGTCTCCTCTGATATAAAGAGGAGGGGAAGAAAGAGAAATCACTTTCGGACCACATCAAACCCTTCGCTTTGAATTGATTAATCAGACACGGAGCGACGGATTGATGGAAAAATGCAAAGTAGAAGCCTGACATGCAAACCACTGTAATCATGAAGGAAAGGAAACAGGATTTCTACAAGATGCTGAGAGAGACTTAAACAATATGCACATCTTTGTCTTTTTACAATGTGAATCAATCTGATGTATGTTTAGCAACCTCTTCGTCTTCATTAGTGGAAAGTGTCTTTTGTAGAAATACGTTACATTGAATCAAATAACATTGTTCTACATTACCTCATAACCTCAGGATGAAGTTAGGTTTCTATCATAGAATCAAAAGCTAATTATGGTGATATTTTATATATGCATGCAAGTTCATCTCCTCAGCCTCCTCCTCCTCCTCTGTCACCTCGGATCACTTCGGTACATCATTCCTAAAACCCACGCCGCTTATAGTGAAGTGTTTGGACCCTCATCTCGGTGTGAGCTACAGACACATTTTAAACTACAATATTTTATGAGCATGCACAATTTAAAATTTGTTTATGTTTTTACATAGATTTTTAACTTTTTGCTGTTTTATTATTATATAATTCTACGCAGGAGGTGCAGACAATCTAAAAGAGTTCTTTCCCATTTCAGTTTTGACTTTGGGAACAAAGAAATGCTAAATGATTTCCATAATCCGTGATTGTAGTCCTGGTCATAGACCTGCTATCAGCACCTGCAGTAGTCTTCATACACAAAGCCTTGTGGACGTGTTGTAGGTATAGTCACATCTTATGGCCCAGTAGGCGCCTGTTTGTCTGTTTTTCGTCCACTGTGGTCGTTTCTTCTTGTAACATTTGCTCCATGTAATATTAAGAAATGTCCATATGTTTCTGTGTTTTGTTCTGTGGCCGCTAACATCTAACAACAAGTGACCACAAAGTGACAAATACACGGAACATTTCCTGTAGCTGCTTTAGAATAAAACCCACATCACGATCCACCAGCTATATACATGAAGCAGGAACATAAAGCTGAAAAACATAATTAACATTTTTTACACTGAATTTATGTTTCTTGTTTTCGTATTCATCTAGAATAAAAGGCAAACGCAGATTTGAGTAAAATTCAAAATGACGAGGTAAACCATTTCCAGATGAAGCTTTAACTCCTTCAGTGTAACTATGTGTGTTCAAGATCCGTCTGTAGATCATCATTCGTCTTCTTTCCATTTCTACCAGCATAACCTGTACAAATCGATTTCATTTTAAAACTGAACTTCCGTCTCTACACTGCCGCTACTCATTGAAAAATATTCAGAATCATCTCCTAATAACTTTCTAAATGGAGCAGTGCTCATTCTGCCTCTCCTCTCCTCGTCTAAATCGGCCTTCATTCACAGATCTACTGCTGCATATATGAGCTTCATATCTCCCCTAAGCCTGTGAATAGCCTTTCTGTCCTTGTTCATTGGAGGAACTCTCTATTTCCTTCTGGCTGAGAGGAGAACCATATTAAAACAAGCCTCGCTTCAATAACTCAAACTCTGTCTGAATAGCACCTTTCATACAGGTTACTGCAGGTCAAAGTGCTCCACAAGATGACCGAGAAAACAACAGGAAAGAAGAAAACAATTGGAGAACAATGCAAAGACAACAACAACGATGGAATGTATATAAAAACAGACGTATTTCAACACAAACCATGATGTTTTAAATAATGTCGATCAACCATTAGCTGGTAAGCGAGCCGATTGAAATGTCGGAACAATTTGTAACTTTAATTCCTTTTGAGGTGGAGAAAGAAGCAGATTGAAACAAAGGTAATTCCCCCCCGAGCATGAATACGGGATGAGGATATTAGCTTCGTCTTTCAGTCGCTGCCTCTGCGTCCTTCACAGCGTAGCAGCTCTTTGCATCGTGTGTATATATATATATATATATATATATATATATATATATATATATATATATATATATATATATATATACACACACATGTGCCCTTCGGGTGTGGCAGGTGTCAGTCAAGACGTACAGAGCACCAGCAGAGGTTCATTACCACTACAAGGTTTGCCTGCACTCAATTAACCTGCGAATCATGGACTCTGTCCTTCATCTCGGAGACTGATGAGTTGCTATATGAGGGTTAAGTGTTCGGTAATTGACCCGGGCTGCTGCCGGTTTTCTATTCAACCGTCTAATTATGTGTATTCAGCTGGCATTCCAGGTGTAGACAAGCATCTGATTAAATCAGCAGAGCGACGACAGCGACAGAAGCCACAGATGGTGCAGGTCGTTGAAGGAGCTTCACTCGGTGCATTGCGGTCGTATAAGAGAACATCTTTAGTATCATGTCTCTGTGCACCATCATCTAGATGATGCACGCATCAAACATGTATGTGCTGTCGTATATAGTTGTTGACGTTTTTGTGCATAGAAACCTCCCCTAAGGGCAGTAGAGGTTTCTCTACTGCAGCTCCTCCTTGATGTATATTTATGATAAACTAACGTCGGTGGATTAATCTAAAGCCAACATACTGGACGACCTGGACAAACTTAATGTCATATGGGTGTGTTTGTGAGGAACTTGCCCGTGTTGGGCTGTGGTGTTTACCGCTTTGTCTTCGGTTTGAGTGCAATTTCCTGGAAGACATTTCCAGAGAGGGTTTCCACGCCGTGTTGAAAATTGCCTTTTCTGACTCAGATCTACTCGAACAGAACAGTGCGGTCTTCGGGGCTTATATGCCATCTCCATCCATCCAACAAGCTCTTCCAATCTGAGCCACGCTTCGACACAAGTCTTCATATATCACAGGAAATTCTGACATCAAACGCTGCCTGTCGGTACATTGGGAGGGGCACAGCCGGGGAGAGAACCACAAGCACGTGGGCGCAAAAAGAAATGAAAGCAGCCGGAGGAAGAGCTCATGCTGCTTCAAAAGGTAAATACCAGCGCTGGCTTCTCATTTCATTCGTACCATTACAAGCTGAAGGCCTCACCTAAGAGCTGATCCCAGTTAATCATTACGATGCTCATCAGTGTTCTCTTCATTGGTCAGAGCACAATGAGTGCTAACAGACCATCGTGTTGCTCTTTGTGCAAGCAGGAAAAACATCTTCAAAATGCTTTTAACGTGGTCTTTATTGTGCTGTTATTTAACTTTACGTGATGCATTAGATTATCTGAATAGCTCTAATTATGCAAACGTTAAATTGATTTGAAAATGGGATGCTGAGTGTAATAAAACACGTTCTGCTCCGATGACTTTTATTGCTTCTCAGCATCGTTTTCCTTGCATGGCCTTTTAACTCAGTCTGCAACTGTTCAGCAGCAGGTTGTTATTTAATATGTGTATATATCAAAGTGAGCACTTCATCATGACTCCAATCTCACCCCGTGACTTTGTTTGCACCCAATTTAATTTTATAATAATTGATCATAACCTCAGTGTTTTAGTTATTGCCTTCAAAGAGTGACAGTGACATTAACAACCCTGTAACGTTTTAATCTCATTGTCCTCACAACACCATGAACACCTAAAGACTGACAGTTATCCATATTCTATGAGTTATGTATACATTATATTTATCTCAAAGTGCCTTTACCAAGAAATCCGTCCAGCAAATCCTGTAGAATCGGTCCAATAATCCAAATCGGGTCATCAAATGACATCGAAATAAACATAACGTGTGTACGGGTGTATCAGCTAGCTGTCGGAGAGAAGAGAGTGACTGAGAATGTGTATTGATGTATTGATTACGGATTGTACACGAGTCCCAAATCTCAAGATCGAGTTGAGTCTCAAGTCCTTTGAGGACGAGCAGCAAGTCTCTGTGTGAGAGTCTCTGGTCTGTTGAACAAGCCGATCTTCTCGATTTGTCTACTAATTGTCTTTACTAATGAAAGTCATATGAAGGCGTCGGTATTCCTCACGGTTACTTTGACCAAATGAAGCAAAGCCTGCAAACTTGTTCCTGCAATCAACCGTAGTCCTACATCAGCAGAGGAGTCACAGAAACACTACGTCTGAAAGAGACAAACGACGGCGCGTTAACCGGAGGAAGACGCTAACCCACTGTTTCAGACTCCATTAGTCTGAGTCAGAGCTCTCGTGTGTCTTCTTGACAGCGCTCTGCTTTCAAATAAAGGGAACGGGAGCTATAGCTTTTTTTCAGATCTCCTAAAACGTAAAATATAACTTTCAAACAGACGATAAAGACTAAAATTAATTATGATACTCGGTGATCACCCCCTGACGGCCATATAATCCATTTTGCTTGCTGCAGCACGTCACAGACTCATTCGATACCTTCAGAGGAGCAACGTGACTCATCTCTTTGGATTAATGACATTTTAGATATATTGCCTCCGAACGCGACCGCTACGTGCATGTGAATTGCGAATGCGTCTGCCGAGGTCTCTCCGCAGAGCCTCAGATGAAATGTCTAGTCACGGCGCGTCTCGGGGTCCTAAATCACTTCACTTCCATCTCCGTCACATCGGAGGTTTGGAATTCTGAACGCAGAACCCGGAGGTACTTTGACACGCAGCCCAGTGCGTCTAAATCACCAGAAATGAGGGCTGTGCCGGTATGCCGACAGTATAATTCATTTCTTAAGTTAAATGAAATCAATTGGACGCCATAAGCAGACTAAGACCAGATCAATAACAATGATCTGTAGTCCCCCACGACTCGAGCCTACATGCTCTATTTGCCTCGGCTTATCGAGTGAAGACCGCGCGAGCTTCATCGTCTCTCCTCCTGCAGAACCGCTGGTCAATAGCATAACGAGGTCTGAAGCATCCCATTCATTATCGCAATTAATGTTCAAAATTGAAAGCCGGGAATCAATGGAGGCCGTCAATGGAGGCCGTCAATGTTTCGATTCCGACACATCTGAGGGGGGGGGGGGTCTCATTTGAAAACCTTGTTAGAGCCCTCTAGAGGGGCAGGCTCGAGGTGTTTACCGCCAAATCAATACCGCTTTCTCCGACACGATGAGCTTGACCGAACATCAGAGCGACAATTATTAAGATATAAACAATCAATCACGTCAGCTCTCTTAGCTCCACTGATCTATAAACAGCTGATGGTTGTTTGTTTGTGGCTCTCGCGATCGATATCGTTTTAAACATGCTTACATTGTGCGAGCATGTTAGCACGCTGATGTTAGCATTCTGTTCAAAGCACCTGTGCCTAAACAGCCCCTCGGAGCAGTTAGCATCGCTGTGGTGTTAATATATATACGTGTCAATGTCAATTACTGAAATTATTAAAATGATCAATTTGAATAGAAACTGTTCACTGCTTTCAGTCATTGGAAAAGGGAACACATTCAAGCTGCACAGCTGTTTGCATACATCACTTCACTGTTATTAGTGCTTTGTATTGGGTGCCATTAGTCTGACAGACAATTATTTTCCGAAACCCCAATAGGCCGAAAAATGTCCCATTTATCCAACAATAAATGGGACATTTGACTCTTTTTGTGTGCGATACTGGCGTTGATGCAAACGCCGCAATGGTGAAGTTGTGTATCGATACAGAAACATTGCTTAATTTAAATACAGTCTGACAAAAAGGAAATAAATCCAGAAATATCTGATCAAAGAGGAAGTAAATAAATGTGAGCAGACTAAGGTACTGAGGTTCTGAACCCAGGTCTAACTTTGACAATTTTCAGAGCACATCTAATTATTAATTGATTGAAAATGTTACATACAGGAGATTAAAAGGAACCAGAGGGTATTACATCTGAGCTGGGAATGGATGCCTTCAGGCTGATTTGCTTTCAAATGAAATAAATGACATTTTTTTATTTAACGCTGATCTTGCTTGAAGGTCAGTTTAGGATCCTTCTCCACCACGCTGGCTGACGAGGACAACACGTTGAACACCTGGAGCGAAACCTTATCAAAGCGACGCAGTCAGCCGTCCACTGAGACGTGATTACATCCTTTCACACAAACTTGCACTAAAGTCATGACAAAAAAAAACCCCGACTGAAGGTTCTTGTATTCTGTCGAGGATTAAAGATTGAGAAGGACGAAGGGAGATGAGAGGAGAATGAGAGAGACTATCTGAACGGGGCCCTTTTTTTTCCGGCGGAGGCAGATTACTTGCGTCTATGGTGTTCACACGGATTTCATGAAGCCAATATCAAAGCAACAGCTGGAGGAAGAAGGGCCGGGAGGAGACACACGAGGACAGCCGCAGAAAGGGAATGAGAAATGCAATCTACGTAATAGAGAGGGAGCACGTGTGTGTGTGTGTGTGTGTGTGTGTGTGTGTGTGTTCCCATGTATATATTCATACACAGCTCAGCACCCCCCCGCCCTCTGCTCTCTTTAACTTTAAAGGACGTTTTCTTTGACCGAAACTCTCTCTCTCTCTCTCCTCTCCGGGGCTAATATTTTATACAGCAGCAAAGGGAAACCTTGGGATGAATTCAGAAGCCCCTTCTGATTGAGAGCATCTTAAAAAATGCAAACCCCATCAAAGAGCTCCACTCTGAATCCATACGAAGATGGCTCTCGCTGAAAACTCTCAGCGGCTAATTTCTTCCTCTGGACTTGATGTAAACCCTCTGGGTTGTGATTATTCTCTCGACATTTCCTCACACACATTCTGCTTCACAGGGGACGTATGTTTTTTGTTTAATTGTACTGTAACTTATATTTTGTAACATGTTATCTGATGATTTATTTGGTCATTCTGAGTTCATACCGCAGCCTGTGGTGAAGGTAATCTCCCCAAAACCAACACAGTTCACTTAATACCAGAGAAGACAGTTCACATTCAGCGTCACTCTTTCTATATCTATTATTTATTAAGAAGGTGCTCTATCAATAAAAATACATAAGTGATATTAAATACCACACTTCAGCGCTAACATTAGTCCAAATAGACTCTGTGCTCGATGACAATAGAGCAATGTGACTTTGAGTGTATCAATTGAGCCTCATCAATTCTCATTAGCAATCATAAATATTATGAAGACATGTGTCAGCTGTTAATCTATTACCTCGTGAATACAAACAACAGATTGGTTGTAAACAAGCTGCTGCAGGGGGAACACATGATCTACATTCTTTTTAAGTGAAAATGCTGTTTGAGATTATAAACCGACAAGTAAGCGAACTGAAAGTCGAAGTGATAATTATTCATTGATTTTTGCAGTCAGAAATAATGTGTAATATTTATATATTGATATTACTTCCGGAGCCCTTCCTCGAACCAGTCTCAGTCTCAGTGGATCTTTTATTTGACATGTTTTCATTGGCGATAGTCTATTTACTTACTTATTTCTTTATAGGTCTACATATAAGAACATTCGTTTTTTATGTGCCGTCGCTTATATTTCATGTGATTATTGCACATTTTTGCAATAAAAAGGTTAACCTGATTTTTTTCCCTCATCCGTCTTGAGACAATAACCGAAATGTAAAGTGCAGAATAATGACTGCAGGTTTATGGAACGTATGGCAGCGTGTGGTGGTAGAAGCTTCAAATATTCTCAAATATTTCTCACTGAACTCTGAAGCCACAACAATGGTTTTTGGAGACAAAGTAACAATTTAAATGTACCTCTTTGTGCGTACTGATTTCTCCTCAAAGACGACATAATAAGAGTCTGACCTGCTGGTACAATAAGAGTACTGTAGCTCGCTTCACATAAATCATTTGCACTCCTGGTAAACCTTCAATATCCATTGATGAACTGCACTTTGCTCGGCAATGGAGCCAGGATAATTGGCTGCCTAGCGCGGGTTAACTGAACCCTCTTGAAAATTTCCATGAAGAACACTTACTCTCTGTGAAGCCGAAGCCATTACTATCCGAACGGGGACAGTTTGGTGGCACAGCTGTTGCTCTGCTCTGGTTCAGGGAGCAGAACAAAGCCGCCCGAAAGTCTCAAAGAACACAAAGGATTTGAAGTAAGAAGCACAAATCATCACAGGTGCTGTATAGTAATTAGTGGGGAGCCCATATCAGCTCATATCAGCTCATATCAGCAGCCGAGTGACAGACATGCTATAGACACAGTGTAGGGTTCAATCAAGGGGAGGGGCTTTGCCTCTTTATAGGGATCAATCTGACCCGGACAGACGTGATCACTAAAAGCCTTTTCCACTGTATGTATGTATGTATTCAGCCTGATGTGAGTGTGAAGGCAGCCTGTATTAAACTGGATGTACGCTTCAGATTCAAGCATTCACTGATAACACACACACACACAGAAAGTCCCCCCGCCCCCCCGCCCCCCCGACCAGACATTTATCTCAACCAGACACACTGCCTGCCGGACATGGACTCATACAAACATTCACACTGAAGCACACTTTCATTAACTCGAGGTCAGACATTCACGACGCACATGTAGACACGTAGGGAGCCGGGAGCATGCTTTAAAGGTTCACGGTGTATGTGGGCTGCCAGGCTCCGGCTCTGTTAGTGTCAGCGCTCTGGGTGAAAAGAAAACCTTTTAATATGAAAGATGGAGGCGACAGCAGGCATGAACAAATAACACAAGAGGTCTGAGAGGAGGACGGGAGGAGAGATGGCGGAGGAGAGGATGGCGAAGGACGGCGGGTACCAACCATCTCTCTAGTAGGGCTGCAACTAGTGATTAGTTTCATTATTTTTCGATTAGCTTCCTGATTATTATCTTTTGATTAAAACGGTACTCGAGAGACTCGGCGCTGCACTTCCATGAAGTCGGAGGCCTGCGAGAGATTCGACAAATAAATGGTCAAAATCGAAGCAGCAGAGGCAGAGTTGTCCTCGCTTTCTGATCAAGTTTCTGTCGATTAACTGATCTAAATGGACTACTTCTTCTCAGGAGGATAACATACGTAAGAACAGAGAAGAGACACAGTCACACATCACACTCCACTGCTGACTTTGTCTCGACGATCCATGAACAGGTCACATGCAATCAGGATTCATTTATTAAAGTCTTCTCCAAAACGGAGCCAGCGAAGGATTTCCGAGCGTCCCGTCTCGACCTAATAAAGCACTCGATACCGTGATATAGATAATAACACTTGGCAAAGCAGCACCTTCTTGCCAGCCTACACTGTAATAAATCAGCTCTTAACACTCCATCTCTCCTCAGATGCACATTAATGACAAAGAAAACTGGCTCTGAATCAAAACCTTAAGAGTGTTTAAGCTCCGAGCACAGACGTTTACAGTGAAGTGCACGTAGATATTTTGGCACTTTTCATTAAAAAGGTCGACTCCGTCTGCGTTGATTTCTAGGGTTTTCAAACGGCAAAGCCCCACTCAGCCGTTGGCAACATGCAGCGATGGAGTTTAGAGCGCTGACGCATGGAGGGAAGGGAACTAAAACCATCTGAATCAGTTTAAGTGAACGATATATTGAGAATGTTTTCACTACTTTACGTGAGGAACGGAAGCCGTGATATCAATCTCTGCAAAGACACCAGACTCCTTTGACAAAAACAGTCATTTTAACTTGGAGAAAACGGGAGTTTCTCATTATTAAGCTGACGTATAACTGCATAGCATCTTAATTACTCAAAATATAAGGCGGCCATGTTACATTATACTTATAAGAGTTAGTGCTGAGCCCCGAGTAAGCTCCAACAGTATAATAGCATCTCAGCTGCATTAATGTGAAGACATAACAACATCTGTGCCTGCGTTCTGCCAACGGGGATCACGGTTATCGCTAAGCTGCCGGACACATGCGGCGGCAAACCTCGGTTTACAATCACCTGTCGCCTCGGTCACAATGTCTCTCGGGATAAATCACACATTAAGTTAAGGCTGGAGAGAAATGACCGAGGGGGGAAGCGAAGCGCTAAAAAAGGAGGAACACGTGTTGAGACGCTCTCTACCCGCGTGCAGATGACTGAACATCACCCACTGCCTGCCGGCCTCACCACGACCTGAACTGCGGGCGCTCTGGGGGGTCAAATGCAGAATGGAGAGAAATGTTCGAAAGACCGTTTTAGACCATTTCTATCGAGGCAAAGTGACTGTACTTGTGTTTACACAGAACCTGAGACCTTTTCTTCTGGGTTTGTGTACAACATCAGGTTTCATATCGGCACTTGTACTGAACACCTTGAAGCGATAGCCGGCCTTAAGTCGGCCCTTCTCTGTGTTTTCCGTCGGTGTTGTTTGTCTCATAAGGACAGCTTTTCAATTTTGCATACGTCCGCTCTCACTCTCCTCCAGAGATTTGCCTTTCAAACAAATGGCTAATCTCTGGAGGAAATGTGCAAATGGCACAAAGTGAGTATGAGCAGATTGTGAGAGTGGTGCAGCGGGCGGCTGTTCATGTGGAATTTTAATAGGCAGCGACACACACACACACACACACACACACACACACACACACACACACACACACACACACACACACACACACTTCTGTACACAGGTGCACACACACAAATCTCTCTCTCTGTCCTGCTTGAAACTAATTCACTTTCCCACATCTGTCAGAGGCAAATGTCACCTCCAGCGAAGCAAAACTAATTCTGAATAGAACACATGATGTTACCTGCCCCAATTGACACACACCAAAAACCTCTGATCCCTTGTCACATGCTTCATTTACTTCCTGTTGACGCCGCGATAACCGCTTGAACAGCAGGAATACTCATCGAGTCTCAAAGATCATCATTTCCATGCAAAGAAACGCAGAGCAGACAGGCAGACGGGCAGACGGCGCACTTGAGTGCTGAGATATATATAATGCCCCCGCGGCCGGTCGATAAACAACTTGTGGAAGTGACTCATCACCAGTAGCGCTCACCCTCCTCACCCTCCTCACCCTCCTCAGGCAAAGTGCTGAGGCAAGGGGGCTCGCTCCACAACGGACACAACGGAGAGCTGGCAGCGAGTCCATCTCGCCTCATTGATCCACTCAGCGCCGGATCCAAGAAATATGACGGAGGCCCGATTCCCTAATGGGGCCACAAATGTAAGCGGTATAAGGTCTGCGTCTGCGTGATGTACGCCGGGCAGATGGACGAGCCACTCGTCCTCTCATCGTCGGCCTACATCAGCCCCCCCCTCTCTCTCTCTTCTCCATCCACCTTCCCATAGGGGACACGGGGCGAGTGCTGCGGTAACGGCTAAGTGTTGCCGTTATGGTTATGCACATACATTTATAATCCAATGTATGGACGCTTTGAGGCACCGGCATCTTTGGGTTGCAGCGCCGCCACTCGTTTCTTAGGCACACACACACACACACACACACACACACACACACACACACACACACACACAGTGCCCACACCTGTATAGATCTGCATTTGGAAAGGCTCTTACAATGTATTGACTTTAATAGCCCAGGCAATATTCTACTGAGTTGAAGCAATACATTTTAAAAGAAACCAAAGAGAACCCCCCCCCCCCCCCCCCCCCCCCCCGCTCAGTCTGTCTACTGATGGTATCTCACCCTCAATATTGAAAAGGTGGCCGATAAGATCAGCCCAATCAATCATGTAGAGGAGTCATATTTTATTTTCTCCTCAGTACACGAATGCAACATCAGTTAATCTTTGGAACAAATCAGCAATATTCAAGTCGAGTTATTAAAGTAAACCTACATAATAATATGGACTCTAACTGACTGGAAAATGACCATTATGACTCATTTATAACCATTACTATGAGACGGCTTATTCTTTGATTTAAAACCACAGTTTGACATTTTTAAACTAAGTTTAGGACAATGTGATATTTCATTAAACATGGTATCGTTTTATTAAAACCGTCCTCCTGGTCTCTACAAGTACTTCCCAAACGTATCATCTTGTGACTCTTTATAACAGAGCGATGTCAACTTGACCTCAAAAAACTGATTTTGTCTTTTTGATTTTATTTGGCCTGACGAGGAAAAAAATCATCCAGTAAAGTAGACGAAAATAAACAAACATTAAAGGAACATCTGAACAAATGAATCTAATTCAGTGTGGGATAAATGATCCCTACCCCGTTAATCATCTTGTGACCCACTCAGATTTATTTTGTGACCCCCTTAATTAAGTGCGGATTACAAGACTTTTGCCCATATTTGTGTGTCATTGACAAATTCCTTTGATCCGAGACTAAAACCCTCCAGTTGGCACAGAATCCGTGGCGGGAAGGAGGAGAGAGGCGGCTGAGTTACATTATTAAATGTCATATGAGTCATGAAGCAAGCTTCATTGGGGGGAGGGAGAGAGAGAGAGAGAGAACAGACCAGGAGGTGCATACTCCTAATATTTGCACAACACAGTTTTGGGTTCTTTTTTTGCCAATTTTCTGGGGAAATGTGAGTTAAATTTGGGGTGGAAACTGCCTGCGACGGTGTCATTGTCTCACTAATCCTTTAGATCGTCACAGAGGAGTGGGAGTTATGAAGACACTGACGTACAAAGACACAATGACAAGAAACAAACAAAGTGCATAGCGTAGGTTAAAGCCGAAGAGGATTTAAAGGCGCATGCCTTGACGTTTCCTCCAGGCCGTGGAGGCAGACAGTTCTCCTACATGGGTGGATGTACTATAGGAGGTAATGGGGAGACTCACTCGCTGCAGCAGCCACTGTGGCTGACCCTTAGTGATCCTCACGAATCAGCCGAGCACTCAGCTCAAGTCCAGGCGGGGGGAAAAAAATCACTGTGAATAATTTCTTAATGCTTTCACAGAGGAAGAAAGAGGGAGGGGGGGGGGGGGAGAGAAAGGGGGTCAGTGGGAGAGAGAGAGAGAGGGAGGGGGGGGGGGCGGGGGAGAAGCTAGAAGAAGAGGAGGACTGAGTGAACAGTTGAAATGGATGATAGCGAGACAGACAGCAAATAAGAACTGGAGACAAAGAGGAAGAGGAGCGTGACGATACATAAAGTCAGAGTAAAAAGGACGACTGGAAGGAAGGAAGGAAGGAAGGCTGACCATGAGAGGAGGGTCCTGTGTCCAGTGTCCTGAGATCCTGCTGCAGTCCAGCCTACATTATTCATCATCAGGGTGACTTACGTTTACACGCCACCACCTGTGAATTATTAAAATAACGACTTGTGGGTCTGATAATCCATAAACTAAAGAGGGGATGAGCTCCCTGAAAGGAAACGTTAAATTAGAGGTCAATCACACGTTACTTGGTTATCACTTTTAGGAAAAGATCGCGTTTGATCAAATGTGTATGTTTGTCACGTAGCATGCATACGTGGCGTCAGTTAAAGGGCCAGCGTGTAGCATTTAGTGGGATCTATTGGCATCACTTATTAATAACAAAGTACAGGTACATGTTGTGCCATCACCAGCACAGGGCTCCTAACACCAATACTGTCGAGCTAAGCAATCTCTCTGGGATCTGTAAAGATCAAGGCTTGATGAGGAAGGAAAGAACGATGAGATCCGGAGCACGCTGTAACATACTAACAGCTCTTTAAGAAGGTGCAGTAATTACGCTCTCACTGTAACAGCGTGAACGTCTTGGCTGAAGGATCAAGACGCCAACAATGAACCACCGTAGCACCTTTTTCTAAAAGTGTAAGAAAATGTAATGTAATACATTCCCTCTACTGAAACTGTGAAATAATGAGCTTTGGTGTCACAGTCTTACCGTATAACCGAGATGCTGCCATCTCGACTTCGACACACATTGCTGGTCCATAGCAGCTTCCATTCATCTGTCCATAGCTGTGAATACATTATGAGACAACTGTTAACAACAGATACAGTTTGACCTTATTTATATGTTGCTGTTTTCTTTCATACGGGAGGTTTTCTACTGCACAGGCTCGTGGTTTTTAGAGGCGTCGCACTGATTCATAACAACCAAAGAGATCTGGCTGCAGGTCAGTTTCCACCCGGATCATCCCATCAGCCAGAGAAAAGCCTGAAATCTAGCTAGCACCGGAGCACAAACAGTCCACATATGGTATTGTTAGCATTGTTCTATATTTACTTATGCTGTAGGCCATATATAGTACATTTCATTAGGATACAACAGGTTGTTATTATAAACTCCAGATGTGACACGCACGGCTCTAATCTAATCTCACTTCATGAACTGTACTATTCTGGTTCCCTCCCGAGTCTTGTTGCTGTGCACACTTTCAGTACGTTGTGTTGGTGGAAAACATTTAAATATATTACTGTTAATGGATGTTAGTCATTTAAAAAAAAAAACAGAACGACTCTGAATGCTTTCCAGTAACTGAACACCAGATTTATGTCGCAGTAAACAGGAGATTTAACACTTTTACAACACGGACACACACTCTGTATGACATGGAGTTTGATGATAAGCACACAGGATCGCTGTCTTAGTGTCCATATACGCTTATGAAATGTGTGCGTCCCCTATTTTGCAGTATTTTGTATCAAACTAGTGTGTTTTCTTGGATTCATATGTTGAGAATACTACCTTCAAGGCACAGGGTTTGACAAACAAACAATATATCATGATAATTAAATGAAAAGGTGTCTTAATAGCTACTTTAACAAACTCGCTAATGAGTCAATATGCTGGTCTACTTGGGTTGATTCAATTATTATTTAGCTATTAAGGTCCCAGCAGTGGACAAACATTAGCTAAATATTCTAGCATAGCGACCATACCTGCACGAGGAGCGACAGAGTGGGCGGAGCATAGGAAGTCTAAAAAAACAAAAAGAAGAAGAAGAGCGTCTTCATGGGTGCGTTTGATATATTACAGCTCGTGCCATATGTCCCCTTTGAGTATAGCAGGTCGGTATGCTAAAAGCTGCATTTTAACATGCATACTGTACACTTCTGTCACAATGCATAGACAGAAATGTTGGTTACCACTTTACAATTGAAAGGTTATACTCGCGAATTCAATAATGTCTGTTAAAACTAGAGAATAAATAATTGTAAATAAGTATTTTTATTTTATTGCTAAGTGTATAACTTGAACATGCTAAATATTTTTTAAATTATTTTTAAAAGCCCTTCAGCTTTTCTCTTCCTTCATTATTATATATATTGCACATTTAATATAATGTAATTTTATTTTACTCTGACAAGATAAATACAACATGAAAGTAGCATATTACTTAATATTTTGTTATTAAAATAATATCCTAAATGTTTGCACTGAGAAATAAAAATGAAAAGAATAATTAATAATTGAATAAAAGCTGTAAATGTGTTTTAAACTGGTTGTGGATGGTGCTTAAACAGCTTCAACTGCCTTAGAAACTGTATTTTGCTTACTGTTTGTGAAGTTGAATTGGTCTAGTCTTCTATCATTTAGCACGTTATTTAAATTAAAACGTACCTGGAAGAACACGTGACTGCTTTAGTCCCGTTTAGAACATAGTGGCGCACTTCCGCCTCTTGTGGCCGAAACGAGTATTACAACAACAAACATTTAGATGTATTTTTTTCCACCAGTTTTCAAAGAAGAAAAAAGTAACAAACTGTTCTTAATCCATAAACACAAGAGTTAAAAAAACGATCTAGATTGTTCACCACTTGCCTCTCAGAGCACCGGTTCATCTCCGGTGGTTCCGTCAGTAAAATCCTTCTGTGAAGAAACGACCCAGAAAGCCTTTTGTTGACCAGAGAGTCTTTTGTATGGTTTTCCCAGAAGTCTGCTGGAAGAATGCAATTAATTGCATTGTGTTATCTTGCCCAGAAGAAGAGAGATCACTTGTTCTCATGATCTTGTTCAAAAAAGAAATCTCTATATATTTGTTATAAAAGCCTCTTTAAAAAAGTTTTAATGCAACGATTGTCCAAAGTTCAAAGTAGAAGCATCTCATCTAATTATTTTTTAGAACTAACGTGGCCTCAGGCAGCAGCTGTCAATGAGACTCTGTAATAAGACGCATTAAATGTGATGTTAAAGGGATAGAAGGCTACACTATAGATTAAATTATTAATATTCAACATAATCACCCAATGGAGAGGATTCTTCTCCACCAGCGAAGCTCTGAACTTTTGTCACGCAACGCAAAGCGGAGATTAACTTTGCAATAGTTGGTCCGATTTATGGCGCATTATTAAGAATGATTTAAGTTAAATGATTTACATTCGTGGCTGCGGTCTGTGAGAATATATCCCATTAGATCGCACACTGCAAAGTCATAAGATGTGATGAGACTCCGTGGGCAGAGCAAGTTAGTTCAGTGGAGTGATTAAAAGGCAGACACACACAGTTCTATATGTCTGTTGAATAAAGCACAGAGACGACTTTTGTCTTTCTGTGAGTTTAATTAAAGGACAGAGGAGAAGCCGGTGTAAGTAAGAGAGAGAGAGAGAGAGAGAGAGAGAGAGAGAGAGAGAGAGAGAGAGAGAGAGAGAGAGAGAGAGAGAGGATGAGTTACAGCATCTTATAGAACAATTTAGGCCATCTTATCTTGTCCTGTCCTTGGACACATGCGTAAAAACAAAAACAAAAAAGCTTACTGTTAATCAGTGATTAACAGTAAGCTTTGAAGCTAATACTTTAAATTCAGTAACATTTTGAATGCAGGACTTTTACCTGTCACTGAGTATTTCTACACTATATTCTTAGTTTTACTAGTAAGAGACCTGAGTACTTTCTTCCAGCCCTGATTGAATCCCTCCGTGCTCGGGCTGATGTGACAGATGTGTTGTTCTCCCCCTGCAACGCTGAAGGAGATTAAAAAGATAGTATAAGGTCAGACAGATACCAGCGCGTCAGTCAGAGAGACATATGTAACACCTGTGTGTCGTGTGTCTTCCTAACAGCTCGGAGATGTCTGACAGCGAGAGCTTTCATCCTTGAGCCGGCTCAGAGTGGTCAGGGAGGGTAATTGTATTTGTGGTGCAGCAGATGAAATTATCCTTCAGGAGCGACTCGTAACGAGTGCTGGAGCGAGAAATGCTGATGCCACTCATCCAAGTCCTCCAGAGTCACCTCACGCCTCAAAGACATACTTCGACATCAAAAACACAACATGTATTCTCCCCCCCCCCCCCCCCCATTTTCTATTCTATTTAACCTTTATTTAAACAGGAAAAGAAAATCTCTTTTTTCTAGCCAAAACAGGAAATTCTACAATACATATTTAAATCCCTTGTTTTGTTTTAATCTAAAAACAAAGACATTTGTTACAGTTACTGTTACTGTTGCTACGCCTGTCAAGCTTTCCACCTCGGCTTCATGTGCAGTTTACAGTCAGAGTCAAGACCAGTTCCCCCCCTCTGCATCTTCTTCTTCCTCCCCTGTGCACTCACACATAGTGAGACAATAAAACAGCACACACACACACGCACGCACACGCACACAGTTGGGAAACAATAGAGCTGGCTGTCCTTGAAAAATAAAACTAAAAAATAACACAAAGCCAGCACTAAATGCTCAGTAAGCCCTAGGTAATTAATTAAGAGTGTTCAGATTTAGTCATGGCTTAATACCCGGCAGTGCGCTGCTAAATAGCTGCGGAGTGAAAGCTAATTAGGCCCCGTCTCTTCAGCCGCGATGTGTTTTATTTATGACCACATTTCTGGAGCGTCCTCTCAATTAATGCGACACCGCCATGGCGACTGGATTCAAACTGTGGATGTCACCGAGCAATCGTAAATCTTATCATCGGGGTGGAATGAGTGTGTTAATAATGTAAAACAAGAGCAGTTTATGAATATTCATGAGGGCCCGTGACAGATCGGAGTATGGCGATGTGACTTGGCTCCGCCCCCTCGGCAGACAGCTCGTTCTGGAAAGCTATTCTTCATTTGAAGGTGTCGCCACGGACCGTCTCGTCTGTGAAAGCACTTGAGTGATTTTCCGTCAAACAGTTGGATCTCTCGGAGAGATCTCTGCATCCGACACAGTTTCACAAGTTTAGAACACAGGTGACCCCTTTAATGTCAAGTAACAGACATAATCGAGCTGACTTTTGAGATGGAATAGGCCCTTAAAGGCCCTGAAAACCAGTTTTTGTCACTATGAGCGACGGGATCCTTCGTTCACTAACAAAGATTGAAGAGTTTTGGTTTTATCACATGAGACACTTGTGTTTTCTTTCTTTCTTATGGCTCCTCTCAATGGTTTGAAGTGGGCAGGGCTTCTTTGGAAACAAGGTGATGTCACATGTGTCCGTGCAGACTGTTGCAACATTTAAATCCAAATCTAATGATATTTATATTATTTTTCAACCACATTTAACACATATAAGCAGGCTTTTACTGTTCTTTCCCATTGAAGCAGGGTATGCTTTAGGGCGGGGCTTACTGTGATTGACAGGTCGCTACCAGAGACGTATAAGGCGTCTCTACGTAACTCCTCCTCATTACAAATATGGTAACTTCTGTTCATTGGCTGCAAAAACAACAACATGGCGACAGCCGTAATCCAAGATGGCGACGGCGAAATCACCAAACTCGAGGCTTCAAAACATCAGTCCACAAACCAATGAGTGACGTCATGATGACTACGTCCACTTCTTATATACAGTCTGTGATTGTAACGTTTCCTGCATATGAATACAGAATGAAAAGCATGATACATAATACGTATACACAAGACGCTAAAACACCACTGTGTCCCCTCCACGTCTGGAATCAAACCTACATCCTTTCGAAACTCCATGAAGTTATTTCCCAAGTACAATAAAGACACAATTCTGTTTATTAGCTTCCGAGACAAATACGATTTCATCAGTGATGTTCCACGAAGAGAAAAGAAAAAGAATATTATGCTAATGTTTGCATTCCAGTTCAAAGTTTTGGGGGTATCGTACATCTACACATCCGTGCCGTGTGTCCATGGACAACCATATAATGAACACTGTCTGCTTCGTACATCTATTTCTACTTTTAACGAGACTCCAGCACACATGATTTCCCTGCATAAGACAGAGACCGGCCTTAAGAAAAGTCTACCAGAGCCACACGGTGCATTTCAGAGACAGCACAGCGGCTTCAAGGGGGGACGCTGTGGCTCCTGTCATCAGTCCTGCCCTTGGCTTCCTCAGTTAGCTTAAAAGGAAACCCCCGCGGGGGTATCCAGAGCTCATGATTAATTGATCCCACTGTTGTTTGGATCTATTTATAGCGAACCTGCATCCGTACAGTCACACCAAACACTCGTGACCCGGCGGGTCGTTATCTGGTCCTGTTGTGTCGATGTCACAGCGGGAGAAACCGAGAGGCTCGTCTGTGGTTCGCTGTGTGTTTTTATCTCATCAGCAGAACAGAGGATTTGGTGTGGGAGCCTCTCGCTGCACGGGGGCGTGTTTCAAACGCTCAGTCCGAGTCGGCGGCGTCGCCACGCGGTGCTAAGGGGCTCAATGCGGGGGCTCGCCATCCATATTGAATGAAGATTGAAGTTGTGTGACTCCAGGAAGAAAGCAGACATAACAAATCATAACAAAATCCAACAAAATAACCAAGATTAGTACTTTACAGAAATATTTTTTTTAAAGTATCAAAATAAAAGTACTCGTTCTGCAGAAAACATGACCTTAATCAGAGGTGCAGTAAATAAGATGTAAATATATAAATAATGAGGGAGAGTGACGGTGTGATGAGTAGTGAAAAAGATGATTTTTAAAGTTACAGCACTCATCCTGCATAAAACATCCTGTAGGTATGTTTACTGAGTCAACATGTTTATATATTTATATACTCGTGTGTAGTGCAGAGTCATTTGTCCCGGGAATGAACAGAACACACACTATTTGTGCTACAACATATCTTCATTTTTACACAATCATATTTGTGTATAAATATTGTTTTACCGTGTGTGTGTGTTGTTGTTGTTTTTAAATGTAGGACTCTTTCAGTTACGCGCAGCAGACTGTAAATGTGGATGAGCACAAATGAGTGAATGAGGAGAGAAAACCTCGACGAGAGAGGAAACGAGACCAATGATCTCTCTCTCCCTTGCGGCGTTCCTATTTATAGGGTTGATGTCGCCTCACATTAAGGTCGATGGAAGCCGTTTGCTGCCCTCTGCTGGAGAGGGACGGTTTGTTTTTGTAGTACTATGTTAAAAAAAAACTACAGTATTCTGTGAATCAGCTCCTAATCCTTCATATTTCACTTGTAAAAAGAATAATACGAGCGCTGAGTGGTTATTATTCAGAATACAACCGTTACACTACACATATAGTAGTGTGCACTGTAATCTTCACATGGCACAGAATGTAATTCAGTTAATTGGACCATGAACTCACTTTCACAAACACACATTCGCCCGAGGCATCGGTCTCTTAAAGCTCATGTGATATATATATATATATATATATATATATATATATATATAAAAAAGAATATGAAAATGCAAGACTGACATCTGGAGGGGAATTACAAATTGTAATTCAATAAAGAGAAAATGACACAAACAAGCCTCTCTGCTCGTTGTATAAATGGACACACTGAGAGATGTAAGTGCTCAAGAGAAAATGAATGTTGCTTTGAAGGAAACATCGTCATTACTCTCACTTAATCAATGTTTAACAAGCCTCCGGTGTTGTGTGACAGAGCGGCGCTCCGTGCAGCACCTGTATCAGCTTGCAATGTCGAAATAAAGACCACGGATTAGGTTTTAGATTTTTGAAGCAGAGAGTACAGAGCAGCCAGGTTTGAGCTGGAGGGTTTAGGACAATCGGGTCATTTGTATCAGTCTGGATTTCTGTTGCTCTACTGGAAGGTGACCGGCACGCTCTGTGCACACTTGTACCTGTATGAAATAAAACTCTTAAGCATTTTTAACTGTAAAAACTAACTTCTGTGGACAAATAGAGTCACATACTGTGACAAAAACAATTAAAGCTTGAATAGACAGATATCATTTATCACCCTTGAACTGAACTCTGACTACACTTCAAGTCAATGTTGCTGTGTCCTAAATAAAATATGCAAATTCAGATAAAAAGTAATCCTCAGACACGACAACACAAAGGCAGCAATAAAGGATTTTGAGCCGATACTTTAAAAATACTGTATTTTGGGTCAAACACTCTTACAGAAGATCACACGTCGACATTTCCTTCAAACAGAAGCTACCGTTTCACATTTCATCAACATTCAATTCAACGGACCAGTAAAGAAACATGATGAAATATGACAGCCCGCTGTTGAAGTGAAGCCCTTTACGGTGACGATATCTCAGAAACCTCATGACGACGAAGTGAAAGCAGCAGAACATCAAACTGGCATTTACAAATCCAGAATTCTTTGGTACACGTTTTTCTGTCTTTTGGTCAAATTATGCAAATTAAATACATCAATCGGCTAAAAAATAACTCTTTTGGGTTCAGCGATAATTAATATGAAACGGCATGAATCACAATTTAATTGAATGTCCTTTTGTCTTCCTTAAAAGATGAAACCGTCGGTAACATTAATATTTATGCTACTGCTAATACTACTGCTGAGTAAGATGTGTGGCTAACACTAGCATCCGTACGCATGTGTAAAATATACATTTTCAATTAAGGAAAGAAGATATTCAATCTTTACATGTCTCTTTTAAAAGCCATCTTCCAGTTTGACAACACTGAACAGTGTTTGATATCATAACATTTAGTGTTTTTACAACATTATTCTGATGTATTCTGCATTTATCCATTTCGTAGGAGAAAGATTTGATCAACTATACAGTTTTTGCTAATCATGAAGAATTAAATTGTGGTTTCCCTACAACTTAAAGGGGACATATCGTGACAAACTCCACCAGAGAACACCCTCACTAGAATATACCGCATCCTCGTCCGAGTATCCCCACTAATGACTTCAGAACTACTTCTGCAAAGATGCAACATAGTTTTTCTCGCAAGCCAATCAGAGCAGCCCGGGCTCTTAAAGAGACAGGCGCTAAAACGGAGCGTTTCAGACAGAGGACGAAAATGGGTATATTCAGACAGACGGTGTGAGGAAAATAAAGTGTTTTCTGAACATTAAAGCACGTAAACATGTTCTAGTAGAAACCCAAAATACAAGTACGAACCTGAAAATGAGCGCGATATGTCCCCTTTAATATCGTTACATTAACATACCGAGTCATGATAAGATAGTTCATGGACACTTCAGCCCTCCACTGCTGGAAACAAGATCATCCACATGCATTACACTTGCAATATGTAAAACAAATATATTCCCCATTTCTTTTTAACATGAACAATGACATATTACCTTTTAGACATTGTTACTCTAATACAAAGCAGCTTTGTAACATAACTCAGAATCCCTTTAGCACATGCTACAGTACAACTGCAGTTTCCTTGGATCCTAAAACATGTCGACAGGCTGAAGAGGGAGAATTCAAACATCTGGATCACAGTTCATTTTGACGTTGTTTTTTTTAATTCTGCCCCTTTCATATACGTAAAGGAGGGTGAATAAAACATTATGAACACCGTTTGAGTGTTTCAGGATTCACTGCAAGGCTACGATGTTGGATTAGATCACACAGGCGTACCTAATAAACTGGTAACTCAGTGTGTCATTTCTGTGTGTAATCTGCCTCCAGATGCAGACTGATATGTCTGCATCTGGGTTCTTGAGTACTTTCAATGACAAGCATGAGCCCCCCCCCCCCCCTACGTATCTGTGATTAAGGTTCCAGAAACACTCTCCTCCTAACGTAGAGTGCTCTTGCACATTCCTTCTGCACACGGGCCAGACGGCTCTGCAGACAGCAGGCTCACCGTGACACAAACCAGGACAAGAGGAGTCCAAATATGGACACGGTCAGATCAAAATAAAAGAGCCGCTGTACTTCGGCCCCCGAGCAGAACAGCGAGAGGCCTAAATATAGAACCGCGTGGTTTCCCGTGTCTCGCCTGTGCAGCGGTTTGCGGGTTCGCTCACCGTGTCATTCAAATATTGTTTCTCTCCTCAAGACAGAGGAAGCGTCGCGTTGGAGTGCAGCTGAATAAATACAGCAGTGAATCATTACACACAGAATAACTTTTGATTACAGCCTCGGTGTAAAATGGCACGTGATATGCATTGTCCCTCCGACACCCGTCGCATCAGGAAACAGTCATTTCTACAGAAATGGACGTAATCATAATACTCCCTTTTATTTTCTAACAAAGTGTCTCCGAGGAAGGAGCGCACACCTTCCCTTTGTGCGCTCTGCAGTGTGTATTGCGGCTCCTTTTCCTGGGGTTCGGTACCATGGCAGTGTCCCACCGGTGGGCTTCGTTTAGAGCGCCGGCTCAGCAGAGTCCAGAGCCAGAGAGCCACAGACTCCTCGTGGATCTGCGGCCCAATACTCTGCGTGCACTCAGCAAGTCCACGGGGGGGGACCCGAGGGGGAAGGGGGGGGGGGGGGGGGTGTCCTCTTCCGCCTCGTCAGTACTTATTAATCCCAAAGATCCTCACGCCGTGCAGCTGGGGCAGCTTGGGGATGAGCACGGTGAGCAAGGAAACCGTGTTCACCACGAAATGGGCCCGGTCGTATTTGGTGTAGAAGCTGGTTAGTATGTACCTGAATCAGAGATGAATGAGAGAATGATGACGGTTACAAGGGAGGACATGAGCAACGCATTCTCTGCATTCATGTCTGCAAGATTAAAAATGAAAGCTTTGAAAACGTCTCTTTATTCTAGAAACATTGATTTTATTCTAGAGGCTACATAACAAAAATACTGCAGCCTGCTCTTGTACGCGCATTTTGTCATTTATTGCAGGTCCGCGTCAAGTTTCAAGTCGTTGAGCTGAAGTCATTCATCGAGTCTCTTGTGGTGTTTTAATGAGCGTTCTATGATCAGTCTTAAGAATGTAAAGCACTTACTGCATCATCACTCTATCTATTAGCAGTCCTGTCACGGGACGACACCCGCATGAACTAGAACTACAGAGAGGTGCAGCTTCACTTTCTGATACGTGGTTATCAACATCGAATAGATTCAGAAAGAGAAAAGCATGTTTCTTTAAATTGCAAATGTCCCTGTTCACCTACATCGATCTTTTTAAAAATGCCCTTTGTGCCTCGTTTAGTAAGCGATGCCCTTTCACTTGTTTGCCTCACTCATAACTCACACGGTGCCAGAGGTCTAATCTACGAGGCTGTTTCAACACGCTGAACACCAGGATTGCGACATCATTGGAACAAAAATAAGGCGCAAAAGCAAAAGCTCTACTTTTATGCAGATACCGGACATGTAGAGTGGCCGAGCAGCAGACGTTCAGAAACAAGCCTGTGAGGTGAGTGTGAGCCCTGACTGTGTGCTGCATGGAGGACACACAGATGTTCACGAGTCAATAAGAAACTATGCCGATCTGATATGAACAGCTTTTTTTGTCGATGAAACAGCACGCACCACTGAGGGACTTTTGTGAGCCTAGAAATAAAAAGAGAGATTGCACGTCCTGTTCTCTGGTGAACAAGCGAGGACACGTGATGAAGGCCCTCCAGAGACTTTCACAGATGTGCAGCTATTTTCCATCTGGAGCCGAGAGACTTGACCACCGGGCTCCTGCTGCTGGCTCCGGGTTGTAGAACAAAATGACTGCGAGCGCCTCATGTGAAAGTGTGCACCTGCAGAAAACTGCTATCGCTACGATGTTCATGCTGAGCTGGCGAATCGACCCCGGGGAGCCAGAGTGCTTCCTGTAAACTGAACTGTGCTGTTTAAAGCGGACAGAAAGCAGAAACGGGGTTCTGCTCAAAAAGGTGCAACGTGGAAGATGTGGCCAGTGTTGTTGTTAGCAAAGCTACAACTTTGTACCACTTTGTCTGAGCTAAAGGTAAAAACAAACCAGAAGAGGTGCTGGTGGGGGGTCTACACCTTACAAGTGTTCGGGTCCGCTCCCTCCACCCGTTACCCTACTGAAGGCTGAGCGTTGGGTTCTCAGGGGGCCACTTACAGGACAATCGGTGTGATGGTGAGGAACTTGCGTGAAGCAGTGAACTGCACACCGTAGTCCATCTGCTCCCAGTACGTCATGAGGCGAGCCTTGCCCTGATCCGGGGTCTCAAAGGGCGTCCCCTTGACCGTGTGCAGCAGGAGGTACATGCACTAAAAGACAGAAAGAAGAGCACCGTTGTAGCATGAATGTCATACTGGTGGCAGATTTAGTCTCCTATATTCTTGACTTAGAGACCCTGAAACAAACGCTAAAGCTAGCAGCCGCTAAACAGGCTCGTTTCTGCCTCCGACAGCCTCAGATTGTTATTATGAGTGTATGACATCATTATGGAAAGAACCCTTCAGTGAAATACAACCTGTTTCCTCACATGTCGCTTCATCCGGTCTGTTTCTTATTGTGTCATGTGACTTGTTGGCCAGAAGACAAAGGTGGAAACGTGAGCGAGAGTTGGAGAGAGGAGTGTCGGTGTCTTCAGAGTTCATAACAACAATCTGAGCCTGTCGGCGGTGAAAACAAACACTTTCATAGGACGTACACGTGAGCTGTAATCCCCACAAAACATGTGAAAACAGGTTGAAAAACACCAAAGTTACCCTTTAATATGGAGCTTCCTAAGGTTGGTCAAAGTTTGTGATGAAAGACTGAGTAATACCTCAGCCCTTAACACTAAATGCTGGTTGAAACACACCGACACACGCTCACTAACAAAGAACATGACTAAGAGCAGCGACGCAGCAAGTTCAACTTCCTGTTCTTCCTAAAACCTCAGTGCAGAGATTTGTTCCCGTCTGACTCATTTCTCCCAGAGCCTTCCAGCAGTACGTGTCCTCCACTGCCCCCCCCCCCCCGCGCTAGCGTTCAACACATGTTAGTTCAAAGGAGCCTCCGTCCCCACTGACCAGATTGTGGATGAGGTTGGTGAGGGTCCAGACCACGGGGACGCTGGCGAAGGGAACGCTGAGCAGGATGACGTGCAGCAGGCCGATGCCCAGGATGTAGGACAGCCACATCCCCCTGCTGTTCATCACCCGGGTGTTGGGGTTCACCTCGCTGTGCGCCGTGCCCACGTTCATGACGGCGGCGCTGACGCTCTACGACGTGCCGAATGAGTTTGAACCCAGCTGGACGTGACTGTATGTCTGCTGTAAGATAAAACAGAAAGATTTAGAGGATTATTAAGACGTATGGCAACTAGCTGAAGTGTGCCTGAACAGTGCATACTGTCAGAGTTTAATTATATGAATTACTTCCTCCTAACTCAAGTTGTACAGTTAGAATAATCTGTTTCTTTTATAACAATAGCTTCTCCTCCGCATGTATACATTAAAATATTCATAATATTACAGTGAAAATGACCAAAGCTGCATTAATTGTGATTGTCACAATAAATAGGTTTTATTTCGATACATAAATTTAAAGAAATTCGACCAAACAGTGACTAAAAATGACATGTTGTAACAATAAATTCCAGTTAACGTTGCCTAACTTCTATTAAATCATCATGATGTATCAACACGACTCATTTATCATCATTACTTGTAATAACATTGGTCTACATGTCATATATGTGCTTTTAATTCAAACCCAAAAGCACCTAAATAAAGCAATTAATACAGCCAATCAGAAAGCAGTATTTTCTGTGGCCATGCTATAAATGGAGCTAAAATGTAACTACGGCTAAAATAAGATCTGAGTCGCTGTTATTATTATTTTTAATAAAAACTGCATAGAAGTCAGGATCTGCAACTGATTGCCACGAGGAGTAAACAATGTGGTCATTCCAGCATGCTGTCCTGTAAGTTGCCTCAAATGTAACAGGCTGCACAATTATCCGTAACGTGGTTACAAAGATCTACAAGTGGAGATACAATATATAGATATATATGTATATAGATATATATCTATATATACGTATATGTGTCAGTTAGAAGTGAGGAAATAAATCTTTATACTCACAGCAGAGGGAGAAAAAATGGCTTCAACTCCGACCTGCATTGGCTTTAGTCCGTTATCCCAGTTTGTGTCTCATCGATGTAACTGGTACGAGCACCGGGAGACTGGCGAGGCTCCGGTGTTTCCATCAGCCATCCGGTAACCGTCTATCGGCTCCGGTGCGTGATGCTGAGCTCTGCTGGGTGCGTGTGTGTGCGTGTGTTGGCGTGCGTGTGTGTGTCCTCGTGTCGACACATCCACTTTTCCTCCCTTCGTCTTCCAGACAACAGCTGGTGACAACACAGCCCAGCTCACGATGTCACGTCACCGCTACTCGTTGTCACGGCCCCCAGTATTTCACATTCTGCCGTGATTGGCTGCTGCGTGTCACGTGGACGACGCTGGCCTATCGGCGTTTAATGCGTTTTTAAAGGACGTGGACCGCGCCCCCCATTTCGACGTCACGGCGGAGGCGGGATCAGTGGAAACGGGCATGATTGACACTTTAACGGTAAAATAAAAATGTAAATGAGGAAATAATAATTAATTTGTGACATTAAGTATGACTTTAAAAGACAATGACAAATCTTTATTTAAAAAAAATTCTAAAATATTATTTTGGCAATCATTTTTTGTATGGGATTATTTTTTTCTCTTAATGATTTTTTAAGCAATATATATAAATATATAAAAAAATAAATATATATTTATATATATATATATATATATATATATTTTTAAATATTTTTATATATAAGAAAATATATATTATATATATATATTTTTTTATATTTTTATATATAAATATATATATATATATATATATATATATATAAATAAAGAAAAAGTGTTTTTTACAAATATATTTAGAGAAAAAAGTCCTAGGATTATGATCCAATGTTTTTTTTTTCTCTTACTTTTACAGCAAACGTATATAATATTATGCATTGCAAGCAATTTAACTCATGCATTCTTGCAATATATAGTATAAAAAGGGCAAGACTAAAAGTACACTGCCATGCTAGCGGCTCTGTGAAGCTGTACTTAAAATACTAATATCAAAATGTTGACGTGACCACAATGCTAACACAGCGATGTTACGCATTAAACACAAAGTACAGCTGAAGCTTATGGGAATGCCAATAGGTTTATAGGTATTTGGTCATAAACCAAAGTATTGGATAAATAAAAAAGTGACAGTTTTTACGATACATCTCGAGGGGGGAATGGATAGCTGTAATACATTTTTATGACACTCCATCCAATAATTGTTGAGATATCTTAGCAAACAAATGTCAACCTCATGGTGGCCTTAAAGATTAAGTCAGGGAATCATCAAAGTCAGGAGGATTCATCTCCTGGACCATGTTTCGGTACATTTGATGGTAATCCATCTAATAATTGATGACATATTAAAGTCTGGGCCAAAGACCGTCAGAATGACAGACCGACACGGTCATGTGTGGATCATGGTTCTTCAGATATAATTTAAATTCAATGTATTCATTTATGTTTTCTTAAACAGCCAATGGTTGATACCAAGAAGGCCCTTAAGTACCAATGTACCCCAGTAGAGAGGAGACCTTGCTGGGCTGATAGTCTGGCCCCCAAAAATCAAAGATCAACAGTGTCATGTTCTCGATCCAAAGATAAGTCCCAATACTAATTTAGGCCCACAGTAGCCCGAGGCCAAAGGGGTCAACTGTGTTCTACTTGCATGTGATGTTACACGACACCCACTGTTTCTAAGGGTACCCCCGTGATGAGTGGCATGAAACAGGTTCGGCCCGGCCGACAGCAGACTCTCCAGCGCTCATGGCCTTGGGTGCTGTAGCCGTGTTGGCTGTGTAAACCTAGAGCTCTGTTCATATGCGAACTGTGGATGACAGAGCTGTGAGATCATCGCTGGCACTGGAACAATGGCCAAATACGTGACACTGATAAAACAGACCTCGGGAGGGGGGGATGTCACATCAACAAGACGTCATCTGGACATTTATCTTTTTTTTTCCAGGACAAATACTGGATCCACAAGTAACTAGAAAGAGTGCACTCAGATCTCTGCCAGGTGCGTCTGCGACCACCACTGATGTAAGGAATTTAACCCACAATGGGCTAACCTCCTGTCTAAACACCAATGGGCTGTAAAGCGTCCTAACACACACTTCAATCAATCTCAAAAACAAGCTGCAACAAGTCGTAGTTCAAGAAATGATACAATCCTGGCAAAAAGTGAATCAAACCCACCGAGCTGTCTGTGGCGGCGATGTTGTTTCTATCAGATCCTTCATGTTGCTTTTATGCTTTGTTGTACAGCAACCAACTGAAAAAAAACCAACAAAAAAAACAATTCACACTCAGCCAAGCAGGAGCTGAGTATCTGATCTTTGGCTTCCATGACCGATGGTAAAATCAAACCTTCAAAGGGCTGCCGTGGTGTCCATTTCCCCACAGCCACATATTTAATAGGTGTTTAGATGAGTTCCTCTGTGGACTACATTTCTCTCCACTGACGCCCGCGGGTCATCTGGCTGAGTCCTTTCAGACGTAACGTGACTCTGATAATACCACTCATGCCAGTGAAGAAAGCTTTTAATGATCAGATGCATTTCATGTTGAACTTTGTTCTGACAGCGGCGGCTGTGAAAAAGAAAGACATTCTTCGCTGATGACGCATAAAGAATTTACACTAAGACGTATCTGACTGTTCATCAACCTGTGTGTAATTATCAGCTACAATCATACAACTTTAATACAGCACATAACACGCATATGTGTTGGGGAAGAACAGGACCGTATGCTTGCTCTCGATTGTTTCTTGTCGTAACATTACAGGAATGCTCCTCTATAGAGCCAGCAGTATATGTCTTCCCTTGGTTACAGCTGATGGTTTACTCGAGATTTAGTCTTTGGCACATGCAGCTTGAATGAGTCATAATAACAGAAGTCTGGATAATGAACATTTGTTCACACACGTTCTTGATCTGGAGCGTCCGATTGTGTTCGACCAGCAGGTGTCACCATCTGCACACTTTTAACGGTGTGACTTCATCACGGGCGCAGCGGTGACGTCGAAATAAAGGGATAACATTGAAGCAGCGCTCGTCCTCTAGTGTGTTTCTACTTGTACATGTTTTTATAAATGCAAGTATCTACCATTGCTGCGTACTGTGACGTCAATGTTTATGATGTGACAGCGTGTCTTTTTAAATAAAGAACAAAGCCTTTCAATATTATTAAAATATTCCCAACTTGCTGTGTAAATCTAAAGGGTAACTGATTACATATTATTAATATGATCCCATATATCTCTTCAAGATGTCTGGTTTATCTATTCAATATAATATAAGATGAACGAGGAAATGGCAGTAAAAATGGTCCAGAACGTTCATTTAAAATCCACTTTTCTCCCGTTTGTTAGATACTACTTTATTCTATTGCTGTTAATATCAAGCGTTCCTGTCGGTGGTGTTGGTGGCTTGCGTGGCCTGTAGAGGAGCTGGATGGTGTGAGCCGGGGGCCGCTTTCTCCAACAGGAGAGGTGGACTTGTGACCCAGGAGGGCTTTGGATGATAGCCTCGCTGGAAAAGGCTGACGCAGGGAGTCCATTATTGCCCCCGGAGGAAGCTGAGGATTAGAACACCAAAGAATTTCAATAAAAGAAGTGTCTGTTTGGGGGTCGGGGAGGGGCAGAGGGATGGTGGTGGTGGTGGTGCTGGTTTGGGGGGGGGGGGGTTCCCCTCATTGTCCCAACAGTGATTGAGAGCAAGAGGAGGGGAGTGGGACGGCATTGTGTTCGCAGCTCCTCTGAAGAAGGTGGTTATTAGGGGGGATGGCTAAGGAGGGGTGAGGGACGGGGAGGCTGTTGACTCTTCATCTTGTGTGAACAAAGTCTCTGGCACATAGCCCTCTTCTGTCCCTCCTGTCCTGGACTTCCCTTGTTTACGAGTGCCATGAATTCTGTCCCTCTCGGCGGGGACCCCCACCAACTCCAACCTGCGCCGCCGCACATTGTGGGGCTTAAGTGCCCTTTAATTAGGCCGCCTCAGTGTCCGGCTGAAGGCCGCTGAGGGGTTTTAGGCTCTTTCCCTGTGGGACCTCGCTGAGCGGCTCACAGAGCTTCCCTCACACAGCCCAGGGATGAAGTGTTTGCCGCTCTAATGAAAAAAGGGTTTATTTGGGGGGGAAGAGCCCTTGTCGTCTTTGTCCCCCCCGTCTTAAAAAGTCCTGACAAAAGGCATCGATATTATCCCCGACACTCTCCCATTTCCAGGACACATTAGCGAGGACTCTGGAGGTGAGGCGGCGGTCTCTCGGGCCAGCGAGAGCCACATGACTTCCAAACTTCTCCCGACGGTAAACACGATGCGCTTCCTGTGCAGACGGAGCCCACCGGGGTTTTATTAGCATCATTATCTGGTATCAATTTATCAGGCAATCATTTCACAGATGGAGGCAAAAGAAGATCCGTGCTCATGAATCTCGAATGGGAGATTTCCAAATTTTTGAACGTTATGTAGAGGAGCGTGAAGTCGTGCCAAAATAAGTAAAGGAGGGTGAATTCACGGCTTTGTCACATTTCATTATCATAACAGCAACAAACAAACAAAAAATCCCGAGCATAAAGAGGGGAAGGCGGGCACAGAGGCATTGGGAATTTGCCGAAACTGCTCCGGCAAAATGAGTAATTTCTGGATGCCCCTTTGTGTGAAGAGCTTACGGTGCGAGGGCTCTGAAAAGGGAGGAGGGCAGAGAGGGAAGGATACAGACATGGGAGCAAGTGAAATAAAGTGAAAGATGGAAGGAATGAGAGACAAGAGAAGGGATGAAAAGAAGTTTGTGAAGGGAGCAGGGCGGGATTGGGCGTGTTCAGGAACTTTTTTCGCTACAGCCCAGTGTGTGTAGATACCCTCCTAATCCTGGTTTTATTGGCTGCCTGTGTCCAGCCATGCTGGTCGGATTGAGTGGGGAGGGTTGAGAGGTGGAGGGGGCGAACACATGTCCTTCTTTGTGGTAATGCGCTGATTAGGCCTGAGAAAGAGCCGGACCTGGTTACGGCCTTTCTCAGGTCACCGTAGAAACCGGCCCAGTAGGGGGCCGCTGTGTGCCCCCCCCCCCCACACACACACACACTCACACACACACTCCCTCCTCCTGTGCAGTAGGTACTGGTGCAGACACACCGAGGCCTTCCTTCTGCAGAGGTTTGCATGAAACACCATCGTCATTCCAACCTTCTTGACCCTAAAAACCAGTTCTTTCCCCCCTCAGACAGTTCACGTTGCACTTGTGGCCTCGACCTGGGAAAACGTGGTTCCAATGTTGTTCAGATGCAGACCGCAGACTGATTCCTCTCGCCTGCACTCGTAAATTAGACCACTGTCGTAGCCCGGAGCTGAGCTCGGCACATTTCTGGCGATGCCGTAACACACGACGATGTTCGTGATCGAAAACAGACCCGCATTGTTGTCAGCAGCGCTCTGACATGCTCCACCCGAGGCATTGAGAAGCCATCTTTCTTTTTCTGTTGGTATAATGTAGAGGACTCCCCACCACGACTGGCAGGAGAGCGCGATTCATACAAGTTTCACAAAGATATCTATCAATTATTGTCACATTTAGAGCCCCCCCTCCTTCCTCTCAAACAGGGCGGTAGGTCGAGTGCTGCTCACTCACTGCCTGCTTCCCTATCTTCTTTGTTAAGGACGAATAAAACACTCCACTGCTGACCTCCAGACTGTGGTCACCGCTCTCTCTCTCCCTGCAGAGTGCACGCTCCCAGCCCCTGCTGAGCGACCTTCCAGCCCCCTTTGGTCCTCTCTGAACTCCCTCTCTCTCTCTCAGCAGAGAGACCTCGGCCCCCGCAAAGCAAGAAACAACAGAGATGTTTTATAACTCAACTAGAAAATACTGTACCAGAGGTGTAATAAATGTAATCGTGACCCAAACCAATCGAGGGGAAAGCTGTCTTAAGAGTGACAGTTGATGCTGGGAGATGTATCACGATATCTTTGACCAAATACCTCGAAATCGATATTGTGGCAATATTGTAGGGTCGACTACAAGGTGTTTTCAAAAAGGCCTTCAAGTCTCATAAAAAACTACGTTTGTGCTTATTTAATCCTGCCACAAATGAGGGAACTGTCCTGAAATTCAACTACAGAAACTACAACCGTAACTTCTACGATGACATTCAAAGTGATGTCAGAGAAACTTCATACCGATGAAACCCTTCACTACTGCTTTCACAAATGTCGTCGGCGGTCGTTCTTCCCACGACTGACTGATAATCCTTTGAGACAAATCTCCTCACTAGATTGTTATCACTCTGTTTGATCTCTGCCGGGTATCTTGTTTGCATTCGTCCTGATCAGTTTCCTTGCGTGTGTGTGTGAGAATCAAACGCACTGGTTTACTTCAGGCTAAGAGGTCCATCACAAGTGTCCCACCCTCCTCCTTCACTCTGTCTCTCTCTCTCTCTCTCTCTCTCTCTCCCCGTCTCCGTCCTCCCCCCTTGTCCCCGCGGCTGCTCGCCCCACAGCCCCATCACAATGACAATAGTATTGATGTAAAATGTGTCGCCTTTGGGCCGCTGGATGCCTGGCCCAGCCACCGCGCCGCAGTTTATGGCTTTATTGTGTCCCCTTTTATGTCCTTCCCCTGGTGGGGTGGGCGGACAACAATTCAGAAAATTCACTGTATATATATATATATATATATATATATATATATATTTATATATATGTGTGTGTGTGTGTGTATATCCCTGTAAGCGGGACGGAGATTATGCGTGTGTTGACGTGTGTGTGTGTGTGCACAGTATTCACGTATATCCGGATCAATTAGTCAGGGCACAACCCCTAAAAAAATCAATGTGTCAACATGTACGTCAGCTAAACCCCCCGAGCTGAGTCTTCTGCAGGAGACGCTGGCTTTCATCCCTTCGCCGTCCTAAACGGAGGGACTTTTTTTTTTTTTCCTCAATGATCACACATGAAACAAAGTTGAGTAACAACTCTTCTCCAGTCTCTACCTTTTTCTGTGCGTGTCCCTCCTCTATACCTCCCTCTCTCTTATTTCCCCTCCCTCCCCTCTTTTCACTCTTTCCTTTCTTTTCCACATTACCAGGGGGTGGCGTGTGATTGACAGATGGGAACGAATAATAATTTTTTTTTTTTTTTTTTTTTCGTAACCTAAGGCCATCTTCTGTGATTGGCTTGCCAGCTGACATCTCCAAACCTCATCCCCCCCACCCCCCCACACCCACCCTCCCTCCTTTAATATTGGGCCTGTGGATGAGGCATCCTGAGGGAGAAAAAAGTAGAGAGAGAGAAAAAGATATCTACCTTAGGGAAGAACCTCAGAGAGAGGGAGGGAAGGAGAGGACGGGTAGCGTGTGTGCATGTGTGTGAGAGACACTTATTCTCTTAACTACGAGGAGACAGACACACTTTCCTGGCCCGACTCAAAGAAGGGGGGAAAACAGGAGGAAGACCTTTTTTTTTTCTTCTCAATATCATTTTTAATCTTCAACCCTCATTCAACAATCAAGCTGCCCTAAAGCGTGTCTTCCTGGAAACTCTTCTTCTTCTTCTTCTTCACTGCCTGCTGGAAGTTCTATGTATTGATCCGGGGTTTTTTTTTTTACCCTCTCTCACACACACACACACACACACACACACACACACACACACACACACACACGCACACTACAAGGCTTACCTCATGGATTTGTATCTGACTGGATATTTGATGTGTGTGTGGTTGTCCAGCTCGCGGGTGCTTGGAGGCTATCCCATCTGGTGGTGAGTACAAATCCACAGTTTCAGCATCAGAGCCTGTTAAAGAGAGGGAGGGTAGTTTTTTTGGGTCAAAATGATCATTTGTGAGAGGGCAGAGTGTGCATTTTCAGTTGACTGCGTGGAAAAATGTTCTCCGGCCCAGTCCAAAGAATCTTAACCTCAAATACTAGTGTAACGGAAAAGGCTCGCCGTTCTTTTCCCCCTCCACACTCGGGTCCATTTATCATGTTGGCGTATTTCGTGATGCAAAGAGGACGAATTTGGAGTTTGGGGGATCCACTTAATGATTGAAAATGTTAGATTTTTGGGGTATTTAAAAAGGAAAATACACACAGCGCGTGGTTGCCATGTTGATATGAATTGTCAAACAGCACTGTGAGGACTCGCGGCGTTAAGTCAGTGAGATCAGTGATTATTACGTAAATCGTGGATATCGCTTAAGGACGATGACAACACCGGTGTTGCTCAGCAGAACTCAACAAAGCCTCAACAGAAGGTCCTGTTTCTGCTCCATAATCAGCTTCTGTCTTGAAGTGCAACCATATAATTGTAGGAGTGCCTCAGGGAGTACAACGGTCGTGACTTATAAGATCAGCGTCATTTTGTTTGCTATTGTGCGTCACCGGTCTGCATTCGGGCCGCCGGCCTCCCAAAAACATGCCGTGAATTGAATCTGAATCGTTTTTGAGCTTTTTTTTTTTTTTTTTCTTTTTGGTAGATGTATTACCAAAAAGTGTATTACATGCACTCACAAACTTGTACACGTTTTTTTTTTTTTTTTAATATTACCAATTTGCGGTGTGCCACAGGGTATCAGCTGCAATTAAATTAATCTTTTTGAAGAGTTCAGCATATCATTTTGCTTTTCAATTGTACCACAATTCACCCCCTCCTCCACGGATTTGTCAGGAGACAATATGTTAAGGTGCCGCAGGGTTTTTATTCTTTGTTAAATGATCCCAGCAACTGAAACGTAGAGGTTTATCTCATTACAAATGCAGCTACATGCGGCTGACCTCATAGCTCCTGGTCTCCTTTTGTAACATAAAGCTTCTATTTTGGAGATATTTTTTGCGTGGGCGTATGACAAAGCTCTTTTGGCTCGCGACACAATACTTGTCAGAGCTACTGCACTTTTTAGTAGCCCAGCTAGCATGTGGTCCCAGCGTTAGCGCTGTCCAAACCGCCAGCATCTTCTGGTTTCATTTACAGAGCAGGCAGCTGCCAAGCACACAGGCCACAGGGCTGAAGTGTTAATGGCAGAGAGGACTTTACACCCACTGCTGGCTTCAGCAGGAGCCGTCAGACAACAGCGACAATAGAGCCTGGGATTCTCTGTGTGAATTACCTGCAGCTGTTCTGTTCAAGCAGCTTACATGACACCGGTATAATGTTCGAAACCTCAACAATGCGCACCGACCCTTTTGATTTGGGTAACAAATTTTTTGAAGTGCAGGGCCGGGGGAACGGGTTACTTGGGTAAAATGCAGGCGAGATGAAAAGCGGAGAGCCGTGGCTCCAGGTGACCAGGCGGGTGTTGAGGGATGGGTGTCAAACAGCGCCGTCAGTTGGCATCACCTCGGGGTGTCGAACGCGTCCCCAAAAAAAAAAAAAAAAGACGAAATGAGGCGGTGCGTCAAAAACAAGGGAGGGTGGCGAGTTTCAGCGAGGGCCCGGGAAGGCTCCTTCTCGGGCTTCTGTCTCAGGGGCGACGACTTGGCCATAAATTCTCCAGCCGAGGTGGGACGGGGTTGCGGAGGGAAGAGCAGCTCTGACTGCTTCATGCCTGGCAGCCCTGCTTTTACAAGACGGGGTGGTGAAAAACAAAACAGAGCATAAATAACTCCGCCTGATATGCACATACGAAGATGAGGTGCTGTAGAGATAGACATAGCGAACTAATGAGGTGGGTTTGGAGGAAGGCGAGAATGCAAGAATGTTGTGGGGGGGAACAGCAGCTTTTGCACAACACGAGCAAAAAGCAAAGTTTGAAAGAATCGGTGACAGCTTAAGGCTTCGTGGCTGTGACTTCACAGGCTCCACGGGTCCCACGGTGTCTCCGTCCAATCATCTGACAACGCCGTCTGTGAAGAAATATCTGTTCTTGGACTTATTGCTGAACCTGAAGCTGAGGAGCATGATGTAATATTCTGTTCTTATCAAACACAGAGGTTGTATTATTGTACCGCAGCTTAACTCCTCGGCTTAAGCCGGCTGTGTTGTTTGCGTTCCTTGAGTGAACGATGACAGTCACTTTCAACAAGGAATTAGCTCAGCTGACTCTACTCCAACACGAGCCGTCGAGCATCAGCGGTGATTATCGGTTTAACGCTGTCATATCACGCCACACAGTTACACTTTAAATCCAATAAGTGTTATTCTCTCTCTCTCCTCCGTTATCACACTGTTTGAAGCTGCACAAGAAAGAGGCGTTGTACACTTGATGTCCATTGTTTTTTTGCGATTTCAAGTAGGGAAATTCTCATATTGATTCAACTTTTCCCCCTAAAATGTTTTAATGCTTCAGATTACTTAGAATGTGTGTTGTTGTGAAATCAAAGAGAGAACTATGGGGGAGGGATGGAGGATAAAGAAATGAGGCTGTTTCATGGAAAACTGCTCGAAAAAAACGTTTTGAATATTTTTTAACACTTAGCTTCAAGGAGCAATCAGTGCAGTCCTGACCAATCAATCTTTAGCTGAATTAGTTCACTTCCACTCAGGTGGAACAACAGCAAAAGAAGACTTAGGTTAGAAGTAACGTAACTGAACAAAAAACAAGAAATAGCATTTAACAGTGCAGAGCAACAATTGTATATGTATTACACATCTAAATACTAATCTACTACTCAGCATCATAAAAGCTTTCAGTTATTCAATTTCAACATCCTTTAATTAGAATCTGGAGCATGCATAATCCCTAAATAGGGCTTCCTGACTAATATTGCGTTTGCCGTTTGAAGGACTACTTGTGGAGGTTGTTCCTTAATAAAACCGGTGGCTCACCTCTCCAAGCTATCTAGGTTTCCTCAAACTGCCCAGTCTATACACGGACCTCTCCCAGTTCAACCTGAGCGGCTTAAATGGGGCTCTAGAGTCCATCTCTGGGTCTCAGGAATGTCATTATCTGACTGGGACCCCCCCCCCCCTCCTCCCCTCCCTAACCTCCAATCTTCAATCCAATCTTCAACCCCAAAAACCCCGACCGTTGGCAAAGGGATCACTTAGATGATTCTTACTGCGGAGAAAATCCTCCGTCCGCCGCCGCCTTGTGTGAAAAGATCAAGGATGTTCGGCTATTATTCTCAGCGGCGCGGTGGAAGGTAGAGAAAAGAGCAGGAGAGTCCAGAAGAATGTCATTCAGATGAAACTTCAGGGTTCCATTATGAATGGCTGAGGGCCGGAGTCAAAGGCGATTTTGGGCTCAAGCCAAAATAAAAATGTCTCCACAGAAAGTGACATCAGCAGGGAAATGCTTTAAAAACACGTATGATTATGTAACATGTCCCAAAGTAGGTGTTTAGCCACTGCAAAGCTGTTTTTGTGAACCGTTTTAACGTGCTGATCTTATAGAACATTGCCGATCACAATGGCCTTTAACTGCACTCGTACCGTCAGTGAGAGTTTCGTTCACGTGCTGACTCAACACGTTATCTCACGAAACAAAACTTGTCGTCACTGAACAAGCATGTGGGACGACACCATCCAGTCAAACTGCAGCTACAGGCGGAGAGGTTCAAAGGAGAGTTGGTATTTCAAAGCGGCCGAGGCGAGTTTCTAATCTTCAAACACTATCAAAGGACGGTGTGCTCTTGTAGGAAATGACAAAGTCCCCCTGGTGCACAGCTATTAGCTGCACTAAAACACAGGCCGGGGCAGTTCCTCAAAGGGAAAACAGCAACGGCCAGAGGCAAAGAGATCGTCAGGGGACACGTGTGGAGGCACACACACACAACACACACACACTATTTAAAGTCTTCATTACCTGGCTGGATCTCACCTGCACGGCTTGTTACAGAGGTTAATTATTCGCAGAAAGCCATTTCTCTGACACACAGGGGTCAGGGACAGAGACGTGTTGGTCGCACCTGTACGGCAGGTATTCAGCCAGAGCCCTCGGGTCGCCGACCGGGTCAACCAGACAACTAATCACGATGCAGTGAGGAGAGGAAAGGGAAGAGAGGATGGTAGCTCAATGTGTCTCAGAATTAGAAGGAATTCAGTTTACACATTTAAAAATGCTATGAATAATTGTGGATAAGGTGTCATGTGTCGTTGCGATCACAAAACTTCATCTCCATACGTAAACAATGATTGCACGGTTACGTTCCTGCTAACGTACGAATCTTTGCATCAAAATAAGACTGAAAGTAAAGTCCTCCACCTCCGGATTTCAGTGCATTTTTTGCATAAAAAAAGTAATATACAGTATATTAATAACCCTCTACACTGGAATGCAGCAGCAACATTCAGCAAACGTTGCGTGCACAGGGGCCAAAAAGTGAAGCTAACGCATCTTGATCACCCCCTGGTGGCTCGCTGTCAGTTTAGGGAGCGCTTGATTTGATACGCTGCAGAGTTCAATATGTTCTAAACACCAGCAGACTTACAAGAACGTTCCCTGAATAAAACGGTCAAAAGAATCTGTGAACAAGATTGCAAATCTGCCCAGATGTTCGATGCCAGCTTTAAAGTTTGGTACACGACACCCAGCCCTCCTGAGGGACACAAAGGGGGAAAAGGGAGAAGCAATAACATGCATGACAGTTGGTTTCTGTAACATGGGACAAACAGCCTGTGAGTGAAATATCTGCAGACAGGCAAACTCTGTTAACCGAGCTCAACCCTAACAATCGCACCACAACTTTTTCCCTCTCCAAATTACCCAAGCACGCGAAAGTCAACAGCAATTACGTGTTGTAACTACTTTTAAAACGCACACACACACACACACACACACACACACACACACACAATGCCGTGTTTGAAATTGCCACCAAAGAACTTCCAGACATTAGACAATGGAAGATTCCAAAGAATCCACTGCGAGTTATGATTTGCATAGGATGCATTACTGCTGACAATTCAAGCAGCGATGCCAACAAGCTGCCCCTAATGAGCGGTGGCAGGGAACAATGCACTGTTTGAGTTGTGGTTCATTCACAGAAAGACTCTCATTCAAACAGGCTCCGTCCCTTCAAGACAAACGAATCAGACCGTGTTGTGTCCACCTATGTTACGGACACACCGGGACGCCGAGTCTGTCGAGCACTCGTCGTTCGCTCATTCCCCTTTCTGTGACGAGCAGGTTCACAAGTTTACCCTGTTCAGTTTCCCTCTGCACGTCTGCATACTTGTGACTGCAGGGGCTCCTTGTCCCAACTCCACTCTCAACAGTCTGCAGAGGGAGAAAGAAAGAACAGGTTGGAACTTTTTTTTTTTTTTTTTTTCCAGGGGTCCTGTCATTTTTTATCTGATCAGCCAGGAGCTGTCGGACCACAAATCAAAAGTGTGCCAAAGCAAAAAGGGAAGACAACAAAACACAGACGGTAGCTTTGCATTCCAGCCTCCACCAGGAAAAGTCCCATCCTCGGGCGAAGCCGGCAACTTTCCTTGGCCCACTTACTCTCTCTTCGAGCGTCTTTTGTCTCTCTGCGGACTCTGCTGTGGGATTTATAAATGAAATTCTGATGGCAATGTTCTCAGCTCTGCCAGGGCCTCGTTTAGCAGCACGGTGTCCTCGGGGCAAATCTGACAAGTTGAGCTGCGGCGTCAACATATAGAGGTAAAATAGAGGTAGATTGGAGTTTAATGCAAACAATATTCTCGCAGTCTGTTACAGCAGAAGGCTTCTTTTTTCCTCACAGACGAGGTGACAGAATGCACTTAGGACTCAGCGCTTCAGGCACAAAACCCCGGCATAAACAAACTTTATTAATTTCTCTTTAATGAAATAAGTTAACTTGTTCAGACAGGGCTAAAGAACAACTGGCACACATCGTCAATAACAGCAAAGTTACATTGGAATGCGATTTATCAAATCTGAAGCCACAATTAAATATGTTCTTTAAAGGGGGACGTTGGGTTTCTACGAGAACATCTTTACAGGATTTAATGATGGAAAACACCGAATATACCTGTATTCAAACTCGCTCCATCTTCAGGACTTTAAGCCCCCCCCCCCCCTCCCAAAAAAGCCCAGTCTGCTCTGATTGGTCAGCGTTTCCGATTCTTGCGCAACACCGCCATCTTCATGGCATCACGGCATTAATATAGCACCTAAACCTGCTTTATGATAAAACACAATACAAATCTATTTATCTGTTAAATAAATACAAGTAACATAAAATACAATGAAGTTCATATTTATGAACTCAGCTAAACATTTCGAATTTTGATGATTGATTCATTTACAGCATCAGAGTTGAGCAAATCTTGGGAATTTTGCTAACTTACAAACCCTAATTCTGCACACAAAAGGTGTAGTTACTTGAATACATCATCAGATCCAAGTCTCCTCCAGCAGCCCGGAGAGTGTTCCATTTTTTAATCATATCATTACCCGTCAGCAGTTATCAGCACGTCCCGCAACGAGGGTGCAAGCCGGTACGCCATTAACGCTTTTAACAATGTTTGCCCAGAATGAGCAACACAAACAAAGGCATCCCACCTCTCGCCTTTATCTTTCTAATTGATGACCTGGTTGGAAGAAGGAACTTACAAGTAGCAACACAACCGTGCAGTTCACTCTGCCTTCATACATGCATGCAGGTTTCCATGAGTCTTTGAACAGCGCCTAAGGAGTAATGCATGGAGGGATGGATTGTGACAGGCTCTCTAATCCCTCGCTCTTCCTCATACTTCGGTCGCCACTTCAACGCTCCAATTTGTTCTGAACTACAAGCCACTAAAAACTTCAGTCAAAACAACAGGAACCTAAAACGTGTTATAAATTTCTGTCTGACCGATGCTCACAGCTGAAACAAAGAAAAAAGTCGACTTAAATCCAGTTAGGAGATATTTATACTCATAGTATTTCCAGTTTCTGTTATTTTAGACTTCTACTTCAATACATTTTAGAAGGATATATTGGACTTTTCACTCCACGGCATTTATTTAACAGCTATATTTACTTTAATTTAACACACAAAGCTTATAAAATGTGCATTTAAATCAAGTAAACTATCCCACAGTACGTTATTAGCTGCACCGCAATCAGCATCAACAATGCCGCATATATGTTCATCTATTAATTATAACAATCACCAATAATATACACAGGAGCCATTCTGCCTCCATGGGTACTTTTACTGGTGAAGTACAATAAGTACATTCTGCTCATAAGTACTTTTACTTCAATACAATCTTAAATGCAGGACTTGTAATTCAGTATTTCATCTTGTACTTAAGCAAAGGAGCTGAGACTCAGAAGCAAAATAGTATTTAACGTAACTTACGTCAACGTTACGTTTACGGTCACGTTAATGACCTGGGTGCGCTAGCGCATTAAGGAGTAGGACGACAATATAAAACACTATTTTTACTTGCAATAACAGTACTTCACTAACATAAAGAATGCGGAATGATTAAAAGTGTTAAAATCATCTTTTAAATTTAAGGTAAAACGTGATATTAACAGAAATAGTGCTAACGTTTAATGCTAGCTAACGTTAGCGGGTCGTTTAAGGAACACTTACCGCTGTTTTGAAGACGTGTGCAGATTCCTCAAAGATTCTTCTGACGTTATATAATTAAAACAAATAACCGAGTTAGCTGCAGGCGAAGAGACGATAAGAGAAGCTGTTATGCGTTATGACCAAAGATGGCAGCCAGAAGTGACACGTGACCTACTCGCTTTTTGTCCAACTGTTGCAAAATATCAATATTTATTGTAATATATAAAAATATTAAATCATAGGAAATAACATTAACATTATAGATAATTGTACCTACTTATTAAAATGTATAATTTTGGAGGAGATTTTGGAGACTTAGAGTAATAACCTGTTTTGACCATCAGTATGTAGAGTGTGCGCTCGTGTGTGGGGGTCTCAAGCCTTTGCCATGTTATGCTTGTGCAATGTTCTCACAATGTATTACACCAAAGTCAGGGCCGGGCCTACATCTGGTTTGTCTGGTTTGTATTCTCCTCACTTAAAAGATGGGCAGCAACTCCGACAAGGTATATAGAAGGTGACATGACGGTAGAATCTGAGCTGTCACCTGATCGTAGTGACTTTGATAGATGAGGCAAACAAGCCGGAGATCAGCACCCAGCATCCTCTTAGATATTAGACGGGACCCTGGTCGTGAACTTCAAACTGTTTCTGTGGGCCGTGAGGCCAAAAGCAGTGAGGTCAGGTGTCGTGTTCTGCTCAACAGGTTCAGAGGGTCACCTGGTACTTTTTGTGCCGCTGGACATAGGAGGCTGTCACACAAAGAAAAGCCCATCTGTGCACAGACATGTGCTACACACTGACCCCTGTAATGCAGACCTCCCACAATAACAGCTGCAACATATTTCTGACAGTACAAGACTCCTTGTTCACACACAAAATGTAAAGAACTGCAGGATGCTGCCACTTTTCAGAACCCTGCTGCAGATTGTAGTGATTTTATTGCACTGGGAGTGGTTGAGTCAGAAGTTTTTGTTGATGGCGTTACAGTCTTGATTGCGTGAATTTCCACTCTTCAGCGAGGTGTGTGGTGGAATCCCTTTGTTTCCTCTGCTTCATTTCTGTGGTTTCCAGCGGCCCGTCATACTTTCACATCAGCCCGGTTTAGAAAAACTGAGAAAACCCCCCAACCAAGCCGTAACCACCACCCCCCCCCAGGCCAGTAGAGGCCCCATACGGACCTGCCCGGGCATGCACCTGCCAAGCCCTGCCGCTCGCTGCTGCTCTGCTGCTCGTCTCGTCCCCTGCAGCAGATTCCCCCGGCATTCTGCCTCTGCGGAGGTCTCTGCGTCTGCTGCTCCCTCGCTCGGTTGAGACACGTTGCTCGTGGCTTCCCAGAAGTGAGGCCAAGCAGGCAGGATCAGCATGGCTCACATGTGGCCTGCTTGCATGCGTCTGTTTGCGTGTGCGTGCGTGTGTATGTGTGTGTGTGTGTGTGTGTGTGTCTGTTTGCACGATACGCCTCATAACCCCTCAGGGTTAAGACTCTCATTAGCACCTAGCCAAAAAGATATCCCCTTTCATCTCATCTGTCCATATGGATCAAGTGAGGCACATCCTTTGCAAACAAAGACAAATAGGCTGGTAGATCCACAGCCTGTAGTCTAAACATGCGACGTCCACCACAAAGTCCCGTGCGGTTAGCTGATTGATTCCATCAAAAAATCCCGAATTCACTGGCGAAGCCAGTATGTCGGAGTGGTGGGTAAGCGGTTCAGCTGTCCTGAATGGAGCCTGAAATGTATCAGAGGTTGGCACGGCGGTCTAAACACAGAGCTATCTCACTTGGACAGAAGAGATTTTCCTTCCGAGTGAACTGACTGAAGTTGTGACATCAGGGGTTCAAATTCAAGCTCTGTGTTCAGGGGCATCGCCCACTCTGGTCCGTCCCACGACTTGAGAGATTAATGGGCAGAAACCACGCTAGCAGACGTTGTAATTAAGGGCCCTTAGTCACTCAGTCACCAGACGGAGTGAAGTCAGCAACACTTGAACTCAGTGATGTCGGCGGGATCGGGACCCGATGGGATGAGCTAATGTGGCTGCCTCCGCTTCGCTAAACTTGAGACAAGAACATGAATGAGATTGATGAGCACTATCGGATTACTGCATGGGAACATCGAATTGGGCAAAACAGCATTTTTTTAAGTCTGAATTATTGAGTTGAATGTGAAACAAGAGACGCATTCTTCCTCATGCACAGCAGTGTTTGAGAGTTTTGAATAGCTTATGTAACCGCGCCGTCCTCGAAGGAGCTGCGATCGGACGGCGTTTCATACGGAAAACGTGAGAATTGTTTGTTGTGCATCAAGTGTCTGCGAGGAAAGCCGACAACACAAGTGGCTGTTAGCCGATTATGTGATCATCATATGTTCCATTACACCAGCTGTGAAGGCAAAACAACTCAGTCGCACGTTTCAGTGTGTAAGCCGTGATACCGGAGATCAAAAACATATTTGGGAGGGGAGGTGGGGGCAGGTTAGTAGCCATATGTAGAAAGCAAAAGCGCCCATGAGCTGAGAACCTATCAAAGGGGGGGGGGGGGGGGATTATTCAGTTTTTTCTCCTGTGACTTCAATGGCTTGACTTTTGTGTTGGGGTGGGGCACTGCGCTGCACTCATCCGTCAAGAGTCAGTGGCTGCCACGATTGGGTTGCGCCCCGCGGGGGTCCTGAGGTCATCCCGAGCAGCGCTCTGATCTGATCGGCGTCAATTGTTCCCCCGTGATCCCGTCGCGGGGCCTCCACACAGCGCCACGCTGTCCGCCACAGACGCGGCCAACACATCTTATTGTGAAGCGATCGCCTCTCGAGAACGCTTACAGAAACATGTCTGCAGGTGATGCGCCCCAGATATAAATAAACAGGACATTTGAGTCACCCTTCAGTAAATGCACAACCTTGTGGAAGAAACCGCACAGTTTTGTTTGAGCTTGTCATCACAAAAAGCGAGTTAAAACACGGGCACGGCATACTCCCTGTCTCTCTCTCGCACTTTTATTTCTAGAGAAATAGAAAGCAATTAAAATGAATTACCTGATTGAAACTATAATGGTTCCTGGCATCCCGCGCTGATCTCGGCTGTCTCGTCGTGGTGATTAATCCCTTCCATGGGCACATCTGCACGAGCCTTCTGGTGAGGCACATATCTTCAGATATGCTGTTTTTTTTTGTCATTCTTATCAAAATCAGCTACAGAGGGAAACACCGCAAATCAGTGATGGAAGTGCTGCAGACGCAGGTGTTTTATTGTGTGTGAGAGAGAGAGAGAGGGGGCTTTTCCCCAAGCAGACAGTACTTGCGTGTTATCTGTTAGATCAGCAGATCTGTGTATACTAACAAGTGGAAACACTTGAAGAGTCAGAACTAATAGCTTGTATCCCTGCCCTGAAGTGGGCCTACAGCCCCTCCCCTCCTGGTGGGAGAAAGAAAGAGACAAAAATAAACTGCAGCTCTTAGTATAAACTACATTAAACAGATAATTCAATAAATCACGGAGCTACGCTTACAGTTAAACCCGAGATTAAGGAATAGAGAAGTGATCTCCTCTCCAAGAGCTGGTAGACTTTGAGGGAGGCCTCCCTGGCAGGTCACCATCATTGTTATTGTAGGGTGGAGCTCACGGAGGGCACAGACTTGTACTGTGAGGCAAACAGTCTCACTTCCTACATCCTCTGTAAAAGCACGAGGGCTGGGTATTATATGATGAAACCAGTGCAATGTACTTTGAGATCCCAGGGCATCAAAACGTTTTCTCACGCCCCTCGGCGTCTCATACCGACGCAAAATACTTTCCCCCGATACCTTAACGTTGAGAGGTTTACACACATGTTTCTGCAAAACCTTTTTTTGTTTCATTCAACAAAAGAAGCCAAATGTCAGGAATGTTAAATGTTGCCTGAACACAACCAGCATTAGGAGACTTTGCAGCCCGTTCTCATTGCCAGGATGTCTGATACCGACGCTCTAGACGCCCTTTAGCGTCTGTATGAGCACCGCGCTGTCAAGTAACTACAATGTGAACCCATCTGTAACTGTGTCGACGGTGTTTAGTTAGGTTAGTGATGTTTGTGACGTGTTTTCCGTACTTTGGTTAAATATTGTACGCTCTTATTTTGAGCCCAAACCCCATGATGTTTTTCCTTAAACCTAACTAAGTGGGTTTGATGCCTTAAATCAAAGCAATTGTTTGAATTCACAACGTTAAACCACATGTTAACTGCAGCTGTGCGATGGGCCACCCAGTGCGTCAGTATGTGACAAGTTGGAATGAGTTGTGTTGAAATACAATCATCCAAAATTGGCAAAATCTTATCTTATCTGATCAAATGAATACTAATCTGTCTAAACAGGTCAGCTTTCACTCACTACTTGACAGTTTTCGTGCTACTTTTTGCTGGAAACCAAAAAAAGTAGTCAATATAAACCCTAAAAAGTTTGGTCGTGGTGATAAACCTCTTTTGGATCATGTTGCACATCTTTATATTCCTAGTCCGCTATAGTGCTTAACACAGGTGCAGAGATGTGTCTCACCTGACGGCGCTCTCTTCTCCCTCTCTTGGCCGTCACAGGTCCCTGGCCCTCGGGCAGCAGTACTCGTCTCTGGGCTCCCAACCCATCCTGTGCGGCTCCATCCCCGGCCTGGTGCCCAAGCAGCTGCGCTTCTGTCGCAACTACATAGAGATCATGCCCAGCGTCGCCGAGGGGGTTAAGCTGGGGATCCAGGAGTGCCAGCACCAGTTCAGGGGCCGACGGTGGAACTGCACCACCATCAAGGACAACTTGGCCATTTTTGGCCCCGTGCTCGATAAAGGTATGCTTGACTCTTTACTGCTGTATTTAATGACGATGTACATATGTATCCAAGGCTTAATAATAATCTGTGCCAAGACTACGACTGTATAAAAGCTCTGTCTGAGGCTATTGCAAGCTGCTACAAAACGAACACCCTGAGGCTCAGCACTGCCTTTTTCTCTGGGCTTCTGCTGACAAACGCCTAACCAGGGCAATTACAATAATATACACCTTTCCTGCTCTGCAGTGAGAAATGGGCGCAGGTACAAGCTCCGACACATTATTCAACTTCCATCCATCTTTACCTCCAGTACCGCATTCGTCTTCGGAGTTTTTTTCCTAAAAAAAACGTGTTTACACTCTCGTACTTGAAAGAGGGTCAACGCGGTGAGAATCCATCAACAACACCTGACAAGCACAGCTGATATACTGGAGACATCCATCAGGCGCTTCACAAACAGAATACTAATTGTACGATATGGCCACACTGACTGTGTCCGTGTAGAGAATCCCACTAAACCTGACAGTCGGGGAGGGGGGTACAATAGACACAGGTGTCCCGCTTAAGGCCTTGCAGTCCCTAATTCTAAAAGGTAGAAGTTTATATGTGTCGTGAGCGAGGCTGCTGATTGGAAATGAATTACCCTGTGTGTCAGAGGGGAAGGAATCTGGGCAGTGTGAGCAGTCCAAGCTCCTCAGTCAAATAAAAGGGAGAGGGGAGGCCAAATGAGATTACAGGCAATAGAAAAGGGCCGGGGGGCTCCGCTCAACCCCTACTGTGCATGAAGACCAGTGCGCGCCTCACACAGTCCAGCTCCCACGGACGCCCCATTCACACGCCCTTTTGACTCTGTCATGAAAACAGGCTGAAAGGGGATCTCTCCCAACCCCAGCCCGGGTGTGCGCTTTGGGATGGGGAAGCGAAGGAAGGAAGGAAGCAGGGAAAGGAAGGAAGAGCAGCTCACTTTGGGAGTGATGAATGGAAAAGTTGGGAGTTAGGAAAAGGGAGAGCTACCAACCACCAGCCCGAGCCACCTTAAGCGGCGCGTTGGCCACGGCGGTGCTGTTGGTGGATGCCGGGAGGAAGTGGGGGGTTGAGGTCCCGTGGTGGTGTATGGGATTTCAGCTCAGGGTGTTGGCGGAGGGGTGGCTGGAGAGAGAGGGGGGGGGGGTGAGGGAGTTTAGGGAATGCCAGCTCCGGGCAGAGCGGGGCTGTGGGGGCGCGAGTCGCTGGGCCCTTTGTGTGGATAATACAGTGTGACACAAGGGAAACAAAGGCGGATTGATGGGCCCAGCAGGTAGCAGAAGCAGCGCTAGCCATGGCTAACAGCCAGAGCTCCAGGGGCCCAGGGCTCACAGGCCCCCGTTGTGGAGGGCCCAGCTAGGCCTGCCAGGGCGAGCAGGGACGCCCGACCTGAGGACGGAGTGTCATCCAATCATGCGCTGGGGATTTAGAGCAAAACTGTATCCTTTTACTGAGAATGAACGGTGGAAATACGGCTTTTATAGACACACAGTTTCATCGTTGAGATCAGATGTATCTAAGATATCGTATCGTGAACATATGGGTTCAGTTTGTAATGCTATTTTTCAAATATTACTGAATATAGTTGTGATTTACAGTGTTTCAGCATCTGCATTACACTTTCACAATCCATCTGACATTTCACCTTTGATATTATTAGCACACATCACACAAACAGCACAAATATTGATCCTATTGGCGACATATTAGCCCTACAGGCTAGTATAAACAGTCATTTTTTGTTTTGTAACTTTGCTTGCGGACACTTTCAGGGTGGGGAAATATGACCCGCCTCCAGACAAACATCAGTAAACTGTGTTTGTGGCTTGTAAACTTGATTCTGATCGAGTCTTGAAAGCCTCGTTGGCAGCAGAAAAGCTTGAGGAATGTCTGGCTTTAGTAGCCACTGTGTGGTCTGCAAAATGTGGGTCTAATTGTCTGGTCGTGTTCCTACAAATTTCAAAACTCAGATCACGCAGTTGTAGATCTCAGACCCCCCCCACCCCCCACCCCTACCTCTGTGTGTCTGCATTGTATGTCTGTTACACAGCTAGCGGAGTGTAATGGCTGAGCCACGTTAAGTGTGCTGTGATTGTGAAACAATGGTGTCTGGTTACATAATAAGCTGTTGCCTTCAAAAGGAGGCGTAACTCCATCCTTCAGTGTAAAAAAAAAGAAACAGGCCGACACACTGCTAGGTTTCACCAGTAGGCCCTGGGCTATGAACAGGGACGGGTGGGAGGTGTGTGTGTGTGTGTGTGGGGGGGGGGGGGGGGGGACAGCATTCCTGAAACACTATCCAGATGCAAAGCAGCACACCTCAGGGATGACAGGAGGTCACCGAGATCCCACTGAGCGTTAGGCCCTCCTGACAACAACCACAATGGGCTGATGTCACTGCAGGGACTCGGCTTCTTAGGCTCCTTCATGTAGTGTGCGCTTCCTCATCGCTGACGACGATCATGTGCTAAATACCGGGAGGCATGTTTACATATTGTAAAATAATAAAAGGGTTAAAAGTTTCTTTCCCAAAGGGTTCCTGTGTTTCACAGTGGCAATCACCGGCGCATGAATGCCTTTGCAGAGATGTTGTGTTAAAAGGTTATTGCCTGGAGGTATCCCTTTCAATACGTCTGTCTGGATGCTGGCAGCAGTAAAGATTGTCCATGTTAACTCACACTCTCTCTTTTTCTCTCTCTCTCTCTCTCCGTCTGTCTTCATCCGTCTCTCTCAGCGACCAGAGAGTCGGCGTTCGTCCACGCCATCGCTTCAGCGGGCGTGGCGTTCGCAGTGACGCGCTCCTGCGCCGAGGGCACGTCCACCATGTGCGGCTGCGATTCCCACCACAAGGGCCCCCCCGGGGAGGGCTGGAAGTGGGGCGGCTGCAGCGAGGACGCAGAGTTCGGGGTGCTGGTGTCCAGGGAGTTTGCCGACGCCAGGGAGAATCGTCCGGACGCCCGCTCGGCGATGAACCGACACAACAACGAGGCGGGACGCTCGGTAAACACATTTAGAGACACACGAGGAGAATGTGCACAGATATACTATCCATATTAATCACCATCTAAACACTCACATGTGCCATCATCTGCTGCTATAGAAGTCTCCGATCTTCTGGGAAGGCTCTCCACAAGATTATTCTGCAGGGATTTGCATCAGTGAGCTCCAACACTGATGTTATGTGAAATTCAGAGCATATCTATGGTTGAAGGATTGCCTCCGCACGGCTCTCAACATGGCCGTGGCTGTGAACACGAGTGCAAACAATGGCACTGTTCTTAAAGCTTCTGTGATAACGATGTGGGTCGGGACGGCCTTAAGCTGAAGTTACACGTATACTCTTTGCGGACAGCCACGTACCGGTAATTTGTTGTGGGCCTGCAAACCTGTTCAAGTGATAGCGTAGCGATGTGTGAAACGCGTCTTCCATGCAGACAGTATGAAGAGAACTACTACTTGTCCGTCGTGCCTGCAGCTGTCCGCGTACACGTCTGTTTTGGGAGTGTAGCCGAGACTTCATCAGCGGTTACCGCCGTGTGAGAGAAGAGTCCACAAACTTTTGGTCAGATAGTATTGATATTGATTCCCACAAGACTAAACGGATCAGCATGTGGTTTAACAGTTAGAAGATGGACTGTAGGACGGACTCTGCAAGACAGAAGCAGGTTCCATTGTTGAGCTTTTTGTACAGTTAGATGTCAGTACTTCACCGTAACACAGGACACTCATTAGACATTCCTCTGCACACATTGTGCTATTGTACTATGGATCGTAGCTAAATGGGTAAACGGAAACGACGGACAGCGACCTGTCATGCAAAGAGGAGGAGGACTCATCCAGGAAACATCACTGTCGGGGATTACTGATTGTTCATGTGACGGTGGGAAGAATTCGGTATTTGACTTGTCCGCCTTAAAAATGAGCACTTGGCTATAAATGACTGGTTAATTACTCATCTAAGCAACACACCTCGTCTTTCATGCCTTTTGCATCCCAATGAAAAAATTCCCCGACAGTCAAATAACCCGAGTTGAAGGGGGGGGGGAGAAAAGGGAATCAGCTCAGACTTAAAACATCACTGGCTGCTGTCACCGCTCGGAAAAGAAATGGGCTCCCCGGCTGCTCGCTGAGGGGCAAATGGAGGGACCACACGGCAACAAGACGGCCCCTTTGATGTGAGCGCACAGGAGCAGCCGGGGAGACCACAGGAGCTAAGTGAGCAGCGGCACTGTCAGGAGTCTCCTCTCCACCTGGCCCTCTCACGCTCCCATTATTCAGCCCCCGGGGCCCTCTGGGACTTGATGTTGGCATGACAAGCTCACAAAGTGATGTCACTAAACCCCCCCCCTCTCTCACTATCCCCTTCCTCAGCCAGAGGTGCCACAGCCACCTGCCTTCCGCCCCCCCCCCCCCAGCTGGGGGAATTCTGCAGCTAAATATAGCCGTTGAATTAAAAGCACAACAAAATCAAAAAACACAAAAGGCGAAATAAGCCCCGCGGCGGCACACTCACGATGCGAGCCAGTGACTTCAGAGGGAGTCGGCCGCGGCGCAGAGCCTCTGTACTTCACAGCTGCACGACACTTAAATAAATTGCAGCCAGTGGCGTATATTGTTTTTCTTGGCCCCGGCTCTGCGAGTCTTCAGCGGTTTTGTTCAGTCTGCATTACTTAATTTCCTGTAAATTTCTGACCATTAAAATTCCGACAGGTCTTGCTCGGTGGTGACTGACTTCACCGCCACACGAGCACTGAGTCACTTACCAAATTAACGGAGCACATTTAACTTAATTACGCTTTTTAAAAGGAATATTCCACCCAAAAAAGTGTCAAATTCCCTCCACCCGTAGGCCTTGAAAGGTGGCTCTGAAGAGCTTGAATTGAAGCCTTGAAGTGGATTCCAGTGGCAAACAAATGTCAAAACGTCCAGAGGAACTTCTCACCACCTCGCAGCTCCAAAGCTCTGTAGTGTATTTAGGGATTTCTTGGCTACGGGAAAGTAGTTTGAGGGCACGCTGAACATATGGATCCACTGTGGAGAAGAGGTCTGCGCATTTAAGAAGTTTCTATATCCATTTATTATCTATCCGTCTACGAGGAAACGTTTTCCCTGCTGTGAATCTAAGCTTTAAAGCCTCGGGCCGGTGACTCTTCAGACTCTAAAGATATATTTATAGCAGGGTGTTGCTTTAAGGGATCGGGGAAAAGGAGTTATGAAAGCTTACATGTTGGATCCTCGCCAGGCTTTACGAACTTGTACATGTTTTTCTTTTTAAACAGGAATGAAAGCAGGTCCAGTTTAGAACGTATATATATATATATATATATATATATATATATAGACCCTTTTACAGTCGACGTCATCAGAAATATGAGTGCGCATGTTGGTGTGTTTCTTCAGTGCCGTTTTGTTTGCTCCAGCCATCCAGACGAGTTGAATTAAAACCGTTACCAGCGTTCAATGTCTGGTTGTCAGAATCAATAGTCCAACAAGTTGAACAGAACTTCCCAACGGACTCAAGACCGCTTCAGAGCAACCAGTGTTTCGGTTTAACCAGCGACCGTGTTAACTGGTGACTTTCAGCCCAATGCCTGGTTGTTCGTAGTTAATCGTTGGCGTTGATAATAATAACTCAACCAAACTGTAGCCACAAAGTTGGATGCACACTGTTGTCCAAAATATGTGACCACGGACGCACTCGACTTAGAGTCACCCGTTAACACACACGTCACACCGGTGGCGACTACAGCTGCAAGCTATCAAAGGATCCCATCTGAGAGCGATTCCCAAAAACACACAATCATCTGCAAAACAAGTCATACTGCATACGAAGACATCCAAAAGAAGGCAAATGTTGCTTCTACAACTACAACTGTAGCGCCCAAATAAAGACTCAATGAAGTCAAACCTCTGAGTCTTTATCATGGTGTAACAGAGTTGGATCATCTAGTGACTTGTTATTTCTCACTAGTGTGACGTTACATGATAGGTGTACATTCCTTATGATTATGTTGTTTTAGAAAGGGGCTACACCTGAATTTCGTTGTGCATCCCTGTGTTGCATCATTATCTTGAACCCTTGGTGGTCAATGCTCTTACACAGTTTGACAACTTATTGCACTCCAATTAACTTCCGTTGCCAAACACTTGTGAACTATTGGCTATTGGGTCTATTGGCTTTAAACATCCCTACAAAGTGACCATAACGGTGTCTTCTGTGTTTCCCCAGACCATCCTCGACCACATGCACCTGCGCTGTAAGTGCCACGGCCTGTCGGGGAGCTGCGAGGTGAAGACGTGCTGGTGGGCTCAGCCGGACTTCCGCATGCTGGGCGACTACCTGAAGGACAAGTACGACAGCGCCTCCGAGATGGTGGTGGAGAAGCACCGCGAGTCCCGCGGCTGGGTGGAGACACTGCGCGTCAAGTACAACTTCTTCAAGCACCCCACCGAGCGCGACCTGGTCTACTACGAGGGCTCGCCCAACTTCTGCGAGCCCAACCCGGAGACCGGCTCCTTCGGGACGCGCGACCGGGCCTGCAACGTGTCGTCGCACGGCATCGAGGGCTGCGACCTGCTGTGCTGCGGCCGCGGCCACAACACCCGGACTGAGAAGCGCAAGGAGAAGTGCCACTGCATCTTCCACTGGTGCTGCTACGTCAGCTGTCAGGAGTGCGTGCGCGTCTACGACGTCCACACGTGCAAGTGAGAGAGAGAGAGAGAGAGAAAGAGAGAGAGAGAGAGAGGCCCTGTGCTTTCGGACTGTTGGACTACAAGTGCTGCCCTTCAATACCCCACCTCCTGCACGACTTCCCCGCTTCCAAACACTAAAACATCCATCAGCACACTCACCCCCTCCCTCAGGCCCTAATGGCACACCACACCAGCGATGGATACTTTCTTCTTATTTTTGTGTAAAATCCCTAGAATCCGTCTTCCAAACCACTTCATTTCCATATCTGACCCCCTTGTGATGACCTGACTGAGCTCTAGTCCGCTCTCATGGGAAGAAGCTCGAGTTGTGCCCCCCCCCTCTCCCTGCAGCATTGGACCCCGCCCCTCCCCTCCTCTCCCTGCAGCATTGGACCCCCCTCCCCATCGTCTTTATTTATTTCCCCCCTCCATGCCAGCACAATGTTAGTGTTGCATGTACAGTAACACTTTTATACCTGTTGAGATTAATGCAGTAAAAAAAAAAAAAAAAAAAAAAAAAAAGAACTTTCAGACTCTTTGCTTTTGAATTAAAAAAAAACAAACAACAAAAAAAGCATCTTCTAACTAACACCTCACTTCTCCGGCCCGTCTTGGCTGGTTTACCTTCTTTCTTTCTTGTTTTAACTAAACCAACCTCTACCAGTGACACTGAACACGTCGGGAAACCATCACTTTGTAACTACTGAGCTGAGCTGTTCTGTTGTAAACTACTGAGCTGATGAAACCCTCATGTGCTGCTGCTCTCCTCCACCGCACCAGTCAACCGGAGAAGATATATATGCTACAGTCTTGATTTTTATAGCCCTGCATTTCTGAAATATTACCATTGGGCTGGGACTGGAGGTATGCGGCATGTGTGTGAACAAGCATGCTCATTCCACCAACAACCATACACGTGTACACGTGTGCGTGTGTGTGTGTGTGTGTGTGCGCACTATTCAGCCACTCCAGGTGGTTAACATTCGAAGCATTGTTTATGCGCTGCAAAGCTCGCACTTCTTACGAATGGCGACTTTGTTCGTGCATTCGATCGACCCTCGCTCACGACTTCCACGCGCGTGATGCAACGAGCTCCATCCGAGGAGTGACGCCGTTTGAGTTGCACGAGTGCGAGATCATCTGTGGCTGTTTTTCATTTATGAATCGTCATGCATCACAAAAGGGAGTCAAGCTTCAGCATGCTTAATGTTAATTCTGGTCTTATGAGCAAAGTGATTATAAGGAGATCTTTTTTTTTTTGGTTATCTAACACTTCATGCACTCATCAGGTCCATCATAGAGGCTTTAGTCTGAGGCAGATCTTTTATCACCGTAGAAGAAGGAAGAAGGGGGACGTGTGACGACATGTGGAGACCAGAGCTTCTGATTGGCTTTCACAATGCTTCCTTCCTTCCTTCCTTCCTTCCTTCCTTCTCTCTGCATTTTCCTCTCAGTTGAACAGTTGTGGTCTTTGAGAAGTCTGATTTATGAACTTGTACTCCATGTTTTAGAGATATTTTTTTGGGGTTGGGACAGAAAAGACTTTTCAATTCACGTAGATTCTGAGAACATTAAGCAGAAGGAAGCTGGGAAACTTCATCAGGAGGTGGAGGATTTATGTGTGCAAGATGTCTGTGTGTGTGTGTGTGTGTGTGTGTGTGTGTGTGTGTGTGTGTGTGTGTGTGTGTGTGTGTGTGTGTGTGTGTGTGTGTGTGTGTGTGTGTGCATGACGGCTGCCAGTGACAAACACAAGTGAATGGAAAGACGGATGGACGGATGGACGGCTGTTGGCGATGGCGAAACAAACCGTGAGAGGTTTCCACACGACATGTTCCGACAGTCCCACCTGCTTCCTATTGATTGCATTGACAGTAGTGTGGAGGCCGTCCTCTCCCTTTGTGACGTAGCTTAGCATCCGTGTCCTCCTCCCACCTGGGACTGCCCCCCCCCCCCCCCCCCGTGTTCAGTCCCCCTCCACTTCTCCCGCTATATCCAAAGTTTTGTACAAATGTTTTAAAGTGAATAATTCCCTTTTTATTTTATAATCGTAAATGTTATGTTTTTATAAATATTATTTATTATACGATGTATATATCTGTATGACTGAACTAAGATTATATATTTGAAGAACAAAACTGTCTCGTGCTTTTTTTGCTTTGTAGCCAGAGGTTCACACGTCTCCACCGAACAGATGTTCACGACTGTGAGAGAACGTTCTACATGCTTATTAATAAACATTATAGTTACATATCTCATCGTCAGATACCTTACTCTCTTCTACAGTTACATCCTCTACATGCATTTTAAAATGAGGACAAGACAGACAAACATTGTTGGTTTTGGTCTTTTTGTGGCATTTGTTAACAATAAGACACATATAGAATAATGCCATTCATAAATATGGATTCCTATTAAATAATCGGCTGTTAATTTGCACTGTACAGTAGTTACATTTTAGAGGACATACTATCCAGATGAGGTGACACGATCACATCTCAATCATCAAAAACACACAAGAAATGTAGAATTATGGCTTAAAATACAAATGAAAGAAATGGGTCGCAACATAATCTCCCTTTGTAGCACGCTCCTGTTATTAATACCTGAAAGAAATATGTTCTGCAACTTTGGTTTCCACAATCCTGAAGGACTAGATCAAGAAATCTGCACCGGAGGGAGACGTCCCACCGGAGGGAGACGTCCCGCACAGACGTTCTGCAGGAGTTAAACTCACACAACATGCTGCAGACGCTCTGGAGGTTAACCGCGAATGTCTGAGTAGCTTCGTCTCATCGCGAGACGTCAAGTTCGTCATAATTACGAGATAATTACACTCGATCATAATTATAAAGACACGTCCTTATGGGTTCAACATGCCAGGAACACTTGGTGATTAAAACAACTGGTGCTAGACAAAGGTTTTCATAGAGAGGTGTGAGGCTCTTTTCCTGTACTCCTGTACTTCATCATAGAAGCACATCTTTAAAGCAGCATGAGCCCCCGTGGTGTGAGGGGACTCACTTCATAACAGTTGCTGCTCATTCATTCCCTCATTCATATCACATAATGCAGAGCTTCTTCTTTAGTAGTAGCAATATCATTAATTTATTCATAAAATAAACAGACACGAGCAAGTACATGAGGTGTTAAGAACAAAGTGAGATGTTTAAGAGATGGAGCCGTCTTTGGAATGATCGGATTACATAAAACAAATGTGTCCTTCATAAACAAACAGTGTTGTGATTAGTGTTTGTGCATGCACATCTACGGCCATACAAATGTTCCTAAATCTTTTTATATATATATAATATCCCAAAGACATTCTTGGGGCATCACATGGAGATTACAGCACTAGTCTTCTGCAAAACGCAATATACACAGATACCACAAACACTGCTCGTGTGTGTGTGTGTGTGTGTGTGTTACATGTTCACATAGTGCTGAAGAGGAGGAGGTTCGCCTGGTTGGTTGCTGCTGCAGAGACGCTGCAGTGCAGAGAGAAGCGCACCGAGCTTCAGGGACGGGAGGGAAAGGACGCAAAGAGAGAGAGACTCATCTCTCGCTCGCTTCCTCCTGCCAGCCTCTCTCTCTCTCTCTCTCTCTCTCTCTCGGGCTTCTGTTCCTCTGCAGCTGAGTGATCAGAGACAAACAAAAGTGAGAGGAGACAGGCGTGCGAGGGAGACGTGCCGCCACAAGAGAGCACCTGTGTAGTCGACCTATTTTTAGGCACGCCGCGCGCTAACTACACGGCGCGTCTCTGGAGGCGGAGATGAGAAGAGGCAACGCTCCGGCTGCAAGTTGAAAAGTTGCTCAGAGTTTTTTTCCATGTTGTTCGTCGTCACCCTGGGCAGCCCGTCCCCGTGGGACGCGTCTCACAGAGCAGGATTAGCCAGATAACTTTAAAACAAAGAGGAATGTCTTCTGGAACTTTGCCATTATCAACATGTGGATGTAGGACAATAGTTTTACGGTTATCTGGAGAACTTTCTAATCCCATTTTGTGAAATTCCCCCCACGACGCTGCCGCAGAGTCTGCTTGTTCTTATATGTGATTATAGTGCCCTATACCCTCAGAATGTCTCTACTACAGACAATAGATAGCCAGAGATAAAGAATAATAAGCAATAATTCTTGCCAAGAGAGAGCAGCTAGTTAGCTTAGCTTAGCGTAAAGACTGGAAACAGTGGGGAGGTTATTTATGACAAAACTCCAGGAATAACCGCCCACAAATACACACCGTGTTGGTTTTAAGGCGTCTACACAGTGAATGATTCGCCTGGTGAAGTTACTCTGTGTACATGTCTCTTATTGTGAAAGGTAAGAACAGAGGGAGTGGATCTGGTCTGCACTTGTCCAGGTTGAAGTGAGTAATATAGTTAGCCGTGTTGTTGTACAGTATAGTGCACATTGTGAATATGCCGATTCCGGACAACGTGATTGGTTGATGACTTTATTGGTGATGCAAAAGTTCAGAAAAATCAACCTCACTCCAAAGATTTTTACGTTATGTTACAATTTTTCGCTGAGTAGTATTCACCTTCTGTGTGGAAGTACCGGTACTCAACAAAAACAACAGTTTGAAGAAATATACATATCGACATGCAAATGAACCGCACTAAAGTGTCCAAAGACCTTTAAGCTGAGCGGTTAGTGTGCTAAGCTAAGCTAACTTGTGGCTAGCTCTAACTTAACGTATCCACCAAACAGACGTGAAAGTGTTTTTCATCTTCTCATCTAATAAGCGTATCTCCCAAAACATCAAACTATTCTTCTAAAACAATTTGGTGAATGCAATTTGTGACTTTTATGATAAAAAAAATACAAATTACTTTGAAGCAGAAATTGCAAAACAACAACATGAAATAGTGGAATCTGAATTACAAAATGATATATTGATGCAAAATGTTGATTTTAAATTAAAAAGGCATGGCTACAGTTTTTTACATGCATAAACATTTTACAGATTTCTGCGTTAGCTCCCTTGAACCCCGGACAGGAAGTGGCGAGTAGTGAATGCGACCGTGTAGCCTGATGCAGGCCCTGCAGTCTTACCGTTGAAGGATGCTCTATGTGGCTCCACTGAGTCTAGATGAACTTATCAGAACCCAGTCTGCAGAGGAAAAAGACACATACAAGACAAAATGTCTATTATTAATCACACTTGATGCAATGATCAACATGTAAACCGTTCGTGCGTCTAACTAGTTTTGTTTCTCTGCTACATTTGTAAATGAGGACTGGTGAAAGTGACCGATGTGCTGGGAGTGTTCAGTGTGTTAGAAACGGGACAAGAATACTTACGCTCCCTCATCCCTCAGGAGACTCAGGAACTTGCTAACTCTGTAGCCAGGATCCATCTGGAAGAGAGACAGAATATAATGTCATTAAAGTACATTCACTAACAGGTCTTCTTTTCTTTATGCACGAGCATCTTGGGTCCATTTGAAAATTCAGAAGCAAGGTGTTGAAACATGAAAACGGGTCCTGTAGTGGCGGGTCCTGGAGTTCACGCTTCAGTTCATACACACAGGGATTGTAGAGGAGGAGGAGGGGGGGGGGGGGGGAGGAAGTTAAATTAATGGCAACCTATGCAATAACTTACGGTGTGTCTGGAATTGCCTGTAGCTACTAGAGTGAAGACATGAGAGCAGTCAGAAACATCGGAATGAGAGGAAAAAAGATAAAGAGAAGACGGAGTATGAATGTGTGTGGCTGTTTGCAGCATGTCTCGGCAAACACAGATTCATACTTCTTCAGGCTCAGAGTGTGGGGGGGGGGGGGGCATGGCTGCATTTGTGCATACCACAGCAATTACACAGCATCCAGCCTCAACAAACAGGCAGTGCACATCATCAACATACCACAGACACACAGTCAGGGGGAGACATTAACGCCAGTTAACTGTCAGATTTAGGTCAGTTTCTGCTGCTGTGAGTCAGCCACCTGCTTTGGGTGAACACACTTATTTTGGAGGCCACTGAAGATGGCAAGAAGCTCAGAAAGCTAATGTGTTAGCCATTAGCCAAACAGCATCAGGTGTTTACTAGCTAGCCCTGCAGCTATTCCCACGTCACCAATCATCTAGCGCCGTTTATTTTACGAGGCGTCCACTCTCTAGTGACGAGAAGACTGACATGTAGAACTGCCGCTTTAAATCCAAACCCGACTATGGCCCCGAACTTACAATTATAATATGCTAATGATAGATCAACACATCTTTGTATCCAAACCAAAACCATGAACTTAACCCTCAATCTGACAACGCCACGTGAGAGCTGGCCCTGTGCCGAGTTTAAAGGTTCAGTATGCGTGCAATAAAGCTGCCACCTCTGGAGCGACGTGTTGCTACACCGACACAGAACTGAGGTTGAATCTGAAACAGAGGGAGCTTCCTTTTAAGCAAAAATAAATCATTTATTTACTTAAAATTCTGTAAAAAATCACTTTGGCTGTGTTGCACCAACAAGGATTAATTTAATCCAAGATTAGTTCTAATCAGAGTTTAGCTAAACGACAGCAAACATTAGTCAATTTAAAATTAAAAACAATTTCAGTAAAGGACGCTCTAATTTCCCCTCATTTGGAAAGCAAAAAAACATTAAGGAGAACAGAAGATCTTCCTATTCAGCTCCACAACAGTTCCCTTGATGCCGAATCTTGAGAGAAATTCAGCATCAGCATCGTAGAACTCAACTGGTGTCAAGGTGTCAGTTTAACGTTAATACTGGATCCCAAGTTTTGGTGCAACAGAATTCCATTTAATCTCGGTTTAGAGGTTTAAATTTGATCATTCCTAACTTTAAGCTAGTTTAATTATGACTTACACAGGTTTAACAGTTAAATGTCGTTGGTGCAAACCCGCCTAAGCTTCCCAGGAACACTGCGTCTCGGGGTCTTGATGTACGACTGGTCGTGACTTCTTACAGAACTCATCACATTGATTTTTACCCTGGTGCGTTGACAGGGTCGGGGCCCCTTCAAGAGTAAATCATCTGGGTTCACGGCAAACAGAAATAACTACACAAATGTCAACAGGGACTTAAAAAAAATGTGAAAAAACTCAAAGTCCAAACCACGAAACCCCTAAAGACACGATAAAAAAGGTGAGTAGACTTTTCACCTCCTCGACTCATCTCCGTACGTACGACTGACGTGTTGAAAGGAAGCCAACGATCTGCTGTGAGTTGGTGGTCTGTGTTTCTTTCCTGTGTTTCCACAGTTGGGTGGGTTTAATGGGCAGGTCTTTTTTTTTTAACCTGCCGTATGTGTTGGATGACTGATCTTTATTGATTTCGCTCTAAATTGTAGGTACACCAAAACCACGAGGTGTGCGTGATTGTTCTCATGAGTCGCTTCCCTCTGATTCAGAACATGTGAACGTAACTTTGGAAAAGGTTTCTCTAACTCTGGACGTATTGAATCCAAACTGTTTGGGAGAGTTTGTGAACTAGAGATGTTCTGGATCCTCCCGCTCAACAAATCATCAGGAAAGCCACAGTTTCTTTTCATTCCAGCTAATAGATGACAGTTTTTTGTGACGGAGACGGTTGTTGACTGGTGAGAATGCCGGCCAGATGTGTTGAGGAAGAGGAGGGACGGGCGGCTCGAGGTCAGACCGCACTATTACAAAAACAACTATTTGTGTTTCGGAATAAAAGAAATGGAAAAAGACAAGGCTGCTTTGCTTTTACCTTCACCCAGTGCTATCGTTTAATACCACCAGTGCACATGGAGTTACACCAGCATTACACTTCCCATAAGAACATCTTCCAGCCAGTAATGATATGAATATTTTTGATGTTGGAAAGAAACGAGAATGAAAGTCAGCAGCCATGCTAGCAGAGCTTTGAACTAAACGCTAAAGTCGGCAGGCTAACAGGCTAACAATGAAAATGCTAACATGCCGTTTAGCGGGTATAACGTTCACCATCTTAGCTTAGCATGCTAAGATCGGCCAATATGCGCAAAACATTAAAAAGGTGAGTCAGCGGCAGTAGTGATGCTGTGAAGACGGCAGCACCACAGATGCAAAAAACACTGACCAATCAGAGCAGATTGGGCTTTTTCTTAAAGAGACAGGCGCTAAAACAGAGCGTTTCAGACAGAGGGTGAAAACAGGAATGTTCAGACAGACGGTACGAGAAAAATAAAGACTTTTTTAAACATTAAAGCGTGTAAACATGTTGAAGTAGAAACCCAACATAAATGTATGAACCTGAAAATTAGCTTGATACGTCCCCTTTAAAACCACATAAGGTTAACATCAGAGTGGCACAAGAAGAAAAGTGAGGGGATCACCAAATGTATCAGGAACAATCTTTAGGAAACCCTAAATATCTGTTTAAATGTTTCCAATAGTTGCCAAACTGGTTGACAGACAGATTGACATCACTACAAACGCAACCAAAAGTATCTCTTCCTCACCTGCACGGCCATTTCAATCAGCATGAGCAACTTCTTAATGCCGATCCACAGGTTTTGTCCCTTCACAGCTTTAGCTATGCTCGCCCGCTCCACTTCCTGAAAACTGCCGAGCAGCTGCAGGGACGAGACGAAGAAAGGAGAGAGTTCATCATTCTAACTGGGAAATGTGTTTAGGACCAGGACAACAAATATCAGACAACAATGTCGCCTCGTGTGTGTGTGTGTGTGTGTGTGTGTGTGTGTGTGTGTGTGTGTGTGTGTGTGTGTGTGTGTGTCTGGTACCTCCAGGGCCTCGACCAGCTGCTCTCCTCTTGAGATGTTGGGGATGTGGATGGTGGTGCTGAAAACATCCAACATCTCCATTTCCTTGAGGACGTCTCTACGACTTGTGGTGCCGATGATCAGCAGCTTACGACCCTGAAAGAGAAGCAGACGAGACCTCGGACTTCATTTTTTATTCAACCATTCATTTGTTCATATTCTTGAGCTGCTTTCCTCTTACCAGCATTTGGATTGTGGACATTAGTCCAGATCACATATGTGATATTAGTTCTGAGGCATCAATGATCAATGATGAATGTTAAGACTTCAACAACGTTTGGCGATAGTGTTGTTTGTTATTTCATTATTTATTGATGAGCAGAAACATGGTATATAGTGATGATTTGAGAAGATTTTGGCTGCATCGCGTCGCCAAAGCTCTCATCGGCCGGTGTCTCACGGTGAGATCTAGGAAACGCCGCTTCACCACATTTCTCTCACGATTGTGCGACTCCGGGTTTTCGACAGTGTACGGGGGCTTTAAGTCACAACAAGAGCACAGGCAACAGAAAATAACAGGACAAACGGAACAGAGCACGGCACAACAGAAGACAACGGCGGAGGAGAAAGAAGAGAAGCGAAAGAAATGTAGCTCCGCTAAGCCGACAAGTTGGAGAAGGACCAGGAGAAGAAGACGAAGGAGGAGAGGCAGAGGAGTGGCGAGCAGACAGGGGGATTATGGCTGCCGGCTGCCCCCCCATGGCGTGGGGGGTTGCGATGCTGCATGCAGATGAGGTGCCACACAGGCGGCGGCGCTGCCAGGTCCTGGCTCTCTCACAGAGCCCTTTCTCCTCCGTGTCCCCCCGGCCTCCCCCGGCCCCAGGCACCCCGCTGGGCCCAGCGCTTTACAACCCCAGAGGAGCACTGCAGCCAGGCATTCAGCGCCAGGCCCCGCGCCACTTCTCATGCACATGCAGCCATATAGCGGGCTATGCTCTCATTCACAAACCCGTCAACAACAGACACACACTACAACCAAAGGAACTATGAGAAATGGGTCCCTACCACCACCATTCACTGCGAGCACAACGGGGCCAGGACCAAAACACTCGTTAATAACCATATACACACACACACACACACACACACACACACACACACACACACACACACACACACACACACACACACACACACACAGACAGACAGACAGTCGCTCACACATGCCAGCCGCAGCCAGAGACCTCCAACAATTCCTCACAAGACTTGTGCGCTGGCATCCATAAGATCTGCTGCCCTCTTTCTGCCACCTAAGGGACTAGCAGCCGCACAGTGAGCGTGCTACAAGTAAATACCACGACAAAGCGCTTGGTACCTTTGGAGGAGGTTTCTTCAGCAGCACCAGCAGAGCTTGTAACACCAGGTTGGAGAAACGAGGGCCAATGGGGACGTAGTCTGAGGAGAGGGATCGTTTTCTATTAGCAAATTCAATTTAATGCACATCCAAATAAAGACAATGTATCTGAAAAATGTCACTCTACTCATCAGCTGCCGTATTACAGCGACGGTCAATCTTACCTAACAAACGTTCGATGTCATCCACAACCACACAGCTCAGCTGGGACTTGTAGGCATCTTCAAATATCTATCACAGGGAATAGAAGTACAAACACAGGTTCAGATCAGCAGAAGTAGGCACACAAAAAGTTCCAGTGTGTAGGATTCATATTCCCATGATTCTCAGCTGTACTTAAAGGAGCAGTGTGTAGGATCTAGTGACATCTAGTGGCGAGGTTAAAGATTGCAACCGACTGAACACGTCTCTGCTAACTGCTGTGGCCTTCAAGGAACGTAAAAAACGTGAAAGTCTCTCTCTAGAGTCCGTGTTTGGTTTGTCCGTTCTGGGCTTCTGCAGAAACATGGTGACCCGCTCCCTATGTAGATATAAGCGGCTCATTTTAAGCTAACAAAAACACAACGATTCTTAGTTTCAGCCAATTACCGTATTTTCTGCACTATAAGGCGCACTTAAAAGCCTTTAATTTTCTCAAAAAACGACAGTGCGCCTTATAATCTGGAGCGCCTTATATATGGATTAATTCTGGTTGTGTTTACTGACCTCGAAGCGATTTTGTGTGGTACACGGCGCTCTGTCAAAATGTTTTAGTACGACTTTGGTAAACTACAAAGCCGTACCGCTTGCAGCATTACGGCTACCGTAGTCAGGAGCGTCGCGGAGTAATACATACTGTGCTTCACCATAATATTACATATGTTAATATTACGATGCTGTCAAAAACAAAGTGAAGCAAACTAATTCGGAGCTTGCCATCATTCCGGTGGATTAACTAAAGAACTCCAGCCGCTAGATATTGGTGTCAACAGGGCGTTCAAAGTTAAACTGCGAGCTGCGTTGGAGCAGTGGATGACAGAAGGCGAACACACATTCACCAAGACAGGGAGACAGCGCCGGGCGACTTACGCTACTATCTGCCAATGGATCGTGGATGCCTGGGCTAAGGTATCAGTCTCAACTGTGGTCCGATCTTTCACGAAGGCCGGAATCATCACTGAACTGCCAGGTAACAGCAACGACACTGACTCTGACTCGGATAATGACGAGAGGGATCCGGGCATGCTGGATGCCGTAATCGCAAAGTTTGACTGACTGACTGTTTTGTTTTGCTTAATGCGCCTTATAATCCAGTGCGCCGTATAGTGCGGAAAATACGGTATACACGAACGAAAACTAGTATGAATACTATGTTTAACTTTTAGTTTTTACCTTTTTGATGGCTTGACATTTGGCGATCTCCGAGTGTCCGATCATCTTGTCGGGGGAGCAGATCTTGATGAAGGGGAACTGGGAGTCTTCCGAGATCTTAGCGGCCAGCGCTGTTTTCCCACTGTTAGGTGGACCTGAGGGAGCGGATCGATCACTAATCAGCTGTTTGCAGTCACACAAACAACCTTCCATTTCTTGTCAGTCACAAAACACATTGCAGTTTTTATTGTGTTCATCTGTTGCACGCCGTCTGAGGACGTGTGTGTGTGTGTGTGTGCGTCCTACCCTCCAGCAGCACAGACACCAGCGGCGTGCGTTCGCTGTTCTTCGTCTGCTGCACCAGCAGCTCCCCGTCCTCCAGGACCGCCGACACCGGGTCGCCCCACCGGATTATCCCGTTCATGATGTAGCTGGCGTAGTCCTCCTGATTGGTGCCAAACGCCTGGACGGGAAGAGAGAGAGAGAGAGAGAGAGAGAGAGAGAGAGAGAGAGAGAGTTTAGGGCTGACGTTTTTGTTTGAGTGTGTCAAGTGTCAAAATATAAACTGTAAATGTGATTTGTTTCTCCGTCTGTTACTGTGAATCAGCTTAAAGTTAAGGTTTTGTAATCTTGAGAAATTTTCCACTAAAACATATTTGATAGAAACAGAAGGAGACACAGGAGAGAGAGAGATGGAGAGAGTGACAGACTTACAGGTTTGATGTCGTTGTTCAGAGACGTCATGAAGTCCAGTCTGCTGACCTGCAGCTTCTCTGCCGTCTCGGTGTTCACCTCCACCGTGTTCGTGGCCTGCAACAAACACAACACGAGGTGAACGACAAGCAGATGATGAGCTGCTTTCATTCCCTGATGAACTCCATGCCCCCCCCCCGTTAATGAAAGCCATTACATGAAGTATTGCACGTTTAGATTGCACAATGTGTCAGCAGACAATGTACTCCCTCAGAGCAGAAAGGTCAGAGCGAGAGGAGGAGGAGGAGGAGGAGGGAAGAAGAAGTGTTTAGAGGAGTGAAGAGGAACGTCACGGCCATCAGACATGTGTAAGACCCTTGTCTGTCGTTTATCATCACCCTCCAATATCTACTGCTGCGAGTGTGTGTGTGTGTGTGTGTGTGTGTGTGTGTGTGTGTGTGTGTGTGTGTGGGGGGGCAGAACGCTTAACAGATGAGAACTTCACCTTATCTGTGTGTCCAACTGAGCTGTGTGGATTTAAGCCTATGCACCTGATAAAACACTTAAGTGAAGGCATATATAAATATGCACACACACACACACACACACACACACACACACACAGACAGACACACACACACACAGACAGACACACACACACAGTGCAGAAACCGCCGCTAACGGCTAAAGACTCATTAGCTGATATTTCATGAACTAAAGTAGCAGCTGATTGTCATCACTCGTAGAAGTCCTCTCCTCCAATCAGAGAGCGTAAATGGACACGGACCTAGTTAGTAATTAGTACCTTGATGTGTCTGTTCATGGCAGTGGACTGTGCAGCCCGGACCAGGCCCTCCAGCTCGGCACCGCTGTAGTTCTTCGTCTCCGCTGCCAGCTCCTTGATGTCCACGTCGGGGGTCATCAGCTCGTACTGACGCATCTTCGCCGTGTGGATGTGGAGGATCTGGATGCGGCCTCTTTCATCCGGTAACCCTGGAAGCAAGAGACACGGGACTCGAAGCTTCAACAAAAAGAGTTATTACGTCTTTAACTCATGCACACTACCTCACCAGGGCTGCTGGTCTGAACTAACTGCATTACTTTGAAATGTTCACTGGTTTTAACTCCCTTTCCAGTCAGACACCAGAGTGAAACCCTCTCAGTGCGTTCTCCACCTCTTACCAATCTCCATCTTCACCTCCAGTCTTCCTGGCCTCAGCAAGGCCTCATCTATCAGGTCGGGCCTGTTGGTCATACCTGAGGGAGGGACAGACGGGCCAGATAGTGGAACGAGAGGGATGAGTTAAGAGTGCAGATGTTCAGGGAGAGAGCCTGTTACTGTGTGTGTTAGTGTGTGAGCACCTATGACCAGGATGTTGTTGAGCTGCTCCACTCCGTCTATCTTGGACAGCAGCTGGTTGACCACGGTGTCGTGGACTCCCGTGCTGCCGGCCATGCTGCCGCGCTGTTTACAGATCGCGTCGATCTCGTCGAATATGATGATGTGAACGCCGCTGTTCGCACCGAGCTGTGCAGCGGAGAGGCGAGAGGCGAGGGGGGGGGATAAATGAGAGAAAGAAAGGCTACTGGGTGAACTGGAAATAAAAACACAATATTTACATGCATTGTCTTTGTTTAAACCTCCAGGATGGGTTCTTCCAGCGTCTTTATGTATCACAGTCGTTTGGTCTGAAATTCTGAAGAATTGTTCTCGAAAGAAAGTGGATTTTACAGAAACAGAAAGTTGCAGGTTTGCACATAAAAGGACTTTGTCTTGGTGTTTTGGTGCATAACAATAAGAAAGTCAGGAGATAAAATGGAACATTTTACAATAGAAAATATATAAAAGAATAAATTAATTAATTAAAATATGTTCTTAAAAAAAACTAAACTTTTAGAAGATTTGAGAGTCTGGGAGTTGCAAATGAATGTATTAAACTAGAGAATTGTGGAGCTAGAACTGAAATAATTAGGGTCTTGTGAAGTTATTAAATTACAGTGAATCCACTGATTTTGATTCATGTGAATATTATCGCTGTCTCAGCACAAAATGCATTGAATTTCAAATGATTTTAGGCTTTTGAATAAAAAAAATAAAACGATATTTTTCAGGTTTGGTTATCAATCACACGGAAGAAGAACTGACCATGAACTGGCTCTCCAAACAAACTACTATTAATACATAGAATCTAATGCATTCTTTCGGAGACATAAAGACGACAAAGACTCAGACAATGTTTCATTTTTCATCCTGACCTGAAAACCAACACTGACCCTCAACTGAGAGACAGATGGAGAGAAAAGAGCGAGAGAGCAGCAGGGTGGGGGGTTATCCCTCCATCTACAGACCCGTCAGTCTCAGCCGTAGCATTTAACGCAGGTGTGGAGCTGTCCTTGTTACACACTGGATGATGTGTGTGTGTGTGTGTGGGTCTGATAGGAGGTCAAAGACAGCCCAGCCCCTCATTAGGTGGTGAAGAGTGAGGCGGCTCGACGCTAGTGTCTCCCCATCCAAACCGACCATCACTGCTGGGTTTCAATGCACACACACACACACACACACACACACACCAGAACTTTACCAGAGTTATTACAGCTACGTCTGGCTAAAGGGCAGATCTCTCCACTCCTGGAGAAATTAGTTTTTTTCTGTTTCGACAGATGAAATGCTTATCTCTGTTTTCGTGAAGCCAGACTTGTTATCTGATGCGTAGATAATAAGGTCAGCAAAGTTAAAGCATTGCAGGTATAGTGATGCCTCATTTATCAACACCAACATTTGGGCTTTTCATTCTTGCTGTGCTTTAAATTCTGCATCTTTTGAAAGCTCACTTCAGACGCGTTTCCACCAACAAGTTCCTGGTTATTTTGGTTCCAGGACTACTTTTTAAGAAACTGAAATGTTCCTTCAGCCCGTTGTTGTCTAGGCTTCCAACGCGGTCTGAAGACCTGAGCTGCTGACGGTCGCAGGCTGAACACACTTCAGTGTTAAATCTAAAGAACAATCAGTGACGGTCATCCCTGCAAACCTCACCCCGAAATCTCCTGTACTTTCAGAGAGTACGACCCCAGACCAGGACCTGTTTAGGGGGTCAGAATGTCCTCAAAACTTGATTCAGACTCTGGTCTGTGCGGTTTGAAACGGAATGAGTTCATCAAGAGGTTCCTAGTCCCTGAGAAAGTTCAGTTTTTAGTGTGTGAGAAAGACTCTTGTGCATGCGAGTATGTGACGCCTCCTCCCCTCACCCTCTTCTGCTCGTCCTCTGCGTCTGCAAACAGCTTCCTGATGTTGGCCTCAGACTCTCCCACGTACTTGTTGAGGATCTCGGGGCCGTTGACGATCTTGGGCTCGCGGGCCTTCAGCATCTTGCCAATCTGTCGCGCCATCAGGGTTTTACCGCAGCCCGGGGGTCCGAACAGCAGGATCCCCTTCACATGCTTACAGCCTGGAGACAGACGCACAACCAGGGAGGGAGGACTGGAGGTGAAACCCAGCGCAGGAACTCATACATCAGCAAATCAGCGTCATCCCTCACTGCTGTTTTTAAATGTTCTCAAACTAAAATCAACTCATATTGTCTATTTGTAGTTCTTCTCTCTATTTCATCCCCGTTGTAAAGTGTCTTTGAAAAGCACTTACTTCATAAAATGTATTAATGAATTAATTACAAAGCAGCTCAATGTGTTACGACGGCCAGTTTGTTTAATTCCTTCTCCGTAAAGATCAAGTCTGTAGGCTGCACGCTCTCAAGTTTACACTGTAGCTCTTTTAATGGCCTTTTGCACCTGCTTAATGACATTTAGCCCAGACTAATTGAGAGGCCCACGATAACCATCTGAGCTGCCATTTGGGCCCGCTGAAGGATGACAGGTGGGGGGGTTGGAGGGGAGAACAGGGGTGGGGGGGGAGAGTCATGTGGTTGTGTTTGGGAGAGAAAGCGCTGAAGCGTCCGTCTGTCCCGCTTCACCTCTCTGGGAGCAAAGGGGAGACAAGGTGAAACTCTCAGACTTCTGCTCCACCCAAAAAAACCCCCCAACTGTCATCACCTGCTCTGGCGGCTCCCCACGCCTGCCAATTACAGCTTTACCTTTAGCTGGACGCTCTATCGGGGGACGGCATCTCATTACGGCAGCCAGCTGGCTGCAGCCAAAGGCCGACTCCGGCACACAGGCGCCCCGGCTAAAAGGTCAGCTCGCACGCCGCCGGACGCCGCCACGCGACCCTGGAGCGCTGTGGGCATTTAAGTGATGTGTGTGTGTGTGTGTGTCAAGCTCAGAGGTCTGGGAGCAAGGATTAGGATTGGTGTGTGTGTGTGTGTGTGTGTGTGTGTGTGTGTGTGTGTGTGTGTGTGTGTGTGACAGCGTCTGACAGCTGTCAAAGATCGATCAATAATTGTGTGCAGGGATCACTGTCGGGGTTTTAAGTCACGCTGCCTCGTCAGCTGATCGTTGATCGTTGAGCTTCTCTCTGATTCAGGCGGCGATTCATTCCTCAAAAGGAATTATTCGTTTGTCAAAATGTTGATTTAAGGATTGAACACAAGATTATTTACTAATCTGTTCCACCAGATGAATGCTGAAAGATACACATCAGTGTTTCTTAACACATAATTGTGTTTTTGGGAACACATTTGATTGACAGCGAGACAGAATGAACCGGTGACATAAAGACGTGATTAACTCACCCATCTGCTCCACGATGTCTGAAGGGAAGACTCGCGAGGCGAAGGCTCTGCGGAAGATGTCAGAAAACTCCTTGTCAAGGCCGCCGATACCCATCCTCTCAAAGTTCCAGTCTGGGCTGATGATGGACTGGCGAGACTCTCGGGTCTTGGCTTTCCCTGGAGGGGAGACGCACAAACAAACACTACAAGTTGAGCTCAAGAGGAGAGCATCAGGTTTTATGGGGATTTACACAAAATAACTACATAAACCTATTTTTTAGTCTCCTGTTTGAATTAAATACTTGACAAATTAACTATTTTCTCATTTTATTATGAACTTTAGTGCAAAATTATCCGATTTTTGGAGAAATCTGTCTTAGTATGCGCTTGTTAATATCAATTTAGCCATCGTACTTGTGTGTCATGACATCTCGATGTTTGATTTCATCACAATTTATCGTCTTTCAATGAAATCATATCATCATATTGAGTTATTGCCCAGGAAACAGCAGTGTGTTACCGGGGTTGTTTTGAGTCCCAAAAACATTGTTTGCATTGAAATGAATACGGTGCATTGAACACCTTCTGTCTGTTTTGTCTTTTGGGTTGTGGTAAGTTTAAGATTTGAGTTAAATAAATGATCACAATGATCATATAAGCGGATCATATCTCAGGGAGATAAACAGCCCGTCAGGTGGCCACTGATGTTGTGACACAATGTGGAAGGAGAAGCTAAATGAGTGAAGTGTGCCACCTTGTGGCTTTGTGGAGAATCGCTCTAAAAACTGATTTTAGAAGCTCTCCATCGGCTGTTAGACCACACAATACATCCAGCTGTTGAAAGTTGCTGCGTATTGTTGACTCACCTATCAGAGTCACGGACGAGGTCTCGGACTTCTCAAAGATCACCTGACTGTTTCCATGCAACAAACCGATCTGGATCTGAGGAAAGAAACCATCAAGGAGACGACGGTCAACACAGAGACATCCAGCTGTAACACTTCAACACACGAGGCTTGAATTCATTGTGTTGACATCTATGAACTCCAAAGGTATGGAGAAGATACCGAGGGTTACATTTGGGGGAAATGAACATAGGACTTATAAGATTGGGAGACAAACATATATTTAGGTATGTTAATGAGGAGTATAAAAACATACCTTGGGCTTCTTGCCAGAGGCTTGTTCTCCCTTCAGGATGCTCGGGTCCATGGCCTCAATATCTTTGATCAGCAAGCCAAACAGCTTATCACAGAAACTAAACACAAACTACAGGACAGGAAACATTACAACAAACAAGAGGAACTAAGTCGTACCAGCGTAGAAGATCTTTACGATAGATTCACAAATAAATGAAGACACGTGAATGCAAAGAGCTTTTACTGTGAACACACCTCGTGTTCTTCTAAACCTATGATTTAAACTAGGTCGACCCATCATGAACCCCTTGAAGCACCTGCTGCCCGACGCTGAAGGCCTGGTTGATGAAGTGCTGGACGAACTCCTTGGCCATGTTGTCGGAGTCGTACGGGTTGCTGTCCACACTCTTCTTCTGCAGGAAGTCAATCTCCACCGTCATGGTGCTTATATACTGTTTGGACTTGTCAAACTTGTAGTTTGTTACTGTAAGGAGGTAAAAAAAAAAAAAAACATAGGTGGTGAGGTTTACAGACTAAACAACATCTGGATTATTACCTCCGACAGGCGCATCAGCCGAATATGTTCGGTGCACATGTATGACTGTCGGCTCAAGGACCTCTTGTCGTTGAGGTGATCCACCATTTTTTTTTGAAACTATTGAATTGACTGTTTCATATCGTCATTGACTGCCGACTCCTCACTTCTCTTAAAGTAAAACTACTTATATTCTTATGTTTCATTGTAACATTCTCATCCTCACAGATGCAGTACTCAGGGTTTGGCCAGCAGATGTCGCCCCCCCCCCCCTCCATCTATGCCTCACATTTATGCTCTGATTATGTTCATTCAGACACTAACTAAACAGCAGGGTCTCAGCTCATCAGTACGTTCAGAGGTTACCAAACGAATGCCTCGTTAGAAGGCATCACAGCGATGTATTCATCCTTTAATGTGAGGAACACAAAGGGCGGTTCCTGAATCCGACATGATTAGCGGAGCTCTATTCAGATCGTCTGCTAACGCCTCATTATGTAAATGAGATACACTGATTAACGGCTCTCCTCTAGATTGGGCTGATATTTCCACCGCTGCCATGTAATTAGGAAAATTACACCCCTGCAATATTCATATCGCAGCTACCCTTCTGAAAACATTCCACCCACTACATGGAAATACATTTGTGTTCAGATATTCTGTTGCTGTAAAACAGATCACATAATAAAAAGGAGCTTTGCTGTTCCTCCTCCTCCCTCCTGATGAGCAGACAGCGTCATAATAGCGCCCATCATTTGGGGCATCGCTTGGCCTCGGGGACAATATCTCATCAAAGAACAGTTCTTGTCTTTGTCTGGACGCCGGCCAGCGTCTCAGACAGATGTGCGGTGACACCACCCATCCATATTGTTCTACCGCCGGGTAACTCATGTTCCCTCCGCCTCTCATGACACCATGATAATAGCTGAACCCCCTGAACTCCACGCACGGCTGGAAACCTGTAGGATACGAGCGGCAGAAGTCAGCGCGGCGAGATGTTTCAAAGTCTGAGGTTTGATGTCTTGTGTGTCCACGGCGGCGAGATGTGTCCGTGACTCAAACGGCATTCAGTGAAAAGAAAAATCTAGAACATCATCAGTGTTTTGCTTTACACGTGAAGCTTACCTCTGACCTCTTGTCCAATCGATAGGCCGGCCCATTTTCTCTGCAAAGAAATAAAAGAACAGTGATTGATTTAGTTCCTTTCATCATCGTGTTTCTTTTGTATTAGGACACGTCACCACTACATTATCTGAGACATCAGTGTAACGCTCCTCTGCAACATAAACTTATTTCACCACACTTATTCACACTAAAATGCATAAATCAGATCCATACTTAAAACATCTTTCAGGGGTCAGCTGACTCATTCTTTTTTTGCACAAGCTGAGTTTTTGACATGCGAGTCAATCGATGGATCTTATTGAATGAATTCTTGTGGTAAAATAAGGCCGCCTCGAGGAGGTTACAGTAGTACCTGTGTGCCGTGGCGGCTGTTCATAAAGACGGAGGAAGAGCAGGCAAAGAAAGGAAAAAGCAGGAACAGACAGATTGAGACAAACAAAGATGTCGGTGCAAAGAGCCCCCAGAAAACACATTATATCAGCTCACATACATACTGATATTTTCTTTTTAAACAATACAATGTTCACAGACAACAACAACAACAACACCATGCAAGTGTTCACCACTGCTTTGTTCAGGAAAATCCCCAATAAATAAATAAAGTAGTTTGACAGAAAACAGACATAGTGGCATTTCATTTTATAAGGAACACGAAGCATTGAGGAACAACGAGTAGCTACTTATGATGAAATCAATCACTCGTGAGGACACAGTAATGTTTGAGAAGACGTGGCTGTCGACGTTCTGCTCTTAAAACACTGAACCTACCTGTGGCAGGCTGAAGGCAATGGTCCCGGGGTTAACGCTGCGATGCTTCTTCAGGGTGAACACATACATGTGGGCTAAGTTGCGCACAGTCACATGTCTGCACAGAGATGACAAAAAAAAAAGGATTAAGTTTGGTACAGAACTAGTGGGACCCCGGATGTCACTGCTCCTCCCACTTACTCTTCAAACTGTGGCTCCTCCTTCTCATTGATGACGGCACAGTTGGTCAGCGAGAGTTCGTCTGTTGGGCATCGAGCCGCTTGCATAACCTGAAAAGAGAGCCGAGAAAAATGTTCACCGAGGAAGTAACATAGACCGATACGCAGTGTTTGAATGATGTGGGATTTTTAAAGCTGCCATACAAGAAAGATGAATCCTAACATGATAAATAGTTTAATAAGTTACCAGTTTATTATCTAGCTACAACTAACGCAGACGAAAACAACGGGCCTCCATGAAGGTTACAATGTTTAGTTATTGTTGTCGGTCATTTTGGAGACCGTAGTGTGTGATGAAGTTTTCTGTATTGAGTTCAAGGGAAACTTCGCCACCTTTTATGTGGACGTCGGATCAGGGTTGATGGTAAACGTAGTCTGTGTGAACCAGGAAGCGGAGTAGCTGTAGCTGCTGAACTTCCTCGATCGTATGGTAAATTAGCTATGTTTCAAACAGCTAAACGGCATCCCAAAATATGAGTGCAGAGGAAGTTATGGACAGAGTTTGGGGTGACTCGTATAATCAGCAATGAGCAATGCATCCTGGTACATGTAGGCACTGCCGTCACAGCTCCGCGAGCAGATTAACTCAGATTTCTTTGTCAATACAGACCGTGTTTACCATCAACACTGATGGGACGTCCACGTAACAGGTGGACCTCACCTCTCAGTATGACACAACGTTGAATAAATACCTCTAACTGAATAACTAAAGGTCCACCTACTACCATCCATCCTCTACTACATTACCTGAGGAAGACAGGTGAGATGTGGTTGACAGTGGACCTGGAGTTCAGATTGTATTTCTGTCAAACTCTCTAAACTAGTTTAAACTAAAACTGAAATCATTCACAGATCAGTCAATTGACAATAAAAATATTGCAGTTGCACCTATTTTTATATCAGTCCATTTTTTCAAAGAATATGAGAATGTATTGGCTCCAGATTCTTTTACACAAATATTTACTGCTTTTATTAGCCTTCTGTGGAATTAAACACATTATTTGGGGATTGTAAAACTGTTGATAGCAATTTGAAAACGCCACCTTGGGCTCTGGGAAATGTTCTATATTTTATGAAGGAAATAATAGAAAATAACAAGAAATAATTAAGTACAGCCATAATAGCTTCCATGAAGCTGGGACTTATTGCAGAGCTGTTGTATTAAACTACAATACTTCCACTTTGAACCAGCTGTACCTAATAAACTGACAGCTGTGTGTAAACAGCTGCATTGAGTAATTAGTATTACTATTATAATTACTTTGTTTAAACTTCAGCTACTTAAAAACAGCCACTGATGTGAGGAGTTAACAGAGAGTTCAACATCAGTCCAGTTTATCTTAGTGCTCTTCTTCTTCTTCTTCTTCTTGTTTCCTTTAATGTAGCTTCACTTCCTTCATTGATTTAGCCTTTTAAACTGGAGCTAATTACATCTAACAGCAACATCTTTATATCCAAGTCTATAACGCTATTGACTATTATATAATGTATTCCTTCTGGCTGCTCGGTGGCTGTTAAATACATCAGTTTAAATCTAGAACAACAATGGTAACAGAGCTACATGCTAGCAGTGGTCACATGATACTCCTCTACTTCCGGGTTGCCTACGAAGTTTTGATTGACATCTGATTCTGGCTCACTTTACGTGTTTAAAAAAGAAAGATTGTAGTACTTAAAGTACACGCTAGGGTATAGTGTTCAGTGTTGTCTGTTCGTGGTGTGTTTAAGTTTTAAGTTTCGCTTTAAATAAACTCACCCGGTCGGTCATCTTTACTCCGATTCAAGTGCAACTCAGCATAGGAAACCCTCTGCTGACAGAACAACTGCAAAAACGAGAAAGTGACGTGGAAAGAGGCGGGATCTGTCAACGCGATGTGACGTCATCACGCACACAACGGGACGTAACGTAACGTGATGATTTGAGTACCGCAATAGGCTCGTTCGACATAAACCAGGCGTGCGCAGAATCGATCACCGGCGATCGGCGCACAATGCATGCTGGGTAGATTTGCGTCCGACTTGCTCTGACGTCATGAAAACGTGCGTAACGATGATCTCACGTGAGCGAGGCGGCCGCAGATTTTAGAGCCAGGCTGAGGCGCTGCAGAATTGTTCTCCACCGAGTGCGTGACCCCGGGGCATGATGGGTAGGTCTTACCTGAGACGTGTCATGTGGCGCCTGTCATAGGCAGCCCACTATATACAGGGATGGGTCAAATGCAGAGACGAATTTCCCCCTTAACGGGATAAATATAGTATAATATATGGAAGCCCATTCCCGCAGCAAAAAAAAAAAAAAATAAGATCACCAAAAAAAAAAAAAAAAAAAGAATTCACAAAAAAAAAAAATATATATATATATGGAAAATATATATATATATATATTTTTTTTTTTTTACTTTTTCTCTGTCAGCAAAAAAGAAAAAAAAAGATATGTTTCCAGTTGCTGTTTATTGGTCGCCACCTCAGCCACATTGGTTTCATTCTTTGTACTCCAGAGCTGCTTCTTATGGAAGCCCATTCTCGCCAGCAAAAAAAAATAAAAATAAGATCACCAAAAAAAAAAAGAAATATTTATATATCTTTTTTTTTTTTACTTTTTCTCTGTCAGCAAAAAAGAAAAAAAAAAGAAGATGTTTCCAGTTGCTGTTTATTGGTCGCCACCTCAGCCACATTGGTTTCATTCTTTATACTCCAGAGCTTCAAGGGTGCGTTTGCTCAGTACAATCCATGTGAAACATCATCTGTATTTCATGTGTTGTAAAGCCACGTTTTAAAGAAGTCTTGAATGTACTCACAATCCATTCATATGTCATAGCTGCTTCTATGACTTGTGTTAAAGTATCTCATAATTTCGACTTTCTATAGCAACTGGAAAAATCTGGTCAGTGTTATGGTTACAGATGGATGCACCAAAAGTTTTTTGGTTTTTTTTGCTGGTGGAAAAAAAAGTAAAATAAAAAAAAAAAAAAATTATTAGAATTATTATTATTTATTTTGTGGGTGGATTATTCATTTTTTTTTTTTTTTTTTTTGTGAATTACAATTTTTTTTTTTTTTTAAGTTACTATCTTTTTTTTTTTTTTTGTGATCTTATTTTTTTTTTTTTTTTTAGTGATTATTTTTTTTCTTCTTTTTGCTTGCGGGAATGGGCTTCCATAGATTCTTGCTTAACATTCTATTCAAGGGTGCGTTTGCTCATTACAATCCATGTGAAACATCATCTGTATTTCATGTGTTGTAAAGCCACGTTTTAAAGAAGTCTTCAATGTACTCACAATCCATTTATATGTCAAATGTAAAGTAACCTATGAAGAGCTGCTTCTATGACTGTTCTGTTAAAGTATCTCATAATTTCGACTTCCTATAGCAACTGGAAAAATCTGGTCAGTTTTATGGTTACAGATGGATGCACCAACATTTTTTTTTTTTGCTGTTGGAAAAAAAGTAAAATAAAAAAAATAAAAAATTATTAGAATTATTATTATTTATTTTGTGGGTGGATTTTCTTTTTCTTTTTTTTTTTTGTGAATTACATTTATTTAATTTTAGTGATCTCATTATTTTTCTTTTTTTTAAGTGATCTTATTTTTATTTATTTTTTTAGTGATCTTTTTTTTTTTTTTGCTGTGGGAATGGGCTTCCATAATAATACAATTAAAAATAATTAAAATCCTTATTTTCTGTGTAATTGTAATACTTAAGGCTAGATTGTTGGCTATTAGTCTCATTTTGTGCAATGCTGTGGCTGATAATAGTAATAATAATAATAATACATAAGATTATTTATTTAGCATCTGTAAATAAAGATATTTATTGAGAAAGCCTACATCCAACTTGATGTCAACATTTTCAGAGCACTGAATGTGTCCATCGATTAACGATTGTGAAGCATCACAAAACGTATTAAAAGAAAAGCACAATTGTCACTGATGGAAACTTGCAGTGTTGCTTTTCCTCCGTGTGCAGCCTATTGATGTAGCTGTGATGTCTGGACTGTTGGTTCAGTTTTTACATTTCTTAAATTTACGGTTGTATGGTTTAGAAATGACGCTATCTTCACATATATTTATTTATATAAATGTTTAAATAAATATGACAACCACCTAAAATATACCCAATCTTATATCCTCAATTATAATAATAACAGTTAAATAAATGAATGACACTTATAAATGACACTTCCAGGAGTTTTTCCTGATTAGGATTGAAGCAGCTCCTGGATGCTCAGCAGCTGTGTGATGTTACTTTTCTTGTGGAGGGAAAGAAGTTCATGCGTCACGTGTAACACGCCTATATCATACAGAAACATGTATGAAATGGAGAACATTCTGAACCAGAACCACCAAATATTTCATGCATGTACTGGATAAAACACCATAAATCAAATATCAAAGTTATGATTAATTCATTTTCTTCCAGTTGAATAAATTAAGGCATAGCATGCAAATCAGATGTGACTTGTGACGATGCTGCACCGATACATCTGTTCTTGTAGTAAAGCTGTTCGCAGCCTCTGTTTCACTGTAAACCGTATAATATGAGGCAAAGTTGGTAAAATTCACACCAATAAAAGAAATATTCTTAATTTCTCCAAACTTATGAATTTCTTTATTTTTGGAATTGCAAATGACATCGAGTCTCTTAAAGTTATTTAAAATACACCATTTGAACATGTAACAAACCTGCTTCAGAATTATTTAGAGATTTAAGTTTGAGACTAAAATGACAATATAATCGAAAATAATTGTAGTTTAAATTAGAAAGTTGATGTAAAATCTTTATTTCGGACGCTACAAGGGTCTGAAAGGCTGAACAAACAAAAACCAAACATGAAATCTTAAAAAAAAACAAATTTTATGGAATATTTGAGGCTTGGACTTCTGTGTGCTTCTATTAGACTTAGAAGGAAATTAAGAAGTAAATCCTGCACTTTGTGGTGCTTGTTTGAACACTTTAGTGTGAAAAACATTTAATCTGCGTCTTAGAATTAAGCCGTTGATGCTGTTCAGATGTTCTTGTATCTCTTATAATAAAGTTAGTGTTAAACATGTCTGTAACCACGGTTGACATGTGGGGTCATTATCATGCTGTTTGTGTACAAATCAAAATAAAAGACGATCCAAAGCTTTGACTGATTTAATTCCCTTTGATGTGAGCTGCTTTTTCAAATTAGTGACAAATAGGAAGACACTCCCGGGTGAATTCTGTATTTCATAGTATCCAAAAATAAAACCGGTTCCCGATGTAGAAACCTTCCCTTCGACTTGTCCTCTGATTTTATTTCATACATTTATTTCTGGGTCACATTTCAAAGACACTCTGCAACACGTAAACATCCCGTCTTCTCCCCCTCACACTGTTAAACAAACACAGCCCAGTGGACCATTAAAGTCACCACGTCAAGAGACAAGACAAAAATCCTTAAAATACAAAATATTTATTTTTGAAAATGTCTTTATAAGAGTCAAAAAAAAAAATCAAAAAAAAAAAAAAATCAAAACCAAATCAAAACCATACAAATTGTTTAGTTACTAGCATACCACACTAGTGCTAGGAACCAACAATGGAGAACCGCTCAGTCAGAGGCGATGAGTACATCTCCACCTCTGCCCTCCCGTTTTCAGATCGCACCCAAAACACCGAGGCAAACGGAAGCGCCCAAAAAGTGGCACAAGTGGTGAAATGGTGGCATCCTGTCTGTCTTTGTTTAAAACGTACATAATAACCAGGGCGGGCAGACACGTGGCAACCATCCGATTCTCTCTCTTCTTTTAAACAAAAACACAAAACCAAAAACAAATAGAGTGAGTTTAATACATATCTGAAATACAGTGGGGACTTAACTGTTGGCATTGATATGGTGAGGAAAAGAAGAAATAAAGAGTTAGGGAGGAGCTCTTCGACTCAAATTCAGTATCCCAAGGAGTATCCCAACCTTCCAAAAACAGTGTGCTTCTGAAAGCTGTGGACAAAGAGGAGGAGGAGGAGGAAGAAGAGGAAGAGGAGGAGCTCGTTTCTGCGTACGCAGTCCGAGGTCGCAGAGGTCAATGTTGCACCGTTGAGGTTGCAGTGAAGTCAGCTTCAGCCTTTTGAAGCCCGACCGTATAAGCAGATATAAACATATATGTATTCTTAAACCTTTTCATCTGTTTTTTTATTTATCGTGGTTGTACAATATTCCCTGATGGCCTGATTTGGCCGCTGAGTGTTATACAGAATCCTGAAGAGACATCAAAATTAAAAAGGAGGGAAATAACTAAACTAACAAACAAGAGAAGTGATGAAATTGTCCATGGAGGGAGAGAGGGTGGGGGGGGGGGGGGGTCCTGTTTGTTGCAGTTTGCGGGACGTTTTCGATGCTCTCCCTCGTCCCCTTCTTAAAATGTTACTCACGCTGGTCAAACCCACACAGATCCTCCATCGCACTGGAAATCTGCTCCGAGGACGAGAGACAAGACATTTAGTAGAGACTGAAGAAGGAGCAGAGACGCCTTTTCTCTTCACTAAATATACATTTAGACATTATTTTACCTATGTGAGCTTCTTGGCTTTGTTGTAAAGTGAATCCACGACTTTGCTCATGTTCTGAATTGTTTCCAAGGCTGCTCCGTATGTTTTGTCCACCGGTGGCTCTTCGAAAATGATCAAGACACCTTCGCCTTGGTCGAGGATGCCTGAAAACATTATGTCACAGGAATATATATATATATATCACAGTACACTGAAGACTCTTAATCTGCCTGTGAAGTACACACGTCTCTATCGGATCAGACCAATTACCGTGAAACTTTTCGTCCAGAATCATCTGTGATAACTTCCTCTCAACATCCCCCTATGAGAAGAGATGAAAAGAGAATGAAACCCACATTTTAAAGAGATAAAAATGATTTTAAAACTAAGGAAGAATTGGTTAACTGCAAATATACACACCTTTGACAGTTTGATTAGACCCGATATGTGTTCCATCTGAAAACAGGAGAGAAAGATTAAATAAAACGCAGCAAGGTTCTACTGAATAATACTATTACAACATGCCCAGTACCTCCGTACCTGTACTCTGGAAAAGGGTTCGATGACCCGGATGAGGTTCTGTTCCAGCAGGTTGTCGTACAGCTGGACCAGGTGAGTGCTGATGATGGGGTCGTCCCTCAGCTCGGCTCTGTACTCCGTTAGGGCCTGGAAGACGCACAACTCCAACAGTCAGGATATTTGTGTGGAAGCTTACTGCAAAAAACTCCATTCAAATGCGTTACATGTTGCGCAACACTCGGGAGGAAAGGTTTTGGCTCATTATAAGCAGGTACAATCATCTAAACTAAAAGTCACGGAGTACCCAGCATGCAATAGGAGCAGTAAGAGCAGAAAGGCTAATTGGAGGTTTGCTTCATCTGCATGTAAATCCTTGAACACACAGTTGATTCTTACCTTTTCAAAGTCTGCTAATGATCTGTTCTTGCAGGCCTGGGCGACACATTTCATTGCATCCGTCTGTAAGGACAACGGCAAAAAAGATTAACGACATTCTACAGAAACCACCTCAAATACATCGTGTAGCAGCACGAAACTAAGAGACGAAGACAGAACAAGAAGTAACCACAAAGAAACCCAAACAATGTTCGGCTACATTACAGAATCCAACAGAAATAGAACATTGTTTATGTGAACAAGAGGCAGAAATTGGTTTTTAACAGCAGCGATATTCAGGAAAAACAACTGATGTTTAAACAAATGACATCCCTGCTCTGCCCAGTCGGCTCAGAGCACAAGATGATGGTACTTGCCTGTCGGCCGGAATGCCGCAGACCCAGTTTCCCACTGATCAGGCCTTGGACCTCCTCTGGTCTGTAACAGTCGGGTAACAGAAACATTAATAACATATATAGACTCAAAAGGAAAGTGATGGAAGTAAAGGAACAGTAAACGGTGAACTTTTGAAGCACTACTCACAGGTTGAGGACGATCTTGCACAGCAGCATGTATTTGAGCGATGTGACGGCTCTGGGATGGTCGATGGAGTCGTAGCCCTCGAAGGCCTCGAAGAAGTAGGAGTAGGCCGTCTTCCAGTCCTTCTCCTCCGCTGCGTGGATGATCCCTGCAACAGAGACGACGCAGCGCGACGGTTAATCATCCGTGGCCAAAACAAAACCGCGCCGGCCACCGGGACGCTGTGAAATACCAACAAAAACTGGAGGAACTCGCTGAGCTGGAGACGAACACGGGAGCTGCTGTGTGACTGAAGAAATGTTTAAACCACAGTGTGTCGTCTTAACAGAAGTGTTGTCAGAAGAATTAGCCAGGAGTCATAATAACCACGATACCATCACCACCACAGGTCTGTGTGATTTTGAGATGGTTATCAGCATAAAATGAGTCAATGCAGAACACACCACAGATGTCTTTTTAAGCGTTGGAAGTGAGACTCGTGAACACGTCTGACCTGACTGCATGTCCAGGGCGGCCTGGAGCTTGGGGGGACAGTAGATGGCGTTGGCGGTGGTCCTGGCTGAGGTGAGGGCTGCGCGGGCCTTGGGCAGGTTACTGAGAGCGTGGTACGTCTTACTTTCCAGCAGCTGAACCTCCACCAGAAGAGCTTTGTCATCCATCTTTTTCAGCTCCATGAGCAGCTGGGTGCCTGAACAAGAGATAATGTCACGCACATTCACTGTTGCAATAACTTTGTACAACACTAAACAGCATTCATAGTCCTGATATGTGCTCCTTTCTTCTCCTCTCCTTCTAAGTAAAACACATCTAACTGCACTGCAAACCTTTTGTTCATAAGCTACCCGGCCGGCCTTCTCGTTAAGTCTCTGAAGCAGAAGACAGAAGCTGCCATTTACACAAAAGATACAAATGTTTTGTCTCTAAACACTCACCAAGCGCCAAGGCCTCCGGGTATCTTTTGGTGTCAAAATAGAGCGAGATCAGCCGTGCCTGAAAGAAGAGAGAATTTATTTAGACAAGCAGAAAGCAGCCTCAAAACATTCTCTTCTAAAAACAAGGGTTAGTTTTTAACATTGAATTGTTGTGGACCATGTACCAACAACATGAATCTCACACAAAGAGAAGAGATGTTCTGTACCAGATAAAGCTAATAATGTTCTTCAGTCCATGGACAATAGAAGCAAACATAAAACCTGCTGTTCTTTCTTGGTTTTATCATTCTTTACACACGGAAAACAATATTTCAGACACTTTGTCCCACATGATGGAATAGATATGTTTTAGCTTGTGCCTTCTAAATGTCAACCGTTATGAAACGACGCATTGCAGATGTTGAAATGCCACTCGCACACTTCTTGGAAGAACGTGCTAAATTACAGACACGTCCTACATTTGCTAGAGTTGCTTCTTATAGAACGTGCCAGAGACGGGAGGTGAACCAACTGTTCTCAAAGGTGGAACACCAACGTGCATATAAGAGATAAGAGATCATCATTATACTTGAAATGCAGCATTCTGAAGCTGCATTACATTACTGCCCGCTGAGGCAGAAATGTTCGTTAAAAGACGCAAAACAGAGAATCTGAAAATAAACTTTTGGCGTTTGTTTTTAGGAGGGTGACACATAAACCTGATGCTCACCACCAAAGCGTTGGAAAAATAACGCTTCATTACATTTATCAACATGATATCATGTTGTCTACAGACAGCTGTTCCTCAAAACAGTGTTTTAAGGTGGATCCAAGTACATGAGGACTTCTCTCTCTGAGCTCAAAGCTTCCCGTGAGGTCTTATTGTGTGTCCTAAGGCAAACCGTGGCCGGTCTGAAGAGCGTCCCTCTTCTCAGCTTTCAATCATTTGTACATGCCACAGTCTCATAGTTTTCTTCATAGAACTGTTGTAGAATCTTGTTGTTCCTGGGTTTTGTAGTTGAGCCAAAAGCTGCAGATATTCCTGGCTGTGAGTGTGAACCTGCTGGCAGTCCTTTTGGCTGCTACAGCAGGGTGACATCATCATAGATGGCTGTGTGTGGTAGCTCTACAATCACCTCTCCTTGTTACTTTCTTACGGCAAGTTTACAACTTTGCTTCATCACATTTATCAAGTTTCCATTTGGTTTTAATCTCAAGTAAATGCCACAGTAGTGAGTTGCATACTTAACAACCTAATGCTCCACTATAATCACAGCGTGTACACTCCATGAGTCAGGACATGGTGAACTTGACCCCTCCCACAGCTGCTATTTATGTTTGGAAACATCTCTTCTGTTTTCAGTATCATTAATCATAAAGGGGGTTGTATGGCAACGCTAACTAAGGTTGGGTGAGAGGGCGAATAAATCAGCTGTTTGTGGTTTGATCAAATATTTCTGCCTTATGTGCAATCAAAGTGTCAAACAATGCAAATAATAAACCTGTGACAGCATAATTGAAGCGCTATAAATGTTCGCAAAAAACGTTAATAGCCGGATAACTTTACCGACTCAATGTCATCAAACTGCAGCTCAGTGATATCCACTTGTATACTGCAGGTTTCCTCTACATTATACATGAGCTATTCACAGTAGAGGGGTGACGGTGGCCAGAAGGGACAAAATGTCCCCTATTGTCAGATTCTAGCAGTGAGGCATGCCGATATTGTTTTTTAGAAAACACCTAAGTGATGGGAAATACAGTATGGCATATTAAGCTACTTGTATTCTCTTTGGTAGCACCCACAAGCGCATCATCGACATCCATACCTCCAGAGCCTGTCGTAGGAAGGTTCTCTTCTCGGCCTTGGCCCACTCAATGCATTCAAGACACAGCTCGACCTCCTGCCCTGTCGCTGCCTCCATGTCAAGAAACAGGTCGAGCAGAGAGCGGACCAGCCGGGCCGCCTTGGCCTTGCTGATGGAAATCAGAAAAGGCCTCACAAATTTCAGCAGACCCCCGAGTTCTGGAGACAGACACAAAAAAATAAGAAATGTCTTAGAATGTATAAATATGACAGAACATAACATATGACATCAAAGTTTGAGCGTTACCTGCAGCCTGTCCCGTCTTGGCCAGGAGTGTCCCCAGCTCCAGGATACTCTGTTCTTTAACCCTGACAGCCTCCTCATCGTTCTCTTGGAAATCTCTCCTCACTGTTAAAGAAAGGCAACAGGTTGACATCAGAAAACAATTAAAAAAGTTATCCTCGCTGGATGCAATCTGTTAAACTGTCTGGAAGGCAACGTGACACTCTCGTGTAACTAATGCGAGTCCTGGACTATTTAAGCTTTGGAAACCAAAATCTGACTCAGTCCTGGTTTATGGTTTTAGATGTCACATCACCTGTTGTATTTACATCATCTCAGTATTACTCAATATTGGGCCCACACACCAATCAGACAACTATGGATCCAACTAACAAATTAGTTTTATGTAGATATTATTTAGTCTACAAGAAACATATAGTGGAAAAACGCAGATCACAATGTTCTCGTAGAATAGCTATGCATGTCCGACAAACAGTCCAAACCAAAAATATATTACATTCACAACTATACAACGCAGAGAGAAGCAGCAAATCGGCTTTTTATCAAAACTTTTAATATACTCTTATCTTGTTGGTTTATTTACCATATTTCATAGTACATTTCTATATGTTTCTATTTTTAAATCAGGTCTTGTATTTTGTGTTGATTGTGTAATGTTGTGCACCATCCACCATGTCACATTCCTTGTCTGTGCAACATACTTTGGCAAATAAACGGTTCAGATTCTGAAAACTTAAATACCTTTCTGTCAAATTGATAATACATTAGTTTAATGTTACCCAACTACTAAATCAATGTTTAGTCACGACATTAATACTTGAGGGAAATAAAGTGTGAAACCGGACAACTTGACAGCTAGCGGGCTGAAGTGACAAAAGGCAATTTGAGCACCGTGATGCAATATATGAAATATAAGACCTGTTTACAGTAACGTTATAAAGTAAAGCAATTTCAATATGCTCAACCATTGACACACAAGGAAACATTGGCCAATTAGCAACACATCTCCCATTATTAATAACAACAATAAGTAGAAGTTATTGTTACTCAGTCAGAGAGCTGCCTTTCACTGTGTTGACGAAAAAAGGGTCAAAGGCTTTTGACAACAAGCTAAAGACGTTAGCCACAATGCTAACATGACAGTCCTCAGTTGAGCTAGTGGTAGTTAGCTTAGAAAACAGCTGTCAATGACTAAACTAAACACTCAAAAACATAACATTACTAATAACTACACAACGTATTTCACGCCCAGGCCTAAAGTTAGCAAAGTTAGCTAACTCGCTAACATCCACTAGCAGTTGCCGTTAACCACCGTTCAGCAGTGAGTCAGCACGGCTCACCACCGGCTCTTTGCTACTGAACGCCACTAAGCTAGCATGCTAACTAGCACTAGCTAGCATGCTAACATCGTCGCTTAACACTGACCGAGAAATCGCTAAATACGGTTGGTTAGATAAATAGTGTCCGTCTCTCTAAAACCTCGGCCCAACACCTACCTATTGAATGGAGAATGTCGATTGATGCGTTGCGGTCCGTGCTAATGAGAGACTGGGCTCTCTGAAACTCAACCACTGCTGCGGCCGCCATCTTCCTTATTCAAATGCTGCCTTGAATGAAATCTTACGTCCGTGGACTACGTTACCTAGCGTATCGTGACGTCAGCGGGTGACTTTGCATGCCGGGATTTAAAGGCATATGGGAAATGTAGTCATATTTAGGAAATGGGTTGTAAACACTTTTCAGACGCTCCATACGCAGATGATTTGTATGTGTGTTTACTATCTAATTTATGCAATTCTGTGGTTAAGTAGTCATTGTTATTATCAGTAATAGGACAAACTAGGTTTATAATGGTTGGAGATGCTCAAAGCAGTGTTAATGATGTATTTAAAACGTTATTTTAGACCTAACGTTGGAAACAATTGTTTTGTCTTCAAAGCTCTGTCACAAAAGCAGAATTCTTTGGACAACGTAATTAAGAATCGTGCATTTAAATCGTATAGTATGCAAATCATCACAGAGGCAGGCCACTCATGTTTTTCCAAAGCCAATATTTTGTGCCAATATTCAATCGTTTTCATGATAATGAGACAAAATTCCATTAAAATATGTATTCTTGCTGGGAAAGCATCTAAAAACACAGTAACTCTCCTCAGGCTAACTGTAGCATCAATATAGGATGGTACAACTATAATACTTCGGACAATAAAATGAAAAATAGCCTATGAATTGTAAAAGGGTAATCCCATTCATATTGATAATGGATAAATAAAGCAGCAATATCTTCCCAAACGGCTAAATGAAGCATTGGTCAGACCATTTCTCATAATGGACTACCACAGACACAATAAAAGACCCCTAGGAACACATAGACTATAGATGATATTACTGTAAAAGCACATACGAGAATGTGATGCAAAGGTATTATAGGCTACTCAGGCTTATACAACCATCGACTCACTTCATACCTGAGCGCTTATAGATGAATGGTGTTGATCGGAGTGGCGCTAACGGTGTCATGAAGAGAAACACATCCTCGGAGTTCACTGGGTTCATGTTTGCATGTGCGCCTCCTGTGTGTTCGGCTATGCGGAGTTGTTTCACCGCGCGCACCGAGCGCAGAGCGGCGCCCCACCACCGCCTTTGCGTCAACCCTCCTCACACAGTCAGCCAGTCACACAACACAACATCAGCCCTCGCAGCATCCGCATCTCTCGCGGCCAGGAGGACCAGCAGCACATCTTCATCTGAGCATCCATTCCACAACTGCTTCCCATCGTCTGCGCACCGCCGACACCGGGCGTGTTCATCCAACGCTTGCTTCTTTTTTTTTTTAAGGGTGCCTCGGCTCGGATTATTTTTTTCTTTGTTGCATGTATTTTTCTCGGAGATGGTTTTGTGTTTTTAATCGCGTCCTGTAAGAGAAAAACACGGAGCACCATCGTTACAGCGCAATTATAATCTCACTGAGCAGGAGATCTGGTGAGTCTCTTTCCATTTTTTGGAACATATCGGTGCTGTAAGGTGCAGGAGTTCAGATTTGTGAATCCATTATATTTGAAAACAGATGATGGGCATTGAGGAAAATATGTCAATACGTTGATAAAAATGTGGATGTAACGTTACAGGCAGCTAAATGCACCGATATATTGCGAGATATCAACGGATTACAGGGAAAGATGAGGATTTTCTTCATTTCTAAGCCACCGCCTATCAGGGCCAGCGTTTTCATTTCGACGCAGACGCTCAGTTTCAGCACCATGGAGAGCACCCGATGTACACAACTCACAAGCACACACGGCGGGCAGCACCGATGCGTCCTCTGATTTTTCACCCAGTGAAGTCACATTAAAAGCTCGTGTTGTGGAATTTCTCCTCCGTCGATGAATCAGATTGATAACAGGGTGGTGGAATGAGGGCTCGTGCAGCTCGGATCGCGCTCAGGCGAGCAAAGTGGATCCGTCGACAGTCGTGTTTGTGCCGCAGCGAGGATGACAAATGTATCGCGCGACAGAAAGAATCACACGTCTCTTTGATGATCTGGTTTTAATGTTTGGGTAATTGTTTGACCTTGGATTCGTGCTGTAATGTGCACCACACGCGACCTTCACCTGTTATTAAGGTGTTTATGTCTTCCATTTTAGCGAGAGGGGTGGCGCGTGGTTCGCTCTGATTCGTCGGCCATTGCACATGAAATATGGCTCTCTCGTTCTGAAACGTTCATTCATTCACCACATTAAATTCAATGTGGAGTAGAATTCATTTGAAAAGTTGTTGTTTCTTTCTGTATTCTCTGTAATCTGCTGCAGGTTTAACATATGTTAGGATGCTTATTGCATTGATCACTTGCAGCAAGGAGGGATCTATACTGTTTGAATTCATTGGTATAAGCTATATGCTGATCCATTCCACTTACTGAGTCAGATCAATAGTGCTAATGAGCCTGAGGTAAGGTCAGATAAACCACTCAGGCACACATTCATGAGAACACTACAGAGCTGATAACCGTGATATCATCTGATGTATGCTGAATTAAAGATATAATATGACGTCAAATATTAGTTTTTGCTTTCTGCAAACATCCATGGATAATCTAGAGGTATGAGATGCTTCACCAGTTATTTATTTTCTGATTATTGATCTTTTTGCTTCCAGCAGTGGCCATCAGGAGACGCAGACAGAGAGCTGAAATCCAGCAGAGACGGTTTGAGTCGAGGTGATCGTTATCCCCTCAGAGAGCTGTTCACAGGATCGTTTTCTACCCAGGCCCTGCAGCGGCAGCCTGTAGCCCGGGACTCCCAGCTCCCAGAAGCACATAGAGGCTTTGAGACCCTCCGGATCTCCCCTGGCAGACCCTCTTCTGACCCAGTGCGGCTGAAGCCCCTGGACGCCTACCCACAGTCACCATGGGAACCGTGCTGTCTTTGTCACCCAGCTACCGAAAGGCGGCGCTCTTCGAGGATGGGCCGGCCACCGTGGGCCACTACACGGCCGTCCAGAACAGCAAGAACGCCAAAGACAAGAACCTGAAGCGCCACTCGCTCATCAACGTGCTCCCGTGGAAGCGGATCGTAGCGGTGTCGGCCAAGAAGAAAGGCTCCAAGAAGGTCCAGCCCAACGGCTACCAGAACAATGTCACCCAACTGAACAATGAAAACCTGAAGAAGTCGCAGTCGTGCGCCAACCTGTCCACCTTCGCCCAGGATCAGAGCACCCCGGCTCTCACCAAGGCCTCAAACAACACAGTGTCGTCCATCAAGAAGGCCCCTCTGACCAACTCCAATGTGGCCCCCGGGACCCCCAAGAGAGTGATCGTCCAGGCCTCCACCAGCGAGCTGCTGCGCTGCCTCGGGGAGTTCCTGTGCCGGCGTTGTTACCGGCTGAAACACCTGTCACCCACCGACCCGGTGCTGTGGCTGCGCAGCGTGGACCGCTCCCTGCTGCTCCAGGGCTGGCAGGACCAGGGATTCATCACCCCGGCGAACGTGGTCTTTGTCTACATGCTGTGCCGGGACGTGGTCTCCTCCGAGGTGGCCACGGAGCACGAGCTGCAGGCCGTGCTGCTCACCTGCCTCTACCTGTCTTACTCCTACATGGGCAACGAGATCTCCTACCCTCTCAAGCCCTTCCTGGTGGAGAGCTCCAAGGAGACCTTCTGGGACCGCTGCCTGTCCATCATCAACCTGATGAGCGCGAAGATGCTCCAGATCAACTCCGACCCGCACTACTTCACTCAGGTGTTTGCCGACCTGAAGAACGAGAGCCAGAAGGAGGAGGAGAGGAGCCGCCTGCTCATCGGCCTGGACCGGTGAGGGGATGCTGGGGGAGGGGTGGGGGGGTGGAGGGGGGGTCAGGGGAGGGGGGGGCATACTCCAGTCTGGCATTTTGATAAGTTTGAAAGGTTATCTGTGATGCTATTTATTCATTATCGTCCAAACTGAAGTGGGAAGAGGCCAATTAGGAAGTACTTGACATTTATAACTAGAGGGGGGCAGGCTCGGTGATTGTCATAGTTTTAAAATGTTTAAGTTTGGGGATAACATTTGTAATCGTCACCTAAATACGGGGCCATAGGGTTTGAAAAGCAGTCTCTCGAAGACGTGTACAAAGGATGGGTTTCTGTAAACCTGAGAATGAAAGCGTTTCTTTGACAATGATATACAAACAACAAATGCCAGACTTGAGTAAATCCTTTGCTAACGTACAGATATATATCTATATGAAATACTGAAAAACACACAAAAAAAACAAAACAATTCAGACAAACAAGACAGACATTAGAAGAGGAAGAACATCTACAGCAATGAATGTGGAGAGGACTAAGGCTGCGGCAGCCTACCGGTGACCTTCTGACTGTCTGACGATGTGATGTGCACACTGCCTATACTGCAGGAGGGTGAGGGCCATCGCCTGACTGGCTTTCTTCATGCATTACGGATGAACAGGCGCCCCCCCACCCCCCACCCCCCACACACACAAACAAACAAACGCAACAAACTCTGGCTCTTTGGAACGCCATGTCCTCTCCGTTAACGCGGATACCGCTGGACGTTTATTTTTGCTGCGATGCATATCTGAGAGAACAGCAGGGGCCATCGATGCTGGATCCATATTTTCGTGGGTTTTCTGTTTGTGGCTCTACAACAGGACTTCTACTGGACGGACAAGAGGCAAACACTGCATTGTGGGACTACAACAGCCAGAGGACGTATGATGAGTGGTCATACTGTGTGTGTTCAGAGAGACCTACTTATTTTCATCTAGACGAAAAAATAAAACAACAAGTTAATGGATGTTTTACTCCACCAGAGGCTCACACCGATGGCGGCTTATTTATTGCTTTTCTGGAACAAGTTTTCTTTGATTTCTTTCTTCTATTTTTTTTTTCTTTTTTTACTTAGAAATGTAATGTTTTGCACGTGTGCCATGCAATTTTACAGCGTTTTCCGGGAGGGAAGGAACAACCGTTACTTTTCTTCTTTTTACTTGATTTGTAAACCAACTGCATCTGCATTAGAGAATGCTGTGAACAAAGTGACACTAGTTTATTTAGCTCTGCTTGCTAAAATAGGCTATTTGTTTACCAGGGAAATTCTTTTTGTACTTTTGTCGATTTTTGGAATGACGTTTGATTTTGTGCTTATGATTCAGCATAGATAATGTTTAAAACAGTGCCATATCGTTGATGAAAAACCCCACAGGTCTGAGAACACTCTGTACTGTTTGTCCAGCTGTTGAATGATGGGATGGATTTTCATCTTCTACTAACTAACTTACTGACACCTAATTTATTGCCATTTATGTATTTATTTAGGCACATTTAATGTAAATGAAAGGAGAGACTTTGAAAGGGGAAGGACACGAGGAGATGTAGGTGTGCTTATCTTTGGTGGGAATGAAGATTGATCTGGTTTATGCAAATTAATGTTGCAGGGATTTATCGATGAATACCTAATTTAAAAAAAAACTATGTTAAATCTGACCGTCACCAAAGTCACGTCATCAAGGACACCTTAATAACAGAACACATCATGAGCTTATACTTAAGAAAACGCCCTTAAAAGACACCACAAAGGAGCCGACCCGACCTGCCGTCCCACATATCAGACAGAGAAAGATTATTTCAATGTTCAGCATCACTGCAGATGATCCGTCAGCATCACCTCCGTGTAAATCAAATGCGAGGCGACGTTCACACTCATCCAGAGGCTGTAGGAGACGAGGCAACCTTCACAGGAACGATCACACGTTCAATCATAGAAAACCACCTGACCCAAATGAGCTGCTGCAGTGTGCAACGGCAACCGAAGCAGAACGCATGCAGAACAATTGCAGTTTTTCATGTTTCTATCTACAGTATTTCCATCCAGAAATGTATGAGAAATGTTTCTACTGGTTTTCACATCTCATTTCAATATAGAGTGCTGCAGGAATGAGTCCTAAAAACACAGAAATTAGCATTTTGCACTTACGGTTCCCTCATCTTGAAGTCAATGGGTTTTTTTTATGTGTTTTTGATTAGATGCCTGAAATAAGGTCTGTAGTTAACACAAGCTGAAAAGATGTTAACGTTTTGCTCTACGACATAAAAATACGTCGGTAAATATCCCTCCCATGAAATGTGAAGCTTTTTATGTGTCTTAAAAAAGGCGGTTGCTCACCATCAGACTGTAAGAAGTGGACGTCACCCATCGGTTTCTGGACTGATGTTTTGAAGCCTTTACTTCGGCATTTTGGCCGTCGCCATCTTGGTTTTTTGCAACCAGTGAACGGATGTGACCATATTTGGACTGCGGAGGAGCGACGTAGAAACGCCGCCGTATACAGCTCTAGTAGAGACCTGTCAATCACAGTAAGCCCCGCCCCAAAAGCATACCCTGCTTTATGGTCTGTTTGACTCTAAATGGACCATAATGTACTAAATGAACATCATGCTGTATTGAAGAAGACTTGAAACTAGAGATTGAGACCATAAACTCATGTTTACAATGTTTACTGAGGTAATAAATCAAGAGAGAAGTAGAGTCATTTTCTCATAGACTTCCGTTTGTGGAGATTATCTTGATGAACATAAATTAATGATTTTAAACTTTCTGCAATAATCCCAAAATTGAAAAATCCCATCTGTTTTTTGCTATGGGAACCCGTGCGATGCTAACTTCCCGGTTGGCTTACGACAATACGTCATCCCTGCAGCACTCAGTAGACAAATAATGCACGCTCTCTTCCTTTAGCAGTGTTCTGAAAATCTGTCTCACAAGCGTAACGGACTGGTCGTGCTAACGAAAGGCTTCTGTCACGTTTGTTGCTTCTCTGCTGCGGAGTTAGTGTGAATCTGAGAAAACGTGCAGCTCTGACGGTCACAACCGGTGGCCTCCTCTGCTGTGGGACTGTGGCTACCCATGTGGAGTTAGATCAGTGAGAGCAAGTTCATTTGGAGTGTTTGTGCTGGCACAATAGCAGGGGGGGGGGGCACGCACTTTGGATTGGGCTTCTGCTGTGGCAGAACACAAAGCAGGGCATTGGGGTAAAGGGCATCAAGAAGAGAGCCCGAATCTTCTTTCTCTCGGTCCACTTTCCCCCCTCGATTCACTTGAAATGTGCCATTTGTTTTCCCCCCACTTTGCATCATTGAGTAGTTGTTTGAGAAAATACTTTCAAATGCTTATGAAATATGAAAAAAAGACTCAAGTGATAGTTAAAGATTTCTGTCAAAATTCTTTTCTGTATCTTGTTGCGTACTTTGTAGATAAAAAAAACGAAACAGTGGCAAAGAACTTAAAAAAAGGGAAGCATTCGATGGCTGCATGTGTGTGTGTGTGTGTGTGTGTGAGAGAGTGAATGAGCGCGTTTTATTTGTACAGAAGAATGTGTGACATGTTTTGTTATGGACGTGGAGCATACACCGACCACGCTGGTACTGAACTGGGACTCGGAGGGAGGGGTGTCGATGCTGTTCAATAAAAATGTTCTTTTTATGAAAAAGACAAAAAAGCTGTTACTGTAATTGAAACTTTTTTTCAGTTAGTTTCTGCCTATTTTAATTTATTTTTGTACTGTGATGGAAAAATAAAATGCACTGATCGTTCACCACTTGTCCTTTTGTGCCTCCAGATGTAGCTGCACAGTTATACACATTCACACCCGGTTAACTTGGGGGTTAAAGGCCTTGCTCAAGGGCATCTCAAGCCAACATGATCTTAGAGTTGGTGGTTCGATCCCTACCTTCACATGATCACATGTCACGTTTACCCTCTATCCTCAGTTTGGATAGGGAAAAACTATGAACCCCAGAAAAACCTTGAGGCGAGACACTACAAACAAGAACAGACAAGTGGAAATAAAACATTCAAAAGTCAGCATTAGATGACACCTCATTTGCATATTTAAACATAACATTTCAGAAAACTTGTAATACAAATAATAATCATCCTTAACGTAAGTAATCTACTGGTGAAGTGTCATGGTGATATCTATTAGTTATTTATTTTACCCTATTCACCTGTAGTGTCTTCAAAATGTCAAAAATATTTCTTTAAATGTTTTTTTTATCAGATTCTGATCCATAAATCTCCACTTCAGCAGCTCTTACATACACCAAACTGTACACGTTCATTCCTCTCTATGTTCTGAAGGTTAACACAGAGGGGATTGTTCACACATCATTCATAGTCTGATTTATGCATTTTATTACAAAAAGATGGCAAAAAATGTTTTTCTTTATATAGTTGACAGTATTTTCTGATTTATGGAGTGATACAAAGAGATATCCATAATTCCTCTATAAAAACGTTCAGATGTACAGTATATCCTGGAAATGTATGAAAATGAGCACATATAAGATAATTATCTATTATTATTACATTTTTTACCCTATTCACCTCTACACTGGAAATAACAGCAGACGTGAGAGAAGGGACATTTTGTTTGCGTTCATACTACGAACAGCCGGTGTTGTAGAAACTGAATGTACCAACATTCATCACATTCTCCATTTCCTGCAATCTGACAAAAATAATCCCTTCCATCTGCTCTGCTCGCCGGCTAACTGGTACGTTGCTAACTTCTCCATCACAGCAGCTTACAAATAGCTCGTGTTGGTGTGAGGCTGGTCTCTGTGCTGTGGGCCGTATCTGGGCTGGTAGTTTGATAATTGTGATAATAAACATATCATTAATCTGTAATCCTACACGCGTGTTTACGCTCATCCTAAACAAAAGTTGTGGATGATCTTTAAAGAGGTCTTTCCTGCAGAAGTATCTCCTGGTTGGGAATCAGGGCTGTATCTCCAAACGCACACACAGACAGATTAGTTTGGGTCAGTTCACTCTTTGCAAATCACTCTCTGTCCATTAACTCCCATTTATTTCACCACTGGGTCAGTCAGTGCCGTCTGCCCCGTGGGGGAAAAAACCCCAGTCATCCCACTCTTCGCAGCAGATAGTCATCCATCAACCAGTGGATTATAAAGCCCTGCTGAGGTCACCGGTGACGGCTGACGCAGTGGGAAGCGGCATTGTTATGCCGACTGCAGGGGTTTTAGCCGTTTCGTCGTCAACAGCTGGGTGGATTAACGATGAGCTCTACTCGGCTATCTCCACGTCACACATTACGGAGTACGGCTGGCCTCGGGGAGACATTTGAGTCAACACAACATCAGTCCTGGCACCACATCCAGACTAATGATTTCACAGTGTTATCTGATCAGCCACACACAAGCTTACAAAAGGACTAACAGCAGCAGCTATTGATGCAAATACATTTATTAATAAAATGATTAATGAAATACGTTTCATTATGGAACATCATGGAATGCATGAACTGCATTTATACAGAATACATTTGCACAAACACAGGTGTTACAACAGTGACGTTCCCTTTAGACTTGGCCTGGATATTACAGGATATTTACGGCAGGTAATCACAAATATGCAAAATATAAACCAAATATAAAATTAGGCACATACTGAATTAATGGTGTATACGTACAGATTGTGCGCTAAGCCACAGAGTATGGAATAAATTATGCAAAAGAAAATTTGTCACCCTTTGGCTAACATGGACGGGCTTGATAACAGAGTGTTGTTGTGAAGAGTAGAGGAACACAATGGCACAAGGCTCCTAGTCTTAACATTCCTATTTAAAGGAGTAATTAGGGAAAAGATTGTGATTTTTACACTTGCTGTAAAGCTGATAATCAATAAAATGGAAAAGTAAACTTCGCTGATTGGGTTTGAGCACAAAAAACAAAACATTAAACGATAAAACTAATGATATTCCATATTCCATACTTATTATGTCTCATAAGTATTGTGTGTATCAAAGCCTGATCTATGTTCTACCTCAGTGCCAAGGGAGCTGTTTTTAAAGATTTACGTCTTCAGTAGGAACCGGTGAGTTTGCTGCTGAGCGCCACAGGCAGGTCAGAGAAGTTAGAAAGAGTCTCAACTTCACATACTTCTGTACTTACGCTTGCTATTTTGAATGCATACGTGCGTTCACACAGACAAAATGTGGCAAAAAATGTTTTGCACTGTGACCGCTGGACACTCATCACCCTAAAGGGAGGCCATCTTGGCTTCGTAGTGGAGGGTTGCAGCAGCGGTTGCAGCAGTGCTGGTGAACACCGCACAAAACAAATAGTCTTTACTGTTAGAAGACATCAGTATTGTTCATTGGGTTAATTTATTTGTCATGATTTGGTACTGAAAAAGGCTAGTAAACTAGCTAGCTAGCTAGCTAGTTTACGTGCTAGTTAGTTTACTTGCCGTAAAAAGGCTAGTAAACTAGCTAGCTAGCTAGCTTACTTGCCGTAAAAAGGCTAGTAAACTAGCTAGCTAGCTAGCTTGCGTGCCGTAAAAAGGCTAGTAAACTAGCTAGCTAGCTAGCTCGTTTACTTGCCGTAAATCGGTTTCGTTCATGGAAGTTAGCCCTCTACAACAGTCGCAGCAGAAAACATAAAAAAGGACTGAATTGTATTTCTATGGAGACAGCACTGCCCTGTCAATATTTAGTGTACACAGTGTACTACATAGAACTGTACTAACGTAAAGTATCTGAATTGCGACACAGCGTAGTGTTGGTTTTGGTCTTTTCATTGGAATTTGTTGACAATAATGAAGATGTAGAACCACCGTATTGAGGTTAACATACTCATCTTTTTCTTTGTTGTTGCTACGTGATACTCCTATTGTTCTGTTGCTGGTGTAGTTTACAGTTGTATTTCCACACCTCCTGGGCACAGGAAAATAACAACAACAAAAAATGGAAAAAAAACTTCACTGCCCTGCAGGACGGTGCAGTGAGACAAACGGGGCGAGGAGAGAAGTGATCTGACAGGAGGAAGGAAAGTGGAAAAGGAGGAGGGAGGGAGAGAAAGCATGGGAGTAGAGAGGAGGAGGAGGCCAAGCGAGGCTTTTGTTCACCAGCCCCCCTCTTTGCCTCGAGAAAAGGAAAGAGAGAAGCGCTGAAGTGAGAAGTGACACGGAGTCCATCCTAATGATGAGCGGTGAATAGTAGAGCAGAGAGGAGAGGAGAAGCCCTGTGGGAGATTACCATGCTCAAGGATATGGAGAGCTGCAGCGTTATAATCCACACACACACACACACACACACACACACACACACACACACACACACATCTCTGGCTCTGCGCTCCATAGAAAACCATCTATTAACGCTACCAATGTCACTTCCTTAACACACACTATGCATGCACCACCAGTTTTCCCCAAACAACTCTTTTCTGCATCAAAGCGACGGGACAAGGTCAGCCACCACAAAGCTGCGAGGTAGAATGGAGATTTACTTCCTCAGAAGACGAGGGGGACATGCAAAGTAATTAAGATAAACGACTCCTTCAGACATGCACGCGATTAGAGCGCCGTGCTACTGTGGCTAAAGTGATTGCTAACAAGTTGAAGTGAAGTCGACTAAGTCTGCTTCTTCAACTAGGCCAAACACCGAGGGAGCTCCGATTCGTAACCCTGTCGTTCCTCAGCCCTCAGTCAAGTGCTCTTTAATCGGTCTTTGCACAGAGACGACACAGCCACGTCTCCGCGGGAAGAGATGCGATGCAGCTCTCGTCTCCTCATCCTTAGAATTTGTGACACTTACTGTCACGCCATCATGACGACCCTATTATCAAGAAACATCCATCTTCACATGCATTCCTTCCAAATTAAAGACGCAATAATTAATTTGCCGTTCTAGAGCTTTGGACCACGTCAGATGATCGTTATTAATAGATAAAGTCGTGACTTCACCCCATTGGTTTGTGGACTACAGGTTTTTCAAGATCAAGATTAAACTTTTAACCTTAGAATAACTGGGTCGGTTATTTGTCTTTAAAAGACAAAAGAAACAATCCGCCGCATGTTCTCAATCTGTGGATGGATATTAATATTAAACACACAGTGTGAAGCCAGAAGTCTCCATCTCATGAGCTTCTGTGCTGCCACACATTCTTCTTTTTGCAAACTGCTGGATAACGAACACATTGTAACGTGCCAACACTCAACTAAAGTGTTGGCACAAAAAACAAGAGTGAAAACTCTCAAAACATCCGACAGCTTGTGAGAGCAGTTACAAAGCGTCTCTGAGCGCCGACGGTGTGATTGGTGCGATTTGGCTCGAGAACAGCGAAGGGAGTTTAGCTGAGAGCCGATGAAAAATGAGTCTCCTAACAGTCCAGAAAAAAGTCATTCCCATCATTTCAACGGGGAGGTCAACTAGGACGGCGGTCTGACTCAAACATCACACCCCTTTTGAAGAAGAGGAGCGCTAATCAACACTCCCACACTCCTTCTCATGCACTCCTCTCTAATGAAGGGGATATTTGTCAAGTAGAAGGCTGACTCCAAAGGATCACTACAAGTCGTTAGGCTATTCACTCAACACAAAGACGGCGAAAGTGAGACGATGTTCGGGGAGCTGGAGTTGTAGTGGGATTATACAGTACTGGCCAGCAACACTTTGCTGATGAACTTATATTTTAGGGAGAATATGAGCTCAAAATACGTTTCTAAAAAAAAAACGCTTTGGTTATCGTCTTCATATTTGCCTTCAGTTTTAGTCCTCTTTCTATACTAAATGCAGTATAAGTGCCGTCACGTGAATTATATTCTACCCTTTAATATACAAGCAGTATTGGAATATTATAAAAAGCACACATGTTGCAGTAGAGAGTACACAAAGCAGGATTTAAATTAATGGATCTTTGCATGTAGCCGGTTGTGGTGTTCAGGATATGCTCAACACATCCCGCTCAACATCAACGGATTCAGAGTTTGTGCCTCAGACACAACGACTGAACCACCGAATCACAATATCGCTGTTCTCGTATGTGATTGTAAACACTGAACAAACTCAAAAGTCTACGCTGCGTTTCCTTTCATTTACCACATAGGTGGGCAAGTCTTCAATCAAGGTCAATAACATTATTATTCCTTAGATTACATATCACATATTAGAGCAGATAATCAATGGAGTCATACATACATAAATATCATCTCACTTCATGCTTCACTTTAGATGGGGCTCCTGCACGGGGAGCTGCACGCACGATAAATTCCTGCAAAGCCTTTGGATTTGTTCCCTATTGCGCAACATCAGTGGTTCAGAGAACAGTTGCCGCATAATCTCCTGTCCCCTTGACGACCACCATATTGCATCTACCATGAAGTAAATATTGCACAAAGCAAATCATATGAAATTTGGATTTTTAAAAAGAAAGAACTCCACTTTGGTGCATTTAAACCTCCCCCCCACAAAAAGAAACCCTGTTTAGCAAACACAGTTTTGCATGTAGGCGTATTGTACACTTCCTGTTTGTAGTAGCATTGCATATAAATCTACAAAACAGGTCAGATTTGGCATGGCTTTGCATTTTTGAGGATTTAATTACCACAGTCCTCCTACAGAGCTGCTATCTAACTCGTCACATCGTCAGCAGATCTGCAAATAAGAAGTGAATCATCATCAGTATCCCGGCCTGGTTCTGAAATCAGCTGTCACTGTTTTGTTTTTCTTTCTATTTGGCTTGTTTTAGTTGCCGGGAACAGCCAGGATGTAACCAGACCGGCTCTTGGTGAAGTCTGGCTGCGACTGGTTGATCTTGGGCTCCACGATGACGGTGCACTTCCTGCCGCTCATACTGCACCGGATGGGACTCGATACGTTCACCTGCAGCTTCCTCTTCTCACTGCAGACATGGAGGTAAGAGGTACGTTACTGGCAGGTGTGAGGCAGCACATTGTGAGAAGCAAACATCAGGGAATGAACATTGTATAATAATAATAAACAGCTTATTCATATTACTGCCACCCTAATGAGTACGTGTAAGCAGCTTGCCTCTGTGGCGTCACATTACATTCATAGTTTAATGCACAGGAATAAAATATGCAGATCCATTAGTGACCCGTGAGAGAGAGAGAGAGAGAGAGAGAGCCAAAGTATGAAAGGCTATTTTGGACATAAATCATTTTTGCTCTCACACAGCATCATAAACCCCCCCCCCCCACCCACCCACACACACACTACTGTAAACACTTTGATATGCACAGTCATACTCTCTCTCACACACACACACACACACACACACACACACACACACACACACACACACACACACACACACACACACACACACACACACACACACACACACACACACACCCTTTACAGTAGTATTGTCAGACTGAGACTCAGAGTGATATTGCATATAAAGTTAGTGTACTAATCATAAGACAGTTTATTTTTTATCACAATGCATGTAGAAGAGTATGATGCAAGAGGACACAGGAGTGTGTGTGTGCAGGATTATGCTGCTGTATGTCCTAAAATCCTCCGTGTGCATGTTTCAGCCATAGACTGTAAATAAGAAGTGGGCCACTTTATGGTCTGTTTGACTCTAAATGGACCATAATGTACTAAATGAACATCATGCTGTATTGAAGAAGACTTGAAACTAGAGATTGAGACCATAAACTCATGTTTACAATGTTTACTGAGGTAATAAATCAAGAGAGAAGTAGAGTCATGTTCTCATAGACTTCTATACAACCAGAGGAGTCGCCCCCTGGTGGACACTAGAGAGAATGCAGCTTTAGGACACTTCAGCATCGGCTTCAGAGTTTGCCGCCTGGTTTCAGCACACACAGAAAAACTGGAGATGAATAACAGAGAAGAAATCAAGCAGGAGGGCTGCTGAAGTAATGATCCATATGGCGTCGACGGACTGGATCGGCTTTTAGTGCCTGTCACATCTAGTTAGACCCTTTTCTAGGCCGACGGGTGCTTTGCCTCGTTTGCTCTTAAACAGGATCGATGACGGAATCAAAGAGTGAGGAGAAAGAGGCAGAAATGGCTGAGAGAGAGAGAGCGAGAGAGAGAGAGAGAGAGAGGGGAACATGTAATGTGAAGATGGATGTGATAATTGCTCTCTGGTGGAGAGAGTAAATGTAAAGGAGAGGAGGGGTGGACATCCACATGCATCTCTTTCTGTGCAGTCAAGTGCTCGTCGTGACACACTTTCTCACTGACACGGTTACTGATGACGGCCGCCTTTGTCACCCGCGAACAAATGCATCAACTGCATAAACACCGTGGTCGATTCTAACACGAGGAACCGAGTCGTGAACCCGACGACACCGACTCGTTGCGCAACAACAACAAGTCCTAAACAGCCACAGCCCACGCCGCACTCCTCTGCAGACGCCTCTCTGTATCTCGGGCTTATGCAGAGTGGAGAGGCTCAGGGGTAGCGCTGATGCTGGTTTCCATGGCAACACCCCCCCCCCCCCCGCCCCTTATCTGTGGACTGAACTTCCCCCATCTGTCATGGCTGCCGGCCAGCCAATGGTTCTGTGTGTGTTTGTGATGCGTCTCTTTCTCTGAGCGTCTCCATCTCACTGAAGAGCCAGAGGGGATGCTGCGCTGGGCTCCTCGTGAAGGGCCAACGGGGTGAGGCTCGCTCACACACACACACACACACACACACACACACACACACACACCCTCACAAAGCTTCCACCGGGTACACCAAACCAGATCTTTGACACCTTTCTGATATGTCGGGGCCGAAGCTTGCCTTTAAATAAACACTCTGGCATCCCTTTTTAAAACCAATAGAACACTTCATCTCTGAATAATAAACATGATTCGTTGAGTCTGAAGGTCGTCGGCTGGCCTTCCCCATCAGGAGCTGGTCAGAGCCCGAGGGCAGACTTAGTCCTCCACTGGATGGCCTCGCCGACTGGAAAATCAATTCTTCCCTCCCTTTGTGTGTCTTTGCCCTTCATGCCGTGCAAGTCCAGGCTCACTTGCTCCCAAAAATGATGGAGGCTCAAGGAAGAGTTAAAGGGTGGCGAAAAGGGGAATAAAGAGGGTCTGTAGAAAAAGATGTATAAGAGAGAGAATATTGAGTAAGAGGTGCTGAAAGGTACCAGAGTGAAGTAAAGTGCTGCGAAATGAGAGCGGCGAGGAGGAGACGAGCCGGAATATTGTCAGGTGGAGGAGCCAGGACTACCTCCAGTCTGTGAAGCCATCCTGTCCCACTTCTGAGTCATCCCTCTAATAGTGTACCTGGCTCTCCCCCAAGCTCTCTGCTGCTGAATAACAAATGACCGCTGAAGGGGGGGGGGGGGGGGGGGGGAGCCATAAAGACTCAGGACTTTTAGGAGGTGATCAAAGTTGGATCTTTTGATGACGGAGCCATTTTTTAAGTTGTACCTCTAGAAGTTATTCCTGCACTTACACAATCCCTGAGTTGTGACTAAAGCTTGAAGACATCTAAAAACAGACCTACAGGATAATCTGATTTATATTTACACGTTGTTACGCCCACTGACTTTCCTCTGGCCTGTTTCTGGAAGAGAGCCGTTTCTCTGCTGATGTGCGCTTATTCCTGAAACTAGGGGTAATTTCTCATTTCCCAATTTTGTGCCTCCTCGATTCCTTTCCTCGCGCCTCAGTCCCACCCATGGAGATGCGAGCGGAGGAGGCGAGGAAGAGAGGAAGAGAGGAGGCGAGGCCACAGGCATCAGGTATCCTCCTTTGTGCTTCAAATAAGCATCAGCAGCATCTCGGTGTCCAACTCTCTCCATCGTGTGCATAATCCTATTAAAATCGATTATCAAGGAGACGAATGAAGGAGGCAAATATCTGCATCGGTAGAAAACGACAGAGACGGATTGTGACAATAAGAGACCAGTGAATATGGTCAGATTCTGTGACAAGAATACGCCCCAAATATACCGTCCAGTCCGAAGGAACGGACTACGGATTTACAAAAAGACATCCAGCATGTGCACATGAAACAGATGTGCACACTGACACACACACACACACACACACACACACACACACACACACACACACACACACACACACACACACACACACACACACACACGGACACCTGTAGTCCAGCAGGTCGATGCCGATGGGAGCAGCAGATGAACCCATGCTGTCGATCTGTCAGAGACACAACTACAGTCTCCTCACATCAATATTTCAGTTGGTGAGACCACACTGAGATGAAAGAAAGGAAACGCAAGGAGTGAAGGGAAAGCACGCCCACGTGTACCGTATACTGTGTGTGTGTGTGTGTGTGTGTGTGTGTGAAGGCCGGGCACCATGGGGCAGACAGAACCACGCTGCCTCTATGACTGATGGATACCCAGGCCTGCATCACACTGGAACTGAACCCAAACAGGCTGTTTAATGGGAGGACATGTTATCATCCTGGACGATCGCCGCAAAGAGAGAGAGAGAAAGTGATGTGAGGCGGCTCCACCAGCCTGGATGGAGGAAACTGTACTGGCCTCATGTGCCCCACTTTAAAGTGTGAAAACTGCCGTAGAGGCTTTCTGAGTGCAGTTCTGTAATTAGCACCACCGTTCCCAAGTTCTGCTCGTCCTGCAACTGCAGATGTGGTGTATGAGAAGTAGAGAGGCAGCGCTGAAGAGGTGTTGATTTGAGATGCTGTTATTGTGGTTTAGCTCAGTGTTAAAAGAAGACTGGAGGGATATCTCCTATCTGCAGACATTATATTAAGTCGTACTCTCTCCTTTTCACCTTTCTTGTAAATACTTTACTCATATTTTGTTATCTTCACATTTCAAATTTCACATCTTGGTTGACAAAAGGGTTTTGTGGTGTTGCAGAGCTCGGCGTGACGGCTGCAAGCTGCAGAGAGTAAAATGTTTAGAGGCATGGAAACCCTCCAAAGACCAGATCAAATGCAGCACTGAGAACCTTCTGCAGCAACCGTCTCGGGTGATTTCAGCAGGTTTTGGTCCGTCGAATCCACCATAAGGCGGCCTTTGCATGCAGTATTGACTAAGCTGAGAACGTGCAGCGTTCCCTCTCTCGCTTGTTATCTTTTCTTCCCGCCACGGAGAAGAAGAAGAGCTGTACTCTCAACGGGAGGGATTACTAAGTAGGCCATTTAAAGAACGGGACAGAGAATGCGCTGACAGCAAAAATGGAATTGATTCAAACGTTTGCAGAAGGGAAAAGATAAGAAGGAAAAGAGCGAGGTCAATCTTTAGTGGAGGGGTCAGAGGTCAGAGGCGGCTGGAAGCTGCTTCGGGCCTCTGCACGAGACAAAGAGGAGGAAGGTGAGGAGCTCTGAAATACACAGTAAACCGACGTGTTCAGCTCTGAAACATGCGAGAGAGAGAAAGATTAGGAGTCTCCAAGACTCCCACGAGGCTCCATTTGAAGCTGGATCAGTAAACACAAGCTCCACTTGTTAATATGCTAAGCTAGTACTTCTGCTGCTTTATGCACAGTAAGCAAGATCTGCGGCGCTGCAGTAGCTGGCTATCAAGGGCCCCCGGGGGCCCCTGAGACGTCTTGAAGAAAATGCCTTTTGTGATCCTCAAGTGTGAAAGCATAAATATTTCATTTATTTATTTCCCAGCTCTCTGGTTTTTGGTTGAGATCCGTCAAACTGAAAACTAACATTCTGGTAAAGCAGCTGCTGTGTTATCTGATTTCATCTGCTCTCCACCCAACATGCCAAGATACAACCGATACAGATACAACCCTAACCCTAACAGAAGACTGCTGATGTGAAAAATAGTCCGATCAGGCAAAGAAGGATTTAAATCCTTGTCCTGTAGATGAATGTGTGGACGTGTGTTTGAGTCGTGCATTCAGGTGATCGTGTGCATCGCATTTACATAAAGTTGTGCAAAAATCTCCAGTCAGCCCGGCGCCGTTTCTGGTCAAGACAAACCTCCCGTGGCCACGTAACTCCTTTCAACGGCTCCGAGGACAGCAGAAGACGGAGTGACCACTGGTGGGATTGTCCGCACGGCATCTGGAGCTACACTCTCCCCGTTCCCACGGGACAGCGGGCGAGTGATGGCTATCAATAACGGCGACTCGTGCAAGCTGCTCCGAGGAGGCCCCGAGCTCACAGATGCTCTGGTTAAACAAAAGGGCACACTTCTCACCTCTACGCCTCTCTGTTCAAAGGATCAGCGGGAGACGAAACACAAACCGGAAATGTACAAAAAGCAAAAGGCCTCCGTCTCTGGGGGGGGGGGAACTGTATTTGCTCCCACAGATGGTGGAGGCTATCTCTCCCTGCAGAGCCACAATAGCCACACAGCTGGAGTGTTAAACAAGCGAGTCCACTGTGTGCTCGGGTCATCCCATTGTTGTCGTCTCTGACCAGTGAGCTCGGTCCTCCTCACTGATCGTCTGTGTGTTTGGCCTTTCAGAAGGGACTCTCCGCCTTCTTCAAGGCTGAATGGACTTAAAAACACATCAGGTGACTCAATAAGCACACCGAGACACGGCCGAAAGAAAAGACAGGCCGCCTCAATTAGTTGCTGATTACTGAAGGGAGACCGCTCACTTCTCAAGAGGCTACGCCTCCAATTCTGTTTATTAAAGGCAATCAATACGTCAATCAAAAGCTCATCTGTTTGTCTTCCACCGACAGGCTGCTGTTTGCTTTTCACTGGTGGGAAGGTTTGGACGTCCAGAGAGAGTCTCCAGCAGGGACGTGCATGCGTCTCAGCTTTGTTATATTTGACTATTTTCCTGAACAGTGAATACAAATTGTTGCCATTGAATATGCGATGCAGGGTTCCCCGATTTAATAATGTTTGACTGAAGCGCTGTAGCAGTCAATCCTATAATTAAATATGGATCCCAGATCAAATGTGCGTTGAAGGGTCTTGAATATATAATCCGCGGTGATTATAATGGGATGTTTAATGTGTGCATCCTTGTTTCTTGTCTTTGATTCGTTGTCTTTGTTGATGTCTCACTTGATCTGACAATAAAGCACCATCGTCATCATTTAGCGACTCACTGAATTAGAAGTCCCAGGCGTTTAAAATACACAAACTGTCCCCTTTAAGTCGATCTATAACGGTTTCCGGACTCCTTTGTGCTTTATCTGATGTAAACGTTTTACTATTTGTTGGATCAAAGCGTCTCTTTGTGCAAGCAGCCCCGGGTCACAGTTGCTTTTGCTCAGGGCTGGGCGTCACATAAGGTCGGATAAAAAGCACAAATGAACAGATGAAATGGAAGGATATGGGGGAGAAAGCAAGGTGAGGTGGAGAGAAGGAGATGTAATATCGGAGATTACATTATGGGAGTGAAGGGAGGACGAGATGAACGCAGCATCAAGAAGACGTAAAGGTAAGGCAGATTAATGGCCATCAATGACAGAAGACCTAGGGAGGGAGCAAAGGAAGAGAGGAGGTGAAGGAGGCCGAGGAGGGGAGGAGAGAGCATGCCGAAGGCTGATCATAATTGGTCTGACAGCGGGAGACGGAGCGGTGCTGTTGCTGGGTGGAACATGTGTGTTTCGGGGGGTCAGATGATGGGGGTAAACGTGGAGGTCGATGCAGTAAGATATCAAGGCTGCTGCTGTATCAGCACTTAACCGACGCCGTTATCCAGAGTGACGGTAAGATGGTGCACGACAGTAAGCGCATACATTATGTACAGTGTGAGGAGAGCTCCTATGGGAATACACAGGCAGCTACTCTGAGAGCCCAGCAGCAGATTAAATATAGCTCACACCAGCAGATGCATACAGTACATATCCCATGTTATATGTTAAAATATACACGGTATGTCCCCACAGTACACACTATACGTACATAGGTTGTTGGGAAAACGACGAGGGCCCTAATCTATGACATGAAAGCTCGCGGCGAATCTGAGCCGAGCTTTTCATTCAATTTGCACTCGCAATCTGTTCGTAACGAGCGTCTGATTTACTAAGACGGAGACTAATTACGCAATCAGCGACTGCGACTGTGTTTAGATGCGTTTAGCAGCCGAGCGGGAGGCTACAAGGAAAAGTTCACAGTTGGGATTTGTCTGAGATCAAGAAGCTCAGTCATGAAATCATAAAGATCCTGAAATAGAAACGCTCATTAATGGCATTCCAAATATTGATAATAACAGCTGACAATTAAACTTCAGAGGGAGAGAACTTTCCGTGCAAAAACTGGTCCTCGTAAAGAGAGTGAACTTTAGTGAATCCAGCGACACTCGTCTCTCCTCCCATTTGAAACGAGGCTTAATGAATCTCTCCCCGAGTGCAGACTCTGTCAAACGGTCAGAGCTAATTACAAGAGGGCCGTTCTGTTCACATGTATCAGGAGATGTCACGCGTTACTGCGATGCCGGAGGACGTAGTGATCTTTAGAGCAGTCTGCTGAGATCTATCGGCAGCTTTCTGGGAACATTTGATCCATAAAATGTTAGAAAGTAGATTTCTCAGAGCCCAAAGTGATGTCTTGACGTTGCCAAACCCAAATATGCATTTTACATTTAGGCCAGACACTACAGGCAAAACACGCTTTTTCATGCACTAGTCAATTTTGAGAGACTTCTTTCAGACTCGAGGAAATAAAACATCCAAAATGTACTATTTTGTCTTTTTGCTTCTGTAGATTTCTCCTAAATTCACCAAAGGTTACCATTAGATAAGGCCTCATTTGTATATTCAAACATAACATTTAATAAAAATAATAATTGTCTTAATGTCAGTAATCAACAGGGGACGTTTCATGGTGATATCTGTTCGTTAAAATGGACGAACGGACTAATAAAGTAATTTATTCCACCCGGTCGTGTGTTACTCCAGCATGTGTCAGTGCGTCTGTGCTTATGCTTCATAATGAAAACACAACATGGTGCGATCAGCAGGTCAACACACTCCGAGAGAAACGAACGGTGAGGGGAAGGCAGTGATGATTCGGGGCTGCAGAGGAGAAGTAGGTCACACATTCACACTCGTGCATTCATACACAACCTCCGACACATTCTCACACATTCAAGTATTATCTCTAATGTGTACTTACACACACACACACACACACACGCTGGCCCCTCGCCATCCATCACCCCCCCCCCTTCCCGGCTGCAGCACGGTGCCAATGAGACGAGCAGGACTCCCCCGCTGGCCCACATAACAATGACTCCGAGTACCAGTCGCTTCATAATATCTGTGAGAGAGAGAGTTGGTGAACTCTCGTTATAAAACGACGATGCAGATAGTTTATCCTGCAAGAAACAGAACGTTGTCATTTATTTTGTCAACCTTGTTGCTGATACCAAACAATCCTCTGATGTCGTACAGGTTTCCATACTGAATGCTGCAAACACCAGCATGTACAGAGGACCGATAACCTGTTCTAATCGTCTTTGGAGTAAAGATGAAATACAAGATTGTGCTGATCTTCATCTCTTGTTCGTCATCTTTCTCTTCTACACCGTGCGCTCTGTGTCGGTGGTCTGTGGACGAGAAGTGCCGCTATTATCCCCAGCCAGCGGCGTTATTAATGGATCGCATACGTATCGGACAAAAACACAGATCCAACCGTTGCCATGGGAACTGCATCCGCAGCGCCCCCCCCCCCCCCCCCCCCCCCCCGAAAAGGAGGGAGGGAGCGAGAGAGAGAGGGAGGGAGGGAGGGAAGGGGAGTGAGGAGGATGAGGAGAAGTGGAATGTGGAGTGAAAAACAAGAGGGGGAGGGGTGATTAATGGAGAAAGAGGAAATAGAGAAGGAGGGATGGAGGGAAGGAGGGATGGAGAGAGGAGAGAGGAGAGGAGCCCACTTCTATCACTCGGAGATATTTGATTCAGCAGAAAAGGTGACCTTGGTGAGGAAGACAAAGGCCTCTCTCTCTCTCTCCCTCTCTCTCTCTCTCTCTCTCTCTCTCTCTCTCTCTCTCTCTCTCTCTCTCTCTCTCTCTCTCTCTCTCTCTCTCTCTCTCTCTCTCTCTCCTCTCTCCCTCTCCCTCTCTCTCCCTCTCTCTCCCTCTCTCTCCCTCTCTCTCCCTCTCTCTCCCCCCCCTCTCTCTCTCCCTCTCTCTCCCTCTCTCTCCCTCTCTCTCCCTCTCTCTCCCCCCCCTCTCTCTCCCCCCTCTCTCTCTCTCTCTCTCCCTCTCTCTCCCTCTCTCTCCCCCTCTCTCTCTCTCTCTCCCTCCCCCCCAGCAGCTTTAACAGGTAATCCATTTGACACATTCATTTAACAGTTTGTTGCTCTTAAATATTAATTTCTCTCTGCAGTGAAAACACTCCAACAACAGATGTAGTTCTTTCAAAAAGAAAACAGGACAGAAATGGATGCCCTCATTATAATTAAAGGACCATACTCATGTGTACTTCACATCACAGTGAACCATGTTGATGTATTTTTAACACATTTCCAGGCGGATCTGTGACGATGCTCTCCTTTTACTGGCCCTGATGGGACCGAACCACATTAAATACATTTTCTTTGTTGCGTTTCCTCCATCGGTTCCAATACACATAAAAAATGTTAAGGGGTAAAAAGAGAGCAGTTATAGGATCAGTACTCGGTCTAACTTGAGGTACCTGAGTCGGTACCACAAGAGAAAACGTTGGATTGGTGCAGCCATTGGTTTCCATTGATTTCTGTACAGTATGGAGATGAATGGTATTATCGCAGCTTAAAGAGCAACATGTTGGCTTGAACATGATGGAACTCTTCACATTTTTTACAAAACACATCCAAACCCAACCAGTTCAAGGCTGCGAAGTACGACTAATTCTAATTATAGAGCCGTTTGTTGCACACTCTCAATCTCACCATGTACCATGTGCCGTCATCAGTTAACACCGGTACAGTCCTTTAAACATCTTTGGAGGGAGATGATGAAGCGTTACGCAGACCAACATGTCTGAGTGACTCCTGATCGGTCACCTTATGAACTTCAGCAGATCAATACAAGTGTTTAATGCTCAACATCTCGTTTCTGCTTCTCCGGATCATTTTTGCATCGTTTTCCATTTCTTCCTTCCACCTCCATCTCACCTCACTATTCCCGACACACTCTCAATGTTTCCTCCTCTGATCTCAATCCACTTCTTTTTTCTTTTTACCTCAACCTTAAAGCAGTCCGGCTTAGCCGTCCCCCAAATCCCTTCTGCAACATCAGGAGGAGACGGCTAAATGTTCAGGTCTTCAGGGAAAGGGAGGCAGGAGGCAAGGGCAGAAACAGAACATGACCACATCACTCTGTCAGATCAATGAAGGCCTGTGCACTGCACGCTACTGCTGACTCATACTGTAAGAGAGGGGAGGAGGGAGGAGGGAGGTGGAGGAGAGGGAGAGTAAGAGCGAGTGGGAGGGAGACAGGGAAGGACAAAGGCTGGTGGTGGAGGTTAGAGGACAGTAAGAACGGATGAACGGATGCTTGGAGACAGATATGAGGGAGGTAAACCTATAAACATCTGTCACAGAGACAGATGTGGACGGTTTAGAGTGGGGGAGCTCACCGTGGGCCTCAAGAATATAAATCACCAAGGGCTGCAACTAACTTTGATTCATTTCACTATTGCCTAATCCAGTGGTTGCCAGCCTGACATTAATACTGTGTGATTCAAAAAAGAAGCAAAATGCTGCAAAAAGTTAACAATGTTGGATTGGTGCATGGGTTCCACATGGTCGCCCTATCTCAGGATGACTCGTAATAACTCTCAGGATGACTCGTAATAACTCTCAGGATGACTCGTAATAACTCTCAGGCTATCTTAAAGACAGCATTTACATTTGTCCAGGACTCTGGTTTAGGAATAACTGCCTTCCCAGCAGCCTCGGCTGTACTTTGTGTTTACTGCCACTGAACACATGTTAGCATGCTAATACGCTAAACTAAGATGATAAACAATACACCTGATACACATCAGCATGTTGTCATTGTCACGGTGCAAATGTTAGCATGCTGACGTTAGCATTTTGCTGTGCACAGCCTCACAGAGCTGCTGACGCGGCTGAAAGACGCTCTCTTGTTTCCTCTCAAAGACTTTATAGTTTTACTACTTCAGTATTCAGAGTGCAAAATCACCCTTTGATTGCTCCGGCTCACCGTTAATCTTTAGTTTAGTCCATAAAATGTAAGAAACCAGCGTCCCAAAGTCCAATTCCCTATTTATTTTACTTCAATGTTTTACTGCCGTGTGTGCTCTGCTGCAAGCCGAATGTCCCCCAGTGGGACAATAGAGACGTCTTCAACCATCTCAAAACACAACGATATTTCATTTAAACGATATTTCGTTTACTTTTTCTACCTTAAAATTGTGTTTAAACTTTTTATTTCGGAATAGTTTGAATACAGTTGCTGGTGATTGGTCAACATTTTACATAAAAATGTGTTCATAGAAAATCTTCTCAAAGTCAATATTTCCCAAAGTATGGCATCGAAGAAAACCCCACTGAAAGTCAGGTGTTGCATTGTGTAACTTTTGAAATGATGAACACATGAATTCATTCCATCAACATGTTCTGTCCATTAATCAGTCAACCGTGTCACTAAAACCATCACTCTGCTCCCTGCAACATGGACAGCAAGGGTTAATCAAATCCTGTCAAGGACTCCCCACACACACACACACACACACACACACACACACACACACACACACACACACACACACACACACACACACACACACACACACACACACACACACACACACACACACACACACACACACACACACACACACACACACTCTACTGCTCAGGGTTTTTTCATTAGTCACTGTGGACACTGACAGCAGTCGGCGGAGCCAAAACCAAAGCTGTTGCTACAGAAACAATCTTCGGTGCTTTTTTCTAAGAAACCTATTCCAGCCGCTTACACAACGCAGGAACAACAACGTGAACCGGGGATTTACAGGAGTCGGTTACAGGGAAACGTAGTCATTAGGTCATGAGTGACACAGAGCAGGAGAGAGGAAATGTCCCGTACAACGACACACTTCGCACAACGTTAACGCGATCTAAACACATTTAACCCGATAAAAACATCCCTTTCTTTAGCAACAAGAACATTTCTGCATCAGAATGATGTTTTGTTGCTTTTGAAGGAAGCGAAATCTTGTAAACCTGCGAGAATGAATAATTCAACACGGAGCTATTTTTACATTCACATCTCAGTGGGAGAGGTGTGAAGCAGAGTGGAAGTGTGTGATGGACACATAGAAACGTTGGTAAGCTGAATGAGAAGAGATGGAAGTGACCGATCGAGTAAAAAACGCATTCACAGACTCACAAAGCCACAAGACATTTGAAGATACTGGGTGTTTACACCTCAACGTTAGTCATCGTAGCGGTGAAATGACCTGGAAGTATCTACGCTGAAGAGAGGTGGTGGAGAGGAACGGTGCTTCGATGCTTCCTTCTTTAGTGTAAAGAAACACTGGACCATCGTTTACAAAACCACGGAGATAACACCGTCCCACGAGCTGTCAATCATCCGCACCACAGACATGGAGGTCCCGTTCATGGGCCCTCCTCAAACAAGGACAATATTTTCCTGATGGTAAGAGGAAAGACGAGCAGATTTACTGCAGTAAGACGAACCTCGTGTGAACTGATCTCAAGTTCAATAAAATGAACACAAGGAAGAGAGTAGGAAGAGAGCAGTTTGATTGACAGCAAAGAGCATCAACAAGCAAATTAGAACAGAAACCAGAGAGACATCTTATCAAAATATGATGAATATATTCTTGACATCTGGGTAAACTGGGACTAAAAGCTCGTCTCTATAATCCCATTTCAAACATTCTATACGAGAATGTGTGGTAATCAAGAGGAGAGGATTTCTTTTTTTTGCGTGACAGATTGGAGAGTGTTGGCTCTGCTATTCTGGCAGCAGACGGAGGGAGTGCTGCAGTCACTGCTGCGTAGCGCACACACACACACACACACACACACACACACACACACACACACACACACACACACACACACACACACACACACACACACACACACACACACACACACACACACACACACACACACACGAGAGAGACAGGGAGGGAAGGGGGGGAGCTCTGTCTCTTCTAAATATAGGCCTCAACAGCAGCACGGCCTTAAATATTTCATCGCCTCGTCTCCAGAAAGGAAGAAGGAGGGGAGCCAGGGGAGGAAAAGGGGGGAAGATTGAGAGAGAGATGAAGAAGTGTAGGGGGGGGGGGTTCATGAGAGTGAGATCAGTACAAAGGGGTAACAGTCAAAAATAGGAAGCAGAAAAAAAAACGGCATGATGGAGAGGAGCATGAAGAGGGAGAGAGGGAGGAGGGAGGCATGGGAATCTAATCCCCGCCTCCCTTTTATGCAAAATAAGAATGAAGTATTTCTGAATCTCTCCAGACAACTGGTGCGTCATGGCCGATAAGAAGGTTATCTTCTCATGTACGGGATGCCGAAATCTCTGCATCGCTTCAGTTCGAAGCGACTTGGTAACGTATTGAGAAGAGAAGAGAAGCAGCCTTGACACTATCTCAAAATTAAAACCAGTACAGTCCAAAATTTAAAAAAAAGATTAACGCCAAACAGATTTGCAGTCTTAAAGTCCCAGTCTTAAAACTCAAGCATCCAGTCGCAGCTACGAGGAGAGGAGGGTTTACTCCCGGCGGCGGTGTCACTCTGCTTTGGCCTCGCTGTCACTTAGACGAGGATAAAGTGTTGCTTTTGTTGCTGCTGTAAGCTGCCCCCCCCCCCCTCCCGTCCCCCCCCCCCTCGCTCGCTGCTGTGCATATTGTGCACTGTGCAGCATGTTGAAGGAGAGATAAAGGTTAAAGCCACATCTGCAGGGAGCTGCAGCGGTGGGGACGCTGCACGCGGAAGATCACGTGGCGCGGACACACAAACGGCAGCGCGGCCGCATGCAGGTTGCTGCTCAGGAATTCCCCCCCCCCCCCCATGCATTCACACACACAGAAAAAACACACACACACACACATTTTAGCACATGCCGGCATGCTCTTTGTTCTGTCAGGGTTGTTTCGGTGATGGATGAGTCGGCATGCGTCGCACATGGGAGGGTCATTACAGGAGGCCCGGGCCTTTCTCAGACACCTACACAGAGAAAATGGGCTCCACAATGGAACAAGATACCATCACAGGATGGAGAGGACGGAGCACAGCTCGACTACACACACACACACACACACACACACACACACACACACACACACACACACACACACACACACACACACACACAATGATACGCACACACACACACAGAGAGACAAACATGAACACACAAATCAATTCATGAGCCCGACTATTGTGGAGCAGTGGGTTGACTAATCAGTCATATTGACAGATGTTGTGATCTAGAAACATGCGTCATTAACACGGAGAATCACAGCAGCAGAAGAGATCTGACAACAAATGACTTCTTGTTTTTTTTACTCCGTGATCTGAATTCCCCGCAATGTTTTGGTGGAAATCTTCCGCGGCTCCATTAGTGAGATTACTGTATTACAAGATTGTTTGTTTATGTTGGATTTACAGAGTTCTGGTGTCGACATCTTTCTTGTTGAATGTGTTGATGTGGATTTGGGTTTCGTGTTTGCTGCTCCTGGAGCGAAGAAAGCAACGGTCAGAGACCGAAATATCCCTAAATAACTATTGGATGGACTACAATGAAATGTTGTTCATGCTCCCCTGAGGATGAATCCTAATCACCTTTCCTGATCCCCTGACTTTGCTTCTAACGCCATGAAATATCGACCATTGGAGAGATTGCCACAAAATTGGTCCATATATTCATGATCCCCAGAGGATAAACAATACAAAATGTGACTTTTCCTCCACTGACACAATCAGGTCATTTTGATTTGTCCAATACTTTTTTAATGACTTTTTATGACCAAAGACATGCAAAACTAATTATATTCTTCAGCTTCACCTTTCTGTTTAGTACCAATTAGAAAATGTTAGCATGCTAACATGCTAAGCTAAGACAAACCCTGCAGCTCTAATGCAGGACTTACAGTTCTCTACGATGCGTCAGACACACCCACAGCTTCTATGTACCTCCTGAAGTTCAAGAACATTTAGTTTCCTTTTGTGTGCGTGTGTGTGTGTGTGTGTGTGTGTGTGTGTGTAAGTCAATGTGAGCTGAGGTGACACAGTCGTCCTCCCCTGGGATTAAACCACAGGATGAAAGTCATGCATGAAATCACCTCATTCACACTCAGGGTTTTGCTGGAGCTACTGTTTTAGATCATGTTTTTTGGAGGGTTGTGAGAAGAAATATGAATTCAAGGAGTTTCAAGTTTCCTGCTGATGTGCAGCTATAAACCATGTGTAAGCTGCTTGCAGATTTACTGCGGTAAAACGAACCTCGTGTGAACAAAAGGAAGAGATTCTTCCTCATATCTAAACACATTACACGTACAGCGTCTGCTTGTTGCATGCATACAGTCTCTTTCAATCCTACGCAGACTTTAAACTATGCTTAAGTTATGCTATTTAAAGTTGGTCAAATAGTTCGTCCTGTAGTGAACCTCGGTGAATCAGAAGGTCGGAGAAAGCGACTGCAGGCTTCAGGGACTAAATCTATTTATGTTTTCTCTGCTTAGGAACAAAATGCAGGCCGGCCTTCACAGGATCCTGTCCTGGAGAGATCGCTGAGCTCAGCTTAAATTAACATTAGGGTTCAAGCGAGGACAGCTGACCGTGCACTCTATCCGCCCCATAATCCTGCTGCAACAGGTCACATCAGTCAGCACCAAACATCTGGGCCAATACTGTCGGATTGGACATAGTGAGAAGGTTCTTTTCACGTACAGAAATGTCCTCGTTATTTCAGACTACATCTTGTTCTGTAACACCGCTGGAAGTTAAGTGGGGACTAAATAGAACATATGATGAGGCCTCTATCCTCTCCTTCCTGTCAAGCACAGTGAATTTAATCAGCAAACTACAGTCCATGTTTTAAAGACATTCAACACCATTTCAACAGTTGAATATCAAGGTACCTGTAGATAAATTAGTAAATCAGCTTCTACCGCCGCTTGTTGCCCATTGTTTCCCCCGATCGCTTACCTCTTGAAGTGGCTAAGTAGGGTGCCGACCAGCTCCCCGATGCGGCTCTCGTTGGCGGGCACCATGGCCTGCAGGCACACCACGAGATCCCTGCTGTCCTTGGTGTGGAACACAACCAGCTGGTCCTTCCCAGGGGACACGCTCACTCCCGTCACCTGGGACAGTGTGGAAGAGAGGGGACACGCAATTAAACACAGATAAACATGTACATAGAGTCGCATAACCACCTGTACTGTAGATAAACACAAATACACCACATACACCACAGAGGCACATGCATGAACCCAGAGGACGTGAATTCACTGGGGTTGATTGTCGTCATGTTGGCTTTTTGCAACCAGTATGCTGCTGTAACGGCTCAGGTAGAGACCTGTCAATCACTGTGTAGCCCCGCCCCTAAAGCATCCCCTGCTTTATGGTCTGTTTGACTCTAAATGGAGCATCATTTACTAAATGAACATCATGCTGTATTGAAGAAGACTTGAAACTAGAGATTGAGACCATAAACTCATGTTTACAATGTTTACTGAGGTAATAAATCAAGAGAGAAGTAGAGTCATTTTCTCATAGACTTCTATACAACCAGAGGAGTCGCCCCCTGGTGGACATTAGAGAGAATGCAGGTTTAGGACATGCAGCATTGGCTTCACTTTTCAGAATCGGAGGTTGCCGCCTAATTTTGAGTATCAAGCAGATGGTTTGAGTGGGAGACCAAAAACCTTTTGACGTCAACATGTTCATCAACTCAAAGAACATGAAAATCACTCACAGTACAAGAGCTTTAAGAACATCCAGTCCAATGATTAATTATATTAACCTACTTTAGAATGAAGTTGTTTTTATTTTACATCAAGGTTACATTTTGTGTAAGGAGCTTTTCACATTGAAACGGAGCCAAAGCAAACAAACAACACTGTTCTGGTGTGCTCAGTATCTCGTTTCTGGGGTTTCTCCCACTCAAGGCCTGAATCAGCACTCGCAGTAATGATTCATTGATTAGCGTCCCAAAGGTCCAATCGAATTTTTCCACTCAGAGCCCCCGAACGACACAACAACAGAGAGCCGCCAGGCTGAAAGGGGAATCCCAGTTTTGCGGTTGGACTGTTTTGCTTAACAGGCCTTCAAAGGAGACACAACAGGAAGAAACCATTATCCTCACAGGTAAACACATCTCAGGAGGAGAAGGAGCTCATTAAAGCCCCATTCCTTTGTTTTTCATACCATTATCTCTCTTCCTTTTAGCTTTCCTTCGTCTCCTTTGTCATTCTCTGCCTTTAGGTATCCAGCCATTTATTTCTCTCTTAATTTGTCTTTCCGAGCTGAACTGTGGCGCTGCGTGTTGAGGAAACAGCCACAGGGCAGCCAGTCAGGGGCGTTAATATCCACTCAACGCCGAGACAAACTCTCCATCTGGGGAGGACGGGCTGAGACAGGTTGCATCCGCCGGCTAAACAACAGAGCTAGCTTATTTAGCTCCAACATGACGCCTGTGACTGCGGAAAACAAACACTTCACCGTAAAAATCACCATGAATTAAAGCCTAAAGCCATGCCTCTCTGTCTAGCAACCCACCCGCATTTAATTACATGGAGCCGATTACATTTACATTTATATTAAAGGCCTAATTGATTGGAACGACGGTCGGTGTTCAAATGAGTTGGGTAATGATACATTCGGATTAATTTCCTTGTCTAATTTTTTTTTGGTGTCTTGATTCCCCAAATCAGTTTTACCCCGAGTATGAAATGTGTTCGAGGCATTTATCTGCCCAGCCATCTGTTCAAGTCTTCCTCTGGCAAATCTGAGAAAACTTGAGGATGTTTTTCATTACTGCAGTCCAGCTCATTTGTGTTGAAAGCTAAAAGGCTCCTCCACACTGAGATAATGGGGATCGTGCAGGCTTATTGCATGTCAGACTATATGACATCAAGCTTAGTTGAAGTCTTAATTATGGAACAAATGTGAAACAAATGGTGACGAAACACGTGTCATCATGTTTTGTAAACGAGTTTGAAGGTATGATCATAATTGAGGGATTGCCTCCACACAGCTCTCAACATGGCGACGGCTGAGCCAGCTGCTAGAAGCTAAAAGGTGCTAACAGCGCTAATAGTAAAAAAAACAACGACAACAGTGCTGACGGAGCTAACGATATTTGCCTGGGAGGGAACTGGAGGGTGGGCAATACGTTTCTGTGACCGCCGGTGGACTTGTCTTGCATCAAATATTTGGATTACCAAATAAAGACTTTAGTCGACAGAGGAAATTCACACGCTGTAAAAGGGCCACGTATTCTTTTCTTTCTATTACACTAATATATCAGAAACATATGGGGTCTTTATGCATCGCACAGCTGTGCTATGTTGTCTTTTTAAATCACACTGATTGGAGGACATTGCTAATTTACATATTTGTTTGAGGAGGACTGCACCAAAATGTTGCATTTAGAAACGCCAGGTTCCTAAACAGTACACACACACAAGTGGGTGTATTTTGGTGAAAGCACTTGCGAGAGAACTACTGAACAATATGTGGTCGTCAACGAGCAGACCGGACCACGATGGTTTTGGTCAAGTGCTCTCTGGTGTGATCCCCTCTTGTCATGAGGACACAACATGTACAGCAGGTTCTCCCGGTGTATTCTTACAGGAACAAATCATCGGTTATATAACACATCCCCACAGTCCTGTAAAGATAGAAGGGGGGGGGGGAAGCAGCGGGAGCAAAGTGTGATTAAATGAATATGATATGATGAGCGAGGCTGTTGTGAGGCTGTGAGGGCATCAGTGAGCCAGAGATGTTTACGGGGCAACAACACATCATCCGCCTGCAAGTCGCCTCTGAGATGAATTTATGAACACAATTATGCTTCATCACCTTCTAATCCTGATCTCGCGTACGGTGTTTTGCATCATTTGAGATGTTTTTTCTTCTTCTACCCGCTGGTTAAGAATAGGCTCATCTATATAAACAAACGGCAGCTGTGGGAGGTGTGAAGTATGGAAGCCCATTCCCGCCAGCAAAAAACCCCAAAAAGATCACTAAAAAAAAAATAAAAAAAAAATAAGATCACTAAAAAAAGAAAAAAATAGTAACTTAAAAAAAAAATGTAATTCACAAAAAAAAAAAAAAAAAAAATCCACCCACAAAATAAATAATAATAATTCTAATAATTTTTTTATTTTTTTTTATTTTACTTTTTTTCCACCAGCAAAAAAAACTTTTGGTGCATCCATCTGTAACCATAACACTGACCAGATTTTTCCAGTTGCTATAGAAAGTCGAAATTATGAGATACTTTAACACAACAGTCATAGAAGCAGCTATGACATATGAATGGATTGTGAGTACATTGAAGACTTCTTTAAAACGTGGCTTTACAACACATGAAATACAGATGATGTTTCACATGGATTGTACTGAGCAAACGCACCCTTGAATAGAATGTTAAGCAAGAAGCAGCTCTGGAGTATAAAGAATGAAACCAATGTGGCTGAGGTGGCGACCAATAAACAGCAACTGGAAACATCTTTTTTTTTTTTTTTTTTGCTGACAGAGAAAAAGTAAAAAAAAAAAGAAAATATATATATATATTTTGTTTTTGTGAATTAATTATTATAATTTTTTTTTTTTGTGAATTCATTTTTTTTATTTTTTGTGAATTAATTATAATTTTTTTTTTGGTGATCTTATTTAATTGTTTTTTGCTGGCGTGAATGGGCTTCCATAGTTTATTGGTCGCCACCTCGGCCACATTGGTTTCATTCTTTATACTCCAGAGCTTCAAGGGTGCGTTTGCTCAGTACAATCCATGTGAAACATCATCTGTATTTCATGTGTTGTAAAGCCACGTTTTAAAGAAGTCTTCAATGTACTCACAATCCATTCATATGTCATAGCTGCTTCTATGACTGTTGTGTTAAAGTATCTCATAATTTCGACTTTCTATAGCAACTGGAAAAATCTGGTCAGTGTTATGGTTACAGATGGATGCACCAAAAGTTTTTTTTTTTTTTTTTGCTAGTGAAAAAAAAAAAAAGTAAAAAAAAAAAAAATTATTAGAATTATTATTATTTATTTTGTGGGTGGATTTTTAATTTTTAAATTTTAAATTTTTTTTTTTTAAGTTACTATTTTTTTTTTTTTTTAGTGATCTTATTTATTTTTTTGCTGGCGGGAATGGGCTTCCATAGTGAAGAGATTAACGGGTGAACAAAATAAAAACCTAGAAAAAGAACCAGAGCTGCAGGAATCACAAATAAGCCTCGCTGGGGAAAAAACTAAAAAAGACGGGAAAAGAGTGCACATACAGGATAGCGATTTGTGCACATGCCTGAACGACACCAGACATCAGCTGATCTGCCCTGCCTCCCGGTATCCATGACAACGCTGTCTCCTGGGAAGTTGGCATGACAACAACGGGAGGAGAGAAGCGGGGGGGAAGAGAGAGAGAGAGAGAGACAGCACTACACAGGGAGAGGGGTGAGGTGGAAAAGGAAAAGAAAAGATGGTGAAAAACAGGGAGACGAGTCACTGGTGCAGAACGGATATTTCACCGTTTCTTCACCGGGATACGTTTTATTCAAGAAGACAGAGAGTCTAATGATCTCACTTTTGCAGCGCGGGCATTAACTGGCGTATAAATCCTTTAGGCAGACAGTAGTCGGCTCTTTACTGTAGAACTAACCATCTGTCAGCGCTCATGCTGCCCTGCAGGAGCAGCGGTAAATACACAGTCTCGGGCAGCCAAGGGGACGCTGTGGTGTTAGCCTATCGGTGCTAATCAACAATGAGCTAACTGCTCTCCCCTGTTCGACCTCCTCCGATCGATAGCGCCGCCGTGGCTCTCAGCCTCCAGCACATCTCCATCTCCTCCTCACCCCTCTTCCTTTCTCCACGTCTTCCTCACCTTGACCAATTCACTCACCCGCCCACTCAGATTGACATTTAAAAAGGCCGCAGGTGTGATTGGATACAGCAGGTCAGTGGTTATTATCAGTGATGTGATGGTGACTAAAAGGATGAATAACTTCTTGGGTTTGGCAACCAAATGCTGTTAAATGATGCACATTTTCTATATTTCTCTTATTGTCAACAAAACCCATGAAAAGACAACAATAAAAAAAAATAAAAAATATGAAATCTTCAATAGAAACCAATGGGACTCCCAAATATAGTTCAGTAATTTCCTTTAAAAAAAAACATCACTCAAACAGAGGAAATAGCGCATTTGTTGGGGACTATTTTCCACGGCGGATGAATCCACATTTGGTGCTCTAGTGAGTATTTGTGGCAGAAGAACGGTGTGTGTGTGTGTGTGTATGTGTGTGTGTGTGTGATGGAGTCAGAATAAACTACAGTGTGTGTGTTCATGGTGATGAAGGAACAACAGTGAGGCTCACTGATGCGTTTTTAATGGAGCTCTGTGGCTCAGAGGAGAAGAGATATCAGGCTTTGGACAGACAGACTTGTTAGTAGGATCAATCTGTTGTTCTCATGGGATTTGTTGACAATAACAAAAATATTGAATATCACAAGTTATCCTTTAAGAATGCAACAAATTATGAATTGTTTTAGGTAAAAAAACATGGACAACGCCTGTGGTAGCAATCTGTCAATCACAGTAGCCCCGCCCCTAAAGCATCCCCTGCTTTATGGTCTGTTTGACTCTAAATGGACCATAAGTTACTAAATGAACACATGAAGCATCGACTTCACTTTTCAGACCCGGAGGTTGCTGTCTGGTTATCGTGTCTGTGTACTCTGCTACTTATATTGTGTCACTGTGTCAATGTGTGAAAGCTGCAAACCATACTATGTGTCCTTCTACAACACCGACGGCTCTCCATATGCCTAGTTAGGGACTCGGCTCAGTGTGTGAGTGTGTGTGTGTGTGTGTGACTCCATGAATGAACAATAACTAAAAATCATGCTGCTCTCCCTCTCTCTCTCTCTCTCTCTCTCTGCCACCATCTGTCTCAACTCCATCTCCCCATTTCACTTCCAGATGCAGCGCTACAGGCTTTGGGTGTCCATCTCCAAGCTCTCCTCTAATAACCGCACACACCGCCGGGCCTCATATCTCACTCATTTCACCAGACGACGCGGGCGTACAACGCATTACTCCTTCACTTCCTGTCTCATTCCCGCCTCACCTCCAAGGTCAGCGGTGCAAATAAACTGCGTGAGCGATGCACGTGTCATAGCAGAGAACAATAAGAGAGCTGGTTAAATCAGAAATATCATCAGTGGTTTCTTTACGCATTCATTGAAATGATGCTTCTCTCTTCTCTCTTTGTTGTCTTGAAGAGGAGATTTGGCGGTCCATTTGCCTTCAACTGCATAAATACCTTTGTGAGGCTCCATTAGATTTTATGACTAAGAGAGAGAACATAGCGGCTGCTTGAGACTTAGTTTAGTCCAAATGTTTTTTACCCCCTTTTTTCCATGCAGGCCACCTCACAGCTATAACGTAAGACTCATTATTTAAATACCAGCTTTTATGTGAGGATTTACTGTGTAGTATGTATAGTATGATAAAAAAGTCATAGTATAGTATGATAGTATTTCGCAAAAGCCTTTATATGAGAAGATCGATACTCACATATGCCAGTTAAATATAAAACTCCAGCCAGGAGACGGTTAGCTTAGCTTAGCATAAAGACTGGAAACAGGTGGAAACAGCTAGCCTGGTAACAACATCTGCCAAACTGAAGTGTAAAGACGATAAGTTGTGTTTTGTGCAGGACTATTTCTCGGTCGGGCACGGTGACGTACTGCAGTCTGTTACTGTTGCCTGGCATGAAAACAAACAAATCATATTTCCCTAAAAACTAAATCACAACTGCAGCCTCTTATTAATATAAATTAATTACATTTGAGCGAGAAAATGAAAGAAAACAAGAGAAAAATAAATACATTCCATCTAAAATGCAACAAAAACAAGTAGCATGATCTCAACACACACACACACACACACACACACACACACACACACACACACACACACACAGGACAGAAATGCCATGGAAACAGCCTCATGTGCTGTGTGCATGTAGCAGCTTTAATGGGCAAATCACAGTGTGAATGTGAATTAAAAGCAGCCAACTGTAGCGCTGAATGAGATTGTTGCATATCGACATGTTGCCACAGGATAAACGGGCTGGTGAGATGTGGAAACCAGAGATAATACAGCTGCTCTCACGTCCAGCAGGACGCACAGAGGAACTGTAAAGCTCAAGAATATCATATACTTTATGTCTCACTGTTGCATAGAAGGAACATTTATGTTCGAAAGGCTCCTGCTGGGCTGCAACTCGTGATTATTTCATAATCAAAGAATCGTTTGGTCAAGTTGTCTTGTCTGACAAACAGTCCACAATCTAAAGATATCCAATTAAAGATGACATGAGAAAGAAAATGTCATTTATATCAAAAGCTGTTCTGTATGAACCCTTTTCATTCTAACCTGCTACACATTAAACAGTGTTTAGAAGAGATCTCCTTCTATGAAGCCAAGATATGAAAGCTCTGCACTAAAACGCTGTTTGAAAGTGTGTCTAATGAGCCGCCCTGTGTTTACCGCCTTGTGTTTGCAATAAAGGAAGCCGTTAAAGGAACGGAGTGCTCCATACGTTGTAGAGGGGGATGCTCTTCATGGGTTTGTACTGCTTCAGGGGGTCCATCTTGTACAGGTGGCGGTCAGTGATGAGCACAGCCCGGTCCTCCGCCTTGTGGAAACGGTTGATCTGGGGAAAACACAAAGCTCCTCATTACTCACCCCGCAGGACAAAGAGCCACATCTCAACAGCCTGCAGGGAGACGGCGAGAGAAACCGCGAGCACTTGGGTTTGTTTTGTTTGTGCAGACGGATGCATGTTCTGACTGTGTGTGTGGTTAAGAGTGGATGATGAATGCTCTAAAAGCCTCCTCCCTACCTTGCGCACGTTGCCGGAGAACAAAATCCTCATGAATTTGTCTTTCCGCTGCAGCTCGCTGGAAACCAGTGAGAACGAGGAGGCCGTATCAGGGCTGTCTCGCTTCTGTCGGACACACAAAAAAAACACAGAAAAGCTTTTAAAACACGCCGCTAATCTAAAGGAATTCATCTCCTAAACTAGATTTACTCTCATTGCAGATTTCAACTAATCATTTTTCACATATTTTTTAGAAGACAAGTTCAACGTTTTGGGAAATATGCGTTTTTAATGCTTGAAACTCTCCCGTCTGTACACTACATATGAAGCTGGTTAGCTTAGCTTAGCACAAAGACTGGAAACAGGGGGAAACAGCTAGCGTGGCTCCGTCGAAGCTCTCTGCTTCACACAGATTTAGTTTACTCGGGGGTTGTGTGACAGACTGTTTCTTGGCTGTGACTTCCTGGAGTCTCCACTGGTTCATATCGTCCCACGTCTATATTACTGCAAACCCACCAGTGCTGCCATCCCACCGACTCACCAGGTAGTTTCCTTCCCAGGCTCTCTGCAGCCCCAAGTCGGCCCTCTGGCCCTTCAGGGCCTCCAGGCTGCCTACCTTGGCCCTCACCTGCAGGGCCTCCTCTGGAGAGAGGCCTTTGATCAGTGTCCATGCCCACCACCTGGAGGTAAACACACAAGCACAAAGAGAGAGCTGAGAGCGGAGGAGGATCGACTGTCTCCACTGAGACTGAGGCCCCGACAGTCGGGTCAGCGGGACTGCGTTGGACCCCAGCTGTGCTGTACTTATTGGCCCTTAACTCACACATCTCGACAGCCAACATCATTCTCTGGGAAGGCTATTTTTTCGTACGGTGCCCGGCTTCAAATAGAGAGAAGCAAACAAACAGACGTCGGGATGAAAGGCGGTGATGAGTCTTTGATGGAGGAAGAAAAATCAATGAGCCCAGTGTGAGCCCAAGGCAGAAGGAAACGTGTGTTCAAGTTGCTTCAAACGGACTCATCTGGATGTAAAAATAACACTCGAGGACATGCGTTGGCTCCAGCTGTTGGGGTCAGACCCACTTTTAGTTCAGCCAATACAGGAGAGGGCTTTTCTTCAACACACAGCAATTTTAATGAGAATGGATAACAGTTGTATTTTAGCATTTAAAGGTAGTTTTACATTATTTTTGTTCCACTGTGTAAAAGCAAGAACCTTCATCTATCATATAGATATCACATTTAAAGAGAAAAGTCATGTTACCTGTTGTAGATGCTCCTGAGGGCCTCCTCAAACTTGCGCAGGACTTTGGGGGGCGTCGGCCACTTCACATGCCTGCCGTAATCCTTCATGGATCGGACGTTTTTGAAGCGGCGGTTGACCTCGCGGACGTAAGATCTCACCTTGTAGCGTCGGTAGGCCTGCAGGATGACGAGGGCCGCTCTCATCCGCCGGTACCGCATTCTGGCTAAGGTGCCCCTCCACACCTGCAGACGTGACCAACATGTATGGAACCGCCATCAGTGATATAAGATAATAAGTATTATACTGCACTGCCATAAGTGGCAAATAAGCCTGTAGTGTCTCCCTTTAAGCTGTCAAGCTGGTTCCAACATTACCCATGATGCACTGCAATAGAACGGGACCCTATCTCTGCCAGTAATCACTGCGAGGACTCATGAAGACCTCCACATACGATGACTTACACTGACCTTTATCTTAAGTGGAGTTCCACTTTTAGCACCGGAGGAAGGAATGAAGGGACATTTCTAACGGCTGTATCTACATTTTAATAATTCATTTGGTAGAATATCCACCGCTAACCCGTCTATTTTAAGCTTTTATGCACCGGTGGTAAAAAGCGGACTATAAATATCTACGACTGCACTAAAATGAAAATAAAAGTACAGAATAGAGCTATAAATACGGGTGCATACTGCTGTAAACGTTACTATAAGTGTGTATTTCAATGTGTCACACGGCCTTTTTCTTAATTTGCAAATATGGAGAGAAATAGTTTTTCCATTACTCATCATTAGAATTCATTACACATTGTTTATTTGTGATGCATCAGTGCTCATGATGTTTGAATAATAAGGACTCAGACTAAAAGAAGGACTGTAACCAAACATAGGTTGAGTGGCTATCAGACCCTCCAAAACATGAATAATAGATGTAAGTGGGACCCCAGGGAACCATAACTCCTGATCCTCCCACACTAAAATCACCACCATATGCTCGCCCCTTTTACTGTTTGCTCCCCCTTTCTTACACACAACTCTTAACTCATTTACACATTTATTTGGCTATACATTGTACCACAATAATGCTAAATAATCAGCAATAAGAGTTCATTTAGTGTCATAAACCAAAGGCAATACTGCACTGGAGGCTCACTCCCGAATATCTTGCAATGCAAAGTAATGATGGAGATCATGAATATTTAATCTTTCACAGTGTGGGGTTGGCCGTCGGCACAGAGAAGGATTTTTACTTTTATCATTTGCATATTAAAAACTGTGGAGGAGGCGATTTTCACCTGATGAGACTGGAGCAGATTAATTCACGTCCTTTCAAGATGATAACACAGCATCCATATCGGCAGCAGATCTTTGTGTTTAAGTTTGTTCTTTTGGCAATATGCTATAATGTGAAATGTGACTTTTGAATCCACCTCCAGTGGAGAGCCATTACTGAAGGATCTCCTTCAGAGCTCTGACTCATCCACAGCATTCAGTCTGAACCGGAAAACAGGACGGCTCTCTGCAAGAAGCTGCACCACACCGAGATCAATGAGAGGAATCCCGTCAGCCATCGAATCACCAAGGCAGCCCGGCCACACCGTCTTTCTCAGAAAGGGAAGCTTTAAAGCCCCAACGTTCATGTAACCATGTGTTGTGTGCAGTAATCTGAGGATCAGCCCTTTGAGGCTAGAAAGTTGAGAACTCTGTCAACTGATACAGACCAGCCTGATGAAGCCTACTGGCCTCGTTTCTGTGCATGAAACCTCTGATTATTCAACATTGTTTTGTTAGTTATTACAAGCTTAGAAACAACAACAAAAGACAGAAATGAAAAGTCCTCCATGTGTACTTGTCTTATAGTCTTTGTAATGGAAATCTGAAGGATTATCCGTGTTGGTAATGCTTTTTATGAAGGTCCCTGTAATAAATGTAATTATTAGTTAGTAATAAGGCTCTAAAAAGTCCTTATAAGATGCTTATTAACAATATGTGTTACTGAGGTGTTATTAATAGCATTATAAACACATTCATTGTTAGATTATAAGACTGCTGAAGGAAGTCACTAACACATTTATTAAGTTGAACTAATTTACCTTTTACATTATTGTTAAACCTTTATTGTTGCTTTATTAAGATTAAAACATACTTACTATGCATGTTATTACTAGTTAACTGGTTAATAAAGGTTTTTAAAGATTATTTGGGGCTTTTTTTGCCTTTGTTAGATACAAACGACATGCAGCAGAGAGCCACAGATCTGACACCTGCAGAAAGTTAAACTCAGTTAATGTGTTTGTAATGCTGTTATAAACAATTTAGAGAGTTTTATCATCGTTCTTAAGCAGTCTATAAACTGCTTATGAAATGCATTGTAATCTAATAATAAATGTGTTTACGATGCTACTATCACCTTCATATACTTCACACTGTTAATAAGCATCCTATGAGCACTTATGAAGGCCTTATTACCTATTCATTAACGCTTATTACAAGAACTTTAAATATAAAGCACTACAGCTGAAAACAGGGCTTTTTTTTAAGCCGATGCTACATTAAACCACCTTTTATGTTTAGCGTTGGTTCCTCTATGGAGAGAAAGAACAGGCTGTATTTACATCTGAACATTTCTTCATGTTTCATGCAAAGCAACCAACATCTGTTCAGGTACAAAAATAGCTCCTCTAATCCGGTGTTATTTTAAGGCTGAAATGTCGTTTCTCTGGCAGAGCGGCGGTGGAGGACCTTATCCTCGGTTTCCTTTAATGCATAATGGATGAGAATGAGAAAAGAGGAGCAGCTCCTCATCACTAATCGACCCCGGAGATGATTCTCCCACAATGCTCAGGGTGACAGCGGTGGGAGGAATGAATGGGGTTTTACTTAGTCGTCTCTGTGACCAAGGTTAGAAAGTACTTTAATTTAAATTCAGAATATATTCAGAGTGTTACGCTAAATGAGGCTTATAGAGTCATTGGGTCAAACATGACCGTCCACTAAAACCTTGATTTTAAACTTTTAAAGTTAGTAATGATGTGGGATTTACACCAATATATATTCCAAGTGGACAAACTGTTTATGGCACTTTTTCATGTTTGAGCTCCATTTCACATTTATATAATATGTTATGCGTTTCTTAATTCATTTTCTATTACGTGCAGCTCTTCTTCGACCATTTCCGCCAGGATTTTACTCAAATAGTTGTAAAAATAGCTATTTTTAAAGTGGCTAGCTGAGGACATACACTGTGTAATGTGACATAAACAAAACCACCATGTAGCATCCCTTCACCGAGAAGCAGGTCAGTTATTAACAGAAATGAATCTAATATTCACCATTGTGGACAGTGGTTGTAAGTGGATGAGGATGAACAGGATTTAACGCCGTCACAATAACAGAGAGATGTGTTAACGACCCTTCTGCTGTACAGATGTTTCATATTGATGAAGGTCAATGACCAACATGTCGTAACTTTGTACAAACTGAATTCAGATCTTATCTGTGAAAATCTCATAACATGTTTTCAATACAGCATCTGAACCAGTGGACACCTCTATAATGCACTTTAGTCATTCTCTCTCAGTATACCCCCCCCACACAGACACAGTGTCCCACATGTGCTCACAGAATAACACAAAGCAGAAAAGAGGCCAAATCAGATGTCCAGTGAGAGCTCAGTTAAGATGTTGCTGTGATAACATCCACATGGTGCACGGGGCCTTTGCCAGATCCACAACTCTGTTTATCTCAGCAACAAATCACTAATTACGGTGTACGCGGCTGGAGCTGGAGGTGAAGCGTCGATGAATCAGATAACAGCAGACATGAAGTGTCTCCGCTGCCTTTGGAGCCTCGTTAAAGGTGTGTGACAGGTGGGAAGTGGTGAGCGGTTAGAATTACGACACAGGGCACAAACACGGCATCAACACATTTTCTGCTGCGATGACGCTGGTGAGCTGATGAAGATGACACCCGGGGGGGGGTTGCGGATAAATCAAGCCAATAACAAGGCCCCCGACGGTCTGCCCCCTTACTCTCCTGGCCAATAAAGCCATCTGATCATCCTTTTTAGAGACTCGTGCCATCCCGGAGCCCGGCCCTCACCGCGCTCCGGAGCTCCCCCGGATTTATGAGATCATCACAGCCAGATTGGGGATTTTTCTTTGCAACAAAGCGGGACAGATTGCCGGGGTTTCACTCGAGAGAAGAGGGGGGAAGGCACACACTCATCACACGAGCCAGGACAACTGGTTGAGCAGAACACAGAGAGGGGAGGAGAGGACCCCCATTACTGCCAAATGAATGTCTTTAATCCAAAAGCATTGGGACTGGAGGTCTAATAAAAGGCCATTAACTAAACTGCAGTGTTGGCAATAAAAAAACAACAACAACCGTTTACATTGTTGTCAGCTAGATGTGGAAATAAAACAAACAAAACCCCGACACGGAGAGACAGATAGGCCGCTCTGCACCATCGACACACTCGACTGCTGCTGAGCGGTGGAGTTTCCACATCCTCTGGGGATATCGAGCTGGTTTTTCCGGTGACACGCTCGATGCACACGGACGGGCGGAGGGAGGCGCGATGGAGAGCGCGCGGCACAATTCGGTTGAGGCTGCAACGTGCTCTGACACGGGGAGACAGTGGGGCCGAGGCACAGGCCAGCAGTTACTATCATGAATCAATAAAGGCAACACCAACACCACTAAACATCCTCAGTCCTTTGATCAGAACTCGCAGCAATACGTCAGTTTAGAGTCTTAGCTCCGGGGATAATACTCCGACGCTGTGAAACAAATGTGCTCAAAGTGACCCCGAACTCAACATACTAACGCGAAGAGACGCTATTGACGGTTTAATTGAGCGGCTCGTCCATCAATGAGATGGGACTGGACAAAGCAGATTGGAAGAATATTGCCGATGGTCAGCAGTACGAGCTTAAAGTCACACACACACTATTCAAACATGTTCGGTGGCCTCAGAACAAGACCTTTCTGTGGATAGGGATGTGAGGATGAAAGCAGTCTAAACAACCTGTAAACTTTGTCTGTGCGCCACACATCCGATGCCATGGAGAAAGACCCACGGTTAGTCTCTTAGAGTTATTATACTTGGTGTTGTGTGCTGCAGGATATTTTTAGGTTTTTTAGTTTCCACATCGAAGCTTTCTCTTGAGAACAGAGGAAGCACATTCTTTCCTCTTTTCATAATCCAGCAGTAAAACGTGATTGATTTGCTGCAGCGTTCTCAGGCCGTGGAGTGTTTTCATGGTGGCGATAGATCTGGATGATAACTTAAACACTTTGCAGGTTCAGAGGGGGGATCAGAGGATTAGAGATCATGTTCCTGCTGAGGTCTAGCAGGAGACGGATCAGTTCTGGACCGTTAAGCAGAGAGCGAGGCGGTGCCGGCCTGCACACAGATATCCACTGCACGTCAGTCAGGTTTGAGTTATTACTGCACAATTCACTGCATCGGGACAAGTTCTCCACCGGGAAATAATAATAATAAAAAAAGTCACTTTATCCTTTTAGGACGTTTTCTTTTAGCTCCTGCTCAGACTGTGAAAGCCGACTACCCAAGACAAAACACTCAGGACGTCTCATAAACCAACTGCTACACGGAGACGATGTAAAGCTTTGGAAAGCAATTAAGGTGGCTGCTCAGAATACACAAGGGGGGGGGGGGGGGGCGGGTAGTCTCTGTTCTCGCCTTCGCCGCTGCTCTGACAAGCCCCGACAGTTATTGTGATGTGGATGGCTGAGCTTGAATTTATGAAATATTCATCTTTACACAGCGGGAAGGTGGGGGTGGCCTATGTTTAATTCATAACATCTGTATTTATGTTGGATTTTTCTGCCTTTTTTCTGCTTCCAGCAGCCGTTTTTCTTAAAGTGGTAATGATTCAGATTGGTCTGTGCAGGGTGGATGTATCAGTGTTGTTGAGGCAGGATCACACACACATGGAGCTGCTCGTGCACTCGGGCCCGATTGGAAAAACAGCTCAGGTCGGGGGGGATTGAGTGGCTGTAGCACAACAAGAGTGGAGAGACGAGGCGAGTACTGCTTTGGTTTGTTTACGCCTGAACATGACGTCATCACGGCTTCACAGGACCTGCAAGTTTGCATCTCTGAATTTTTGGAACCGCTCGGAGCTTTTCTGATAAAAGCACTTTGAACAAAGATGGCCGAATCGCATTTAACTGCTTTGGAAACAGGACGTCTTCAAAATCTACATTTGAGTAAATTTGCAGCCAGATCGAATTGTTTACGGGATATTCAACCTGTATTTCTTTATAATGCATTTAATACTTCACGTCTTTCTCTACAGGGCTTGTATACGGACGATAAAGTAGTCCAGGAATATAACATACGAGTTTACAGTTAATTAAAAGCGGCACCACAAGGAGTGTCCAGATTCACAAAGTGTGTGTCTTAGTTGTCTGATGGGGCACACTAAGTGCTATTATTATAACTCCGTGAGGCGAACGGAGGGATGAGACGCGTGTCTGAGCCTCCGTCCTGGCACCGCCGTCCTGCCGGCTGGCATAGGGCTGCGTGGTGTGCCAGGTGCTGATAAGGGGGGATTGCTTGGCGCGGCGGATCGGACTCAGGCCGGGATGTTTGTTGGGAGTGACAGCGCGATAGATACAGGAGTCAATGCTGCTGTCACAGCACTGTTTGATTTTGCGTGTCGGAGAGTGCACGCAGCACGAGTGAGCGTGCACGTGAAGCACATGCTGCGCGCCCGGCCTCAACGCCGACAGAGGGCGGGGTTAAACACGCCTGCTCCGACACCTCTGTGATGTTTGTTTTTTGGTTGGCGATTCCTCCGAGGGTTTCCCTGCGCTATCGAGGCCTGCTTATCCTGGCAGATACAAGATAGGGCTCTCCTCAGGGAGCGCTGGAAGAAACACTCCGTGGGAAGAGCCAACAGAAGGTCGTACGGATCAATACGAAAGGTCGACCAATCAATCTGTGCAGGGGTTCATTTGGCTGGAAAAACCCTTTCAAGTCTGGGAGCTTGGAGATACTCCATGAGAAAGGTGGACATGAAAGCACAACGTGTGGAGGAATCTGCAAACATGATTCTCATATAATGACAGGTTGTGTAAATCACATGGCTCCCCGGTGGAGGATATAACGCTTCGAGACGTTTTAGAGCTACCTGGAAAATCACGATTAAAGAAAGAAAGAAGTGTAATAAATCTGCAGTGCACTTTCTATAAATTCAGTATTTCCCATGAGGTCAGAGGTCTGCGGTCGTGTCGGTATCTGAGTTGATACGCCACCGTGAGGCGCTCAGACTCTCACCTTCTGGAGGAAGAGGACGATTCTCTGGACCATTTCCACCCGCTGCTCCTCCAGGCTGAAGAGCGTGCGTGGCGTGCGGATGAAGACCTTGGTTTTGCCGTAGGCCACGTCGTGGTCGAATCCACAACCCTGCAGGAGCCTCTTCACCGCCTCTTTGTCCGATGGCAGGTCGTGGTTTGGCCACGTGAACTCTGAGATCATCTTGTATCTGGAGGAGGGACAACGTTTAGTCGATTTAGGAAATGCAGCAGAGTTCAGACTTATTTCTTAGACTCTTTGTAATTCATTTATTTGTGTCCTGTTTCATAAAATCCTCTTTCCTCAGATCATATTATATCTGAAGGACTTTGCTCCCAACATGGTGCCATGGAGATCTGTTAGAACATGAAACGGGTGATTTATTATTGTGAGGTGCACCTGCAGCCTGAACTCAGGGGGAAAGGTGTCACATTACGCTCTTAAGAGTCTTTTTAGTGCCATAATTGGATTGAAACACACAACCTTATATTCTTTCTCTCAACCATCAACCTTCTATTTCTTAATGTGCGATTGTGTTATGGACTTATGATTATTATTATGCTATTTGGATCAATATCTGGAGATTTAAGGGCTTGTAAGTATTGTCAGTAAGATAAATCATAACCCACTCTGTCAGGCTTAAGATCTCATCTGTTACACAATGCACAGCGCATGTGTGTGTGTGTGTGTGTGTGTGTGTGTGTGTGTGTGTGAAGCTCTCTGGGTCTTCTCTGATTTCATGCAGCGACACCAGTGTCGTTGCATCACTCCCGCTCGTCCTCCGCGGGGTTAACACGACGTCTCAGACTCTAAGGATCCACGTCTGTCCATCACTAGTCTCTAAACGTCCAGCCCTGAGCCGACGGACATCCGCCCGACTCTCTCTCCTCTGAGAGCTTCTTCTGGAAGATCTCGTGTGAGAGAAGTGTTGACGGCTAATAAGTCTGTTGATATGTTTACGTTCATATAGCAGAACTAGCGGACATATGTTTTATGGTATAAATGATTCATATTGGTCCGACATGTCAGACTTTAGTAGCTCTTAAATGTAGACGTTGGTCATTACCGGCAGGCTTGCAAGCAAATTAGTGCTGATTGTTTTGTAAACAGACTTGTAATATCAGGTGCTTGAGCTCCTTTATGAATAAAACATGAGTTATTAACGCAGGTCATAGACGAGCAGTCGTTTGCTACTTCACATTAAAAACAGGGTCATTTCTGCAGAATGTTTTACGTCTCTTTCTAGTTATTATAATCCATCCTGATTTTAATCACGTTCAGAGGACACAAATATTATGCTGCTCGGGAAATTGACAAAATTAGTTATTTTGTGACGGCTGCTGGAAATGTAACTGATTAGCTGCAAGATTAGATGCGAGCTAATTAGTGTTACACGTCCCAACAGCGAGGAACCGTGGTGGAGAATCCTTCATTCTACACCACGCTAGTCCCAGGAGCACAATATTTAAACTTCAAATCATAACCCAAACATGATTGAGGATACAATTAATTATGAAATATGTCTAGAATTTGGGTAATTGTAGGCTTTGACATATATGATATATATATAAATAATTGCTAGTTGCAGCCCGACATGAAACAACTAAACGCACTGAAGGGGAGTGAGGTGTATCACAAGGCCAAAGGTGCCTGAAGTGTTTGTTGACGGTACCTCTGGAGGAAGCGAGGGTAAGTCTGCCTGTAGGCGAAGCCGGCACGCCGCACTCTGACGTTCTCCAGCAGCCCGAGGTACTCCACCTGGTGGCGGCAGCGCTCCTGCTCGAACAGCAGAGGGGACTTGACGTCGTTGGGCTTGATGCAGCGAACGTAGTAGGGTTCCTACAGACGGGGGACGGGGGGGGCGTTAACAACCGCATTCATCTAAATTCAACATGCAAAGACGAGACGGTTCTCCTGGCCGCTCACCTTGCAGGCCAAGTTCTCCACTAACGAGATCATGGAGTTCTTGAAGAGCGTCGCAGCCGTTAGAGGCCGCTTGGTGACCTCCGTGATGCTGAGTTTGCCCTCAGGCCACATCGCCTTCAGTACTGGGTTAGAACTGGAAACATGGCAGAGATGACAACACTTAGATGAGTGAGCAGTAAGAATATAAAGAAACGTGTTTCCATTACATCCTTAAAACACACGTTGAAACATTTTTGTCTGCTTTCCAAACGTTGTGCTTTTGACCCGAGTAACGAGTATCATCCATTGCACAATAGACAGGTCAGGAACAGACCTCACATTGATATTCAGCGGAGGAAACACAGCAGAGGACTGGAAGCAGAGGAGGATAAAAGCCAGCTCAGGGGAGATTAGATGTACTAGTCCTGTGCTGTTCTTTCTGGAGGGGTGTCATGTAAAGTGCTGCAAGGAACACAGTGTGTGGAGGTGATTGAAGTGGTGTGTAGTCCTCTGTGTGTGTGTGTGTGTGTGTGTGTTACCTGTTGTACAGCAGCCTCTTGAAATCCTGGAACAGAGTGTCTTTGTTCTTATCAATGAAACCCACCACTGAGTACCTGAGGAGAGGAGACAAGGAGGCGGGTAAATGTAAATATTGGCAACGCTAAATGTCCTAAACCAGAATCACTTTGACCTTAGGCCACTTTATTATGTGCACCTTTCTATTACTGACCCCAGAACAGCCAGAATCACCCGAGGCATTGATCCAACAAGGTGCTGGAAACATTCCCCTGATAGATTCTGCAGCGTGTTTACGTGATAGCGTCACACAGTTGCTGCACATTCACGCTGCGAGTCTCCCGAACAACTGAACCTCTTGACCAGGTCTACAAAGGTTTTTGCATTGAGTTGCTGCCACATGATTGGCTGTTTAGATAACAGCATGAGCAAGCAGGTGTACCTAATAAAGTGGCCACTGGGTGTGTTAATTGTAGTTTAATGTAAATATTATCTCAGCCGTATGTTAATATACACTCTAAGTTAACGTGTGCCGTTAAGTGACGAGCTGCTATAAATAGAGCCGTGCCGTGAGGTGGGCGCCGCCTCCTCGTCTAAGTGGTTCAGGGATCAATCAAGCCCGAGTCCTCCCGCGGGTGGCAGACACTTAGCCCTCACAAATGGGCTCAACACGTTTCCCTGAGAGCACTTTTTGGGGGCTTAGCGTGTGTGATTTATTCATTTGAATGGCGCCCAAGTACTTCGGGGATTGGGAAGTGGTGCAGTCTGTTTGGGGGGGGGGGGGGGGGGGGGGGGGGGGCGTCGTGCAACGAAGGTGCCGTTTGAATGTTCGAGTGTGTGCATGCAAGTGTCTGTAACTGCGTATTAAAACGAGGGTTATTTTGGATGTGATTCAGTTCTGTCTTATTGCACTGCTGCAGACTACAGTGTGGACTCTCTGCACACGTCTGTGCACACAGAATACATTAGCACCCAGAGTGATGAAGATTAACGTTCGTTTTGGGTTATTTGATGTTCAAATCCAACATGAAAGTGTCAAATGGAGCCGTGAGATGACTTGTGTTCAGCCAACCTCAGCTCCTTCATTTCAACCAATTATAAAAGTGTTGACAGTATGAATGTTGCAGAGCAGTTGACCAACGTGTTTTGGGTCTGGGGTCTGTATAGATATCTAAAGTAATGCAATATATTCAAATACAGCAGGTTAAATAGACAAAGGAAACCAGGTGATGCAAATAATATTTGGTGCAAATAATAATACGTGTGAATCCCACGTCTCCAAACAACCATGGAGTTTAATTTAGGAACCTTGAACTTCTATCTGCTCTTGAAGCAGCCAAAAGTGCAAGACTGTTCAGCTCTGACGCATGAATACGTAAACATGTACAAATGTGGGGAAAAGGAGCACGAATCACCGGCAAAAGCTTCTCCTGAATAAATAAAACGTGAAGACAACTCACACCACATCTCCTGCGTAGTGTCGGATGCGAAAGTCTCTGTCAAACTCCAAACTCTTGTCCGTCGGTGAGAGCTGCAGAGAGACAGACGGAGAGCAGAGAGTGAGCAACAATGAAGAATCATCTCTGAACAAAGAGGACAACACTGTATGTTTAAAGGAATACTTAACACAAAAGGAGCATTAATGTGTTCAGACTCATGTTGCATCAACCGTCACTTATTCTGGTCATCACCGGTGATTTAAAGAGTGTTAAAGGGGAAACACCTCAACACTCAGATTAAGTCTTCAGATCAAATATGTGTGAAATATGAAGTCTGCAGTTCTACACATTGCTTTACAAACGTCATAATTGAATTCCAAACATCATCAGCCCTTTTGTGATTACTCTAAAGAGGTTAAACCGAAACACTAAGAATGACTTGCAAAACTGCAGAAGCAACAGACCGGATGCAGTGATGCGGAAAAACACTCAACGCTGTCAGGAGGGATGAAGTCTCACAGGAAAGAGGAGAGGGGGAGTGGAAGAATCAAGAATGGAGGCAATAGAGACGGTGAGACAAGGGCCGAGGAAGAGGAAGAGAGACCAATGTGGCGTGATGGGAAGAGAAGTGTGAACGTGTGATACTGATGCGTGTATGTAGGCCAGTGAGCAGGAGGGCAGGGAGGGAAATACAGAAAGGTTCATCACGGACTGGCAACCGCTTCTGATGAGCACGATAAGGCAAAGGCTGCTGTTTACAGGGTAAAGGTGTGTGTGTGTGTGTGTGTGTGTGTGTGTGTGTGTGTGACACATGAGAGTGGTATCCCATGCTTTCATCATCAACAATCCCAAAAAGAGAGAGAAGTGATTAGCATGTAAGAGCAGAGGGGCCGGGGTTAAACATGACGATGTGTTGGAACGTCTTCCCCTCAGGAGGCGGTTACAGCGTCATAATAACGACCATGGTTTTTAGAATGAGAAGTTCCACAGTATCATTGGGTTTAATGTGTGGGTGTCCACATACATGTAAATGTCCTCAGAGTTGAGTCAAAAATGAACGGCGGTGTGGACGGACGGGAGGAAAGTAAGAGTGAAAAATACAGCTCACGAATAAAACCTTTTACAGACACATCGCCGTCCACCTGCAGCCGAGCCAACACAGTACATTCCATTACTTTGTGAAAATATTGACGGAGTGCTCTCACACACACACACACACACACACACACACACACACACACACACACACACACACACAATCTAAAGCTCACGGAGAAACAGACAGATTTACATCAGAGAGCTGAATGAATCCGTCGGCGTTGATTCAAAGCACACAGCGCTGCGCGGTAGACCTGTGACAGTGGAATCACTAAACTATTTACCTCCCTGCCACTTCACAGATCTACTGACGCACAGGAGTGCCTCCAGCTAGAGTCTCTGAAGTTCTTCTTTATTGCCAACAAAGTGCTCAGCAAACAGAGGGACATGTTATTAAAGTCGCCAGTTAGCAACACTTGAACTCATCTTAATAAGGTCTCAATACTCAAGATCTTAACTTCAAGCCTGTACGGAGTTTGAACCTATTTTGTAAATCAAGAACACACATTTTTCAGGAGATAAATACTTCTAACAGAGGAAACAAATAACCGAATGCACACAAACCAACACAGAGAGGACAGAGAGAGAAACAGATGCACTATCAGACCGACAGCCTGCATCTGCTGGACGCCACACGGCCCCTCATCCATCAGTTACACTCCAACACACACACACACACACACACACACACACACACACACACACAAACGCACTACATGCACACACTTCTTGGCAGCTTTATTATTAGCACCTCCTCTGTGTTTGGGACTCAGCCTAGTGTTAAGACCGAGGGTGTGATGGAGAAGGCTGTGTGTGTGTGTGTGTGTGTGTGTGTGTGTGTGTGTGTGTGTGTGTGTGTGAGAGGAAGAGGAAGGAGGGCACACGAATAGACACAGAACAAGGTCAGAATGAATGAGGAAAGGAGGAATATTAGGATGTGCCAAGAGTGGAAGAGACACACTTACAATTCAGAATAAATTGGGTTTGAAATGTTCTCAAAGCCCTAAAAGGTGATTGTGACGTGATCTTAACATCCATCATCTTTCTTTAAAAATGTCTCTTCTGTCAATCCACTAATCCATGAATCAAGTAATACTTTCTACTCTACTACATATACGTCAACGAGGCAAAAGAATAGTTCAGTCTTCTCCAGTCTGCACAAAAAGAATAGTTCAGTCTTCTCCAGCCTGCACACCCCCTCCTCTCGCATTCAAAATAGATGATAGTCAAACCAACAGATTCATTGAGGAGACAGAAAGAAGGTTGGACTGAGGCAGAACAGAAAGAGAGGCAAGGGGACACATGGAGAGAAAAGGAATAAAAAAAGAAATAAAGGAGGTAAACTGTGAACACTGTGAACAGAGGGAGGAGTGAGGTGAGAAGGCGAGAGACAGAAACTAACAAGAACGTGGTGGAACCGACCGGCAGGGAAACACTGACAGGAAGTGATGAGAAGAGGCTTCAGGTCACCTGAAACTCGCACTGTTGTGACGGCTCTTTGAGATTTTGTTTGCAGATGAAACACGCAGATCACCACAACCACTTTGATGAAAAGTATCGATTATATATTAAGCATCAAATTAGAATTTGAGTTTCAACATTTGTACGTAACAAAGTTTCCATCATTGAGGCCGGTTTTCACTTCTGCATTTAATCTACACCGTAGAGGTTTACCCTCCGCTGTAGTCGTCCAACCCTGATTGATTGGTCCACTTGGTGGCGTCACATTTCCTCCTTCACATATACGTCTGCTCGTAAACACCGCCTCCTCTGACATCCTGTTAAAGTAACCGTCAATCCCACGGCCCATGAAATTGAAAACCCTCTACATATACCGACACGCAGCCCGTCTAACTATAGATCAGCCTTTAGTCCCTGAACTCGGTCTGACAAACTCAACGGTTTGCTGCACCAGTGACTTTGTAGTGTCCAACGTGTGAGGACATCTTCTGACACTTCAGCCGTCCCTCTGAACACACAAAACTAAACGCAGAGCCCAAACAGCCATCTGCAGAAGGAGGGCCAGGCCCCCCGACGAGCAGCGTCTGACTGTCTCCGGACCGGTCAGGGACTCACAGCGGGTCCCGTGGAACTAATCCAGGCGGCAGATGAGGAGATGGCTCGCTCCCAAAGCACAGAGTGGCAGCTGTCAGGGTATTAAAACACTGAGCAGCATCCTCACTGTAGACCACAGACTGGAGCCATCGAGACGTCACCCGTCGGTTTGTGGACTGACGCTTTCAAGCCTCGTCGCCCTAAAGCATCCCCTGCTTTATGGTCTGTTTGACTCTAAATGGACCATAATGTACTAAATGAACATCATGCTGTATTGAAGAAGACTTGAAACTAGAGATTGAGACCATAAACTCATGTTTACAATGTTTACTGAGGTAATACATCAAGAGAGAAGTAGAGTCATTTTCTCATAGACTACTATACAACCAGAGGAGTCGCCCCCTGGTGGTCATCAGAGAGAATGCAGCTTTAAGACACTTCCTTCCGCATCGGCTTCACTCGGCAGAACCGGAGGCAGCCGTCTGCTCTAGACTCACTTCTATATGATCACACATTAGGTTACACTCATCAGACTGCCTCGGTACTGAACATCCACTTCTCTCCGTGTCCTTGCTGCTGCTGCTGCTGCTGACCTTGTGCCTCCCTGCAGCTAATGAACAGAGCATCTCTGAGATTAGCATCACCAACACATGGCCCCTTGAAACCTTCACCACTTAGCGCAGACCCCCTACATGCATTAAATACATGCGGCAGCAGGCCGACGACACACACACACACACACACACACACACACACACACACACACACTAACACCACATCCCATTAGTATGCTGCACCTGAACACGCAGAGTGCTGTGAGACGCTTGTGAAAGGTAAATCAAAAAAAAAGGTGATAAAGGAAGTGAAGGTAGCACAGAGAGGAACTGAGGAGAGAGGAGGGAGAGGCAGGAAATGAAGCTTCCAGGATGGCTGCTCCAAAAAGAAATACTAGTGTGTCAGCATATGTGAGAGGATCAAAGCAGCGTACAGTGAGATGAAGATAGTGTTGGGATGAGGGAGGGCAGGAGGTGAGGGGGAAATGAACGATTTTACAGCGAGGGCACATGTTGATGCGTCAGCTAAGTTTTGATTAAAGGAAAACAGGCTGACGTTGTAGTTTATAATAAACAAATCCCATAAATTGAGTTATTCCTTCTTTTAAAGCTTCCCCGTCCCCTCTCGGTCACCTTTCCTCTGACCACTAGAGGTCAGCAGAAACAACACTGACGTACTGTGTGCTTCTGATCAAAACTGTCAAAACTTGCTGGTCGTGAAACAATGTTAATTTACAGTTGGGCTAACCGCTGACCTTTACCTTTGTAGACTTCTAACTCATTTGCTTATACTTCATTTATCCAACACTGCCAGTAAGATGTCTTCAACCAGTTGTGTTTGGTTTGCTGTACAGCTGTGCACACACACACACACACACAGTGGGTGCAGACGAATGTGCTTTAATCATTTTTGGAAAACACAAAACAAGTCATTAAGAAAACTAACCAGCCAGATTTGGTTTTGGTGCAATGACCTAAAAACAGAATTAAACGCTGTGAATCAGTAGACGAGAGTAAAACATTTATGAAACAGTGTGATGAAAGGGAATAAGTCGCGTAATATTTAAGCGGTTCTCCTTCGGTTAGACGTCTCAGTAAACAGGTCCGTGGCTCCCGTGCATCAAAACAACCCGATTCATTCTTAACGAGGCTGAGAAGCCTGGAGGCCAGGAAAACAGAACTCCTCATCACCAGACTGCAAAGCAACATGACATGTTGAGAAGCTGAAGCCACAACAGAGTGCATCTGTTAGCGATGTTAGCAGCACCTTTAGAGGACGGTTCAGACATGTGTGTGTGCTCTGAGCCATCGGTCATTAACCCTCCGAACCCCAAAACAAATATACTGTATATATATATATATATATATATATATATATATATAGTTTTCTTTAAACAATCACCAAAACGTCTCCGTTTATCCAGAAGCTGTAAAAACTGTTAATATCATCAGATATTCATCTTTCCGACGCTCTTTGAACACATCATGCCCAATGAAGGCTTCTGTCAGAAATTGTAACCAAAACGAAGCTTAAATTTGTGATATTTCAACAAAATCATTTAAAATCTCGCCCTGAAACAACCTTTTGCTTTAACTAGTTTAACTAATTCTGAGCTCCTCAGCGCAAATAGGAAGCCATGATTGATGAACAGTCACGTGACAAAGAATCTGTGAAAGGTTGAGTGAACTGCAGGCTGCTGAGCACATAGCAGAGAGGAGAGGCTGTACAAATATATTTATAGCATCATAACTGTGTTATACTGCACACAATACGAGTTCTCTCTGCTTCTAGCCATGATTGTGCCGTTTCCATAGAGGTGCAGGACTTAAATAAATACTGCAGTAAAAAGCGAGGCCACAGAGAGTAAAATGTGACGGGAGCAACAACCCCCAAAGACTGCTGGTGGTTCAGACGTGTGGTGCTGAGCAGTGATGAACGAATGAGGACGGTTAACAGGTGAGCCGAGTAAAGACAAGAGTCTAAACCGCAGCACAGATTGTGTTACAGGAACATCTCCGAGAATAGAATCTCTGACTCAAGTCTCTTCCGATGCATGAAATCCAATACGTACACTGTGTTTGTTTCTGTGGCGGCGGTGAGAGACGGGCGTTGGCAGCACTCAAGACTCATTCTTTGACCACGAAGACGGCAACTTGGCACAAAAGGAATCTCAACTCAAGGTCCAGTTTATAGGACTCGTTTCTGAAGCTTTCAACTACTCTACGCCTCACATCCTCCCGCAGAATCTGAATCAGCTTTATTGGCCAATTATTCCTGCACTGAGAGGGAATATGACTCCGTATATAGCTCGGGACGAGGACAACAAAGGTAGAGAACAGACAGGACTGCTGTGTGCACAGGTAGGTGTGTATGCAAATATTATGCAAATATATGTCAAAAGCACCAATGACCAACAATAAAATAAAATGTTGTAAACAATACAAATGGATGGATGTACATGGACAGGATGATTATGTACAATAAAGGTCTTTATGCTGTAAATGCAGCGTGTAGGATTCATATCCACCTTGCAGAAAAGAATGTGCATTAAAGACGGTGCAACGTGGAGCTTGTTGAAGTCGTGTTTCTGGCCACCTGATGAATGGAACTCTCCTGTTAGCTGTTGTTCTCTCCCTGCTTTCCATCAGCCCCGTCCTCTCCATTGATGTGCGTATCTCACTTCCTCTCACATTTAATTCCCAGTCTCTCCCTGTGCACCTCCTCCCTCTCTCTCTCTCTCTCTCTCTTCATCTTTGTTTTCTCAACCTTCTCTCTGTTTTTATCCCGGCAGACACACATGAAAGATGCGAGGTTGAGCTGCGAGGCTGGAGAGCCACGGTGGGTGTTTTAAGTCTGCAGAGCCGGAGCTCACTTTGTACCCTCACAGCCATGACACTCTCAGAGACTTTCCCCAGGAGCTCATTTGCATCACGACCGTTGGTTAGGACGTCTATTTTGGGTCACACTGATATACAGAGAGAGTATTTTCGTGCTCTTTTTTTTTGGGATATTTGGCTGAAAGTGATTCCCACATCTCAAAAAGACTGCAAATATGATTATGACCACTAAGTGGTGCTGACAACAAAACGTCTAATGAGACGTGACAGTCCGTCTGCAACACGTTTTCATGTCCATATGGGACAATTACTCAGTCTCAAAATGAATAACTCTGATATCAACCAATGGCTGCGGTCCAAAAGTCCCAAAGATGACCTCCTAACGTCTATTCCTAACCACTTTTCCTTCACCTCTATGGAACACGTCAAGGGATCGAGGAAAGAAGTCTCTTTTAAACTCGTGCTTTCTTATGCCCTGGTTTATACCGAGTGTGCGTTCTGTGTGGCCACCTCTCTCACACGCCAGGCTTATGTAATGTAACGTGATGTGATGTAAATCTTTTGTCAGGCAGTCTTTGATTCATTTGATGAATTATATATATATATATATATATATATATATATATATATATATATATATACATATACATATACTACTTGAACTAAAGTCACAAGCCAAGAACAATTCTATACTGCAGTTGAATATTGGGGCTGAATATCTCCAGGTTTGGTTATGAATATTAGTTGACTTTATTAAATGTTTAATGGGGATAGATACCATGTCAGGAGGAAGAGTTGATGTGTGATTCTACAATTACTTTAGAAGAAGTTAAAAGATGCCAGAAGTCATCTAAATGATGAAATCACCTCTAATTTGTATAGAAGATTGTTTATGAGTTACTAGCACCTGAGATATCACGTTCACGAGAACGGGATGGAGGTGAAGTCTCTCTCTCTCTCTCTCTCTCCCTCTCTCTCATACATTAGTTTCACCCCCCCCCCCTGCCTTCTCCCTCCACCATCACCATCACAAACACAAACACAGCAGAGCACCAGCTCCGTACACTCCCATTGGCTGGCAGTGACATCACTTGCAAAGTGTTGAGTCAGACTCCCTCCCTCTCTCTCTCTCCCTCTCTCTCTCCCTCTCTCTCTCTCTCTCTCTCTCAGCTGCTGCCCCCTTGTGTCTGAACAGAGACTTGCAGTCATTTCAAAACAATAACACAAAACAGCAGCTGTGTTTTTACTTATCAGCTGTTCCGAACACACTCTTTTACATGTTCAACATCTGCAGAGGACCTGAAACACACTGACCCCAGATCAGAGTGACTTTCACCTCATCCAAGTCACCTGATCCCAAGCGTGGCGTGCTCAGTGGGACGGTTAGCCTTCCTGATTATTAAAGCTAACAGGATCGTGTTCAGACACTAATGGCTACTTACTGCAGGGTGTAATCTGTCCTCTGCTGCTCTCAGGTTACTACAGCTCCACCACCAGCATCTCATGATGTTTATGGCTCATTGTATTGTTGGAAACAATAACCTCCCTGAACTTGTGTCATCAGATGTTTAGTTTTCTCCAAAAGAAACCAAATAAACATTCACTTTAAACGTTAAAGACACACACGAGCACGTTCGCTACCTTGCGGCTGGTGTAGTGGACGTGTTTGGACAGCTTCACATTGAGTCCTTGGAGGAAAACCTCATCGGTGACTTTGCCCACATTCATACAGGCTTCGTCCAGCACGGAGAAGATGCCCTTATGCTGCTGCTCCACCAAGTCCACGATGATCTGGTTGTTGAAGTAATCGATCTGACGACGGAGGAGAGAAAGACAAGATGACAGAAAGACAAGATGAGATAGAAAACAGGAGTAGTAGCATCTTGTTCTGTGCACTATTTGGACAGATTGAGAGACATCCAGCATCCGTTAGAATAATCTCCCTCAAAGGAGACATTAGGAATGAGAACAGATAAAACAGACCCAGGACGTCCTCCTTACATGTTTCCAGGGGATTCCCTCTCGCTGATACTCCTCCTGCTCCTGCTTCAGCACCAGCTGGATGAAGAGCTGCTGCAGCTTTTCATTACAGTAGTTGATGCAGAACTGTTCAAAGCTGCAGGAACAGAGGAGACTGAATGTTACGGACGTGTTTCACTCATTCTGTACAGGGAGAGGTAATCATCGCTGTGTTACAACCAATAAAGTCATTTGTTAAAAAGGTTTTACGGCAGATTTACACCCCAAATAGACACAAAGAGCTACAAGTTCTATATAAAGCTGCAGATGCTTTGATCTCAACAGGTCTTATCTGGTTAAATCCACACCTGTTGTTCTGGAAGATCTCAAACCCATAGATGTCCAGCACCCCGATGACGGTGTTCTTCCCGTGGACTCTGGCATCGTAGTTTTTCACCTCGATGATGTCATTGATTCGTCCCACAATCCAGCAGAACAGCCGCTCGTACATGGCCTGCAAGACGACAAACGGTTAGCGTGCGTTAAGAGTGTGGCAGACGGATCGCCGGCCTCGCTCAAGGGGCCCGGAGCAGTCCGGAGCAGAGATGGGCCTCTAAAAGAGTCACAATATCAGTGAGTCAGAGCCCACAGTGCAGCTTCCTCCACAGTCTCCTCTGTCTGGAGTCACAACACTGTGACTCATGCTTGTGTGAATCAGTGTGAATCGCGGTAAAAAAACCACGACCGAGCACTAAGTGAACGGTCACAACGCTCCAGGCAACAGCAGGCCAATGTTTTAGTTTCTTCCTTTTTTTTTGTGTGCAGCCCACTACAAAGACAGAGAACCAGCAACACGTCATCTAACATCCTCCCAACAATAACCTTAGCGAGGGCGTCCCGCCCGTAGCCGGCCTCTTGCGCCGTGTGCTGCTTCTCGATGACGTCGCGGCCCGTGGCCACGGTGCGGTACAGCAGCGCCTTCTCCATGTTCTCCTCTTTGACGGACAGCAGCTCCCGGATCACCGACACCAGCTTCGTGCTCTCTATCAACGTCACATCGCCGTCCACCCCGAACGCCAGGTTACCCTGCAAATGACTGAGATTAATTGTGAGCTTCTGCTGCATTGGACTCATCCTCCAGCAGCAAAAAGAAACAAAAATAGCAAACAATCGTTTTCAAATCCGTACACTCCGCCGTCTGGGCAAGGACACCGCTCCACTCTGCCAAGACGGCGCTCGTTTGTCTAAAACCTATACACAGTATCTCCCGTATTGGGACACAGCCGGTGTGAGGGATTTTGGTATTATCGGGTATTACCAGATGTAGGATGGTGGCCAGGATCTTGTAAACAGTCTGAATCTCGTCCCCAGTGAAGCCGATCACTTTCATGGCGTCGGCCACGGCTTTGAAATCAGCGCCATCGTTGATGGAAGACTGGAGAGAGAAAGGAGGAACCGTGTCATCATCATTGCAATGTTTCGGTAGCTTTCAAAGCAAGATTTTTCAAACAGTTTGTCTTTCAGGAAAAATGTAGATTTATGCGTATTTAAATGTGGAAAAACTACATTTTACACGCGTGTTTTGACCCAGAGTCACAGCCTTTTCTCTTCTCTTCCAGTTAATCCAGCCGGGATATCAAATTCCCACAGTTAATTCAATTACAAACTGGTGCTGAACTGCGATGGTTTCTCCGAGTCCCACAGCGTACAAACCGCCGCCTCAGCAGTCTGGTCGCATTGTGTTCCATGACATCAGGCTGTTTGTTGCCATCAAGCACAGCAGAGGTCGAAATGAAAAACACTCCGCAGAGACGACGATCTCCACATGAGACACTTTACACCCTGTGATTCGTGTGGTTCTCTTCAGAGACGCGTAAACTGGCGGCGAGGAAACGCACATCTGTAAGTCGTGTGCTTGATTGTATTTATCACTCTGCAAACAAACTAGAAGTCGCTCTCCCAGATGTTTATTTGGGGGTTTTCTTCCTCGGCTACTCCTATTTGTTGGTCTGTGAGTTGGATTGTAAGAAGCACCTTGATTTGGCCTCCAACTTTGATGTAGTTGTAAGCAGTCGGGTCCTTCTGGATGTGAAGAGAGCGTAACAGCGAGTCTGGAGCTCCTCTGAGCAGCTAGGATCAAAAACACCACACGTTACGTACAACACCAGCACATTTATTGTGTTTTTTAATTTACTACCAACTGTGATTTCTGTTGGATTACTCTCACATAATGTACACAGCCTTGTTCATGTTTGAATTTAATGCGTCTTTACTTCCTGTACAAACTGTGACCTCACTGTGAGCTCACTACACTCCTGCATGGAGGAACAAAAGGCCTCTTGATGACTCAGACATTCTGCATGGATTCGTATTTCCTGCTGCAGAGTTCAGTCTCTCACATGCTCGAACTGAAATAAATGACTGCAAGCGCACACACACTGTGCACACACACACACACACACTGTGCACACACACTGTGCACACACACACACACACACTTACCTGGTAGTATGAATGAAAGCTCCGCTCTCCTTCCTGTTGGAAAATAACTCTGGACTGTTGGAGGAAAAACAAAGACAGCGTAACATAAGAGTCGTCTTAAAGACAAAGTGGGGGAAGATTCGTCACTCTGCCGTCTGAAAGCAGAAGCTCTACTATTACCACGGTCAGTGGTTCACAATGTGTTTGGCGTGTGACGCGTGTTTTTGGGTCTAATGGGGAAAACTGGTCCAGTATTGAAGGAGAACGCTGCAGACGACTGCAACTCCTCACCTTCAATGTACCTCCTATAAAAGTGCTTGTTTTGCCTCCGACAGCCTCAGATTGTTATTATAAGTGTCTGACATCATTATGAAAAGAACCCTTCAGTTTCACGTTTAGCTGCGTCTGTCTGCAGCGTTCTCCTCAAAACTGGACCAATTTCAAAGAATGGTTGAAAAATGCAGAAGTTTCCCTTTAAGATACAAACTCTGATATAAACTGTAAACAACCTACAGCAGGTAAAACGGTATCTGCACCTTCAATACAAACGTTATTGTACTGAATCACTGACTTCTCCATCACCAGGTACGACCGACGCTCCGTTACCTTCTCCAGCAGGTAGTTGCTGATGTGGCCTCCGATGGGATCCCCCTTGAAGTCAAAGTTGATGTCCATGTACTTGCCGAAGCGGCTGGAGTTGTCGTTGCGGCTGGTCTTGGCGTTCCCGAAGGCCTCCAGGACACAGTTGGATTTAAGCAGCATGTTCTTCACCCTGAGGGAAGGCGGGACCACATTACAGGGGGAGAGGTTAGCCAGGTTAAAAGAGTGGCTGTGGGATCCAATGTAATGGTGTTTAATGGATATTTAGTGAGTGTACATCCTGTTCACAGTAGATTCTACATGTTCAAATGTACCTGCAGCAGTTTGTATTTAAAGTTGACCTAAAAACCTTTGAGACCGTATCTCACTCTGATCTAAGAGACTTTGACTACCGGCAGTATATGACAATGACTTACTTCTAACTACAGCAGCTGTGATAAGATAATAAAGCTGACCTAGAAAATAACCAAGAAGGAGCCATGCAGGTCTTGTGTCTGTGTCAGGCACCAACAAAGATGTTTCCTGTGTATCTGGGCTCATTTGAATAAACAAAACACATCTCTGTTAAAGGTATGACTGGGTTTTTGTGATAACATGCATTAACAAGCAGGATTCCACAGAAGAACTCCTCCTCCTCTGATAACAGAAGTTTAGTCACCAAACCAGAGTTTGAGCAGCAGCTCACCTTTCCACCTCGGCCCTCTGATTGGGGTTGGTGATAGCAGCGATGTATTGCATTATGTACTTGCTGGCTTCTGTCTTTCCTGCTCCACTTTCCCCTGCAAATAAAAAAACACATTTTATTTATTATTTATTTCATATGTTTGGGTTATCTTGAACTAATCATCACTTTAATGTTTGCAGTAACCAGATCCTGTAAAAACATGTAAAAACATTCTGAGCTCCTCGAGGGAACAGGGAAGCTGAGCCCGACGGTCACGTCACAGAAACTCTTAAACTTCAACTGAACTGCTCACAGAGCAGAGGAAGTGGTGAGCAGAGGTTGGAAAATTGTAAATAGTTCAATATGTACTGAATTTGGAGCCCTCGTTTTTCAATATTAGTAACACATGTGGACATTTAGAAAAATGTTGGAGGGAAAGATTCCTTTTTTTTGCAATTTTTGTAAAATAAATAATCAAACAATTAAACTTGTGTATTTATCTTTGTCATGATTTAAGGGATTATAACCGTGTTACTCAAACTGTTTGGGGTTCAGAGGGTTAAGACACATTCAAAGGGGGATCAGTTCCCCCTCTGACCACTAGGTGGTGCTTCGTCCTCTGCATGGTTTAGCTTGTGACCACATACAATATGAGTTTTAGGAAAAGATAAGGTGGATTTCTTTCATCAACTTGGAAGACGTTGAATCAATTAAGAAGTCTGAACATCTTTCAGGAGAGGAAACACCCGAGCTTAACAGGAAATAAAGGATTATTACAGCAGGACTTTATATTATGATATAAGGAAATAGGACAAAAGGATTCCAAACTATTCTTCTTTAGAACAGTACGAGGGAGTACAACATCTCTGTGCTCTGTGTGCGGCCCATGCAGGGGGGCTTTCCCGTGTCACCTGAGATGACGATACACGTGTCTTTGTTCCTCCTCTTCATGGCTTTGTAGGCAGCGTCGGCGATGGCGAACAGGTGGGGCGGCCTCTCGTACAGCTCGCGGCCCTTGTACTGCTCCACGACGTCGCGGCCGTAGATGTTCATGGCGCGGTAAGGATTGACGGACACGACCACCTCTCCGATGTACGTGTAGATCCTCCCCTTCTCGAACCTGAGCACACACAACGTGGACATTTAGGAATACAGGCAAATATCAGATTTACTTAGTTTCAGCGGACCTCTTGTATTTATTGACAGGGTCACTTTATTTCATTTCACACTGGACTTGATAACAAGCCAAACATCAGCCATCATGAAAGACTTCATCAGATGTTCACATTGCTGAAATGCAAACAAGCCAATACAATGAACTCAAGTTCCCCAACAGTCCAAGGGCATCGTGTTCCACACCGTCATCTCTCTCAATAAGGAAGTCACCATGTTGATTCTCTCCCTGTCCGCATGCTGTTGTGTTCATGACATTTAGGACAATAGTGAGCTCGACTGGTCTGCTCAGAGCTCTGATGAACTGGACTGAGCCAGACCTGATCCCCCTGAACGGGAACTAATCCCCGCAGCAGGTTTAAACATCTGGTGGAGAGAATGAAACCAGAGTGGAGGATGTCGGAGGTGCAGATTAATAATGATCTTATTCCAAAACAATGAGCATCCATCACACCTGTCTGCAGGTTGGTTTACGTGCAAGAAGGTGAACGATTCTGCAGCGACGAAACATAACCGTGAGTTTGGTTTCAGTTCAGCTCAGTGTGAGGCTCTCTCTCTCTCTCTCTCTCTCTCTCTCTCTCTCTCTCTCTCTCTCTCTCTCTCTCTCTCTCTCTCTCTCTCTCTCTCTCTCTCTCTCTCTCTCTCTCTCTCTCTCTCTCTCTCTCTCTCTCTCTCTCTCTCTCTCTCTCTCTCTCTCTCTCTCTCTCTCTCTCTCTCTCTCTCTCTCTCTCTCTCTCTCTCTCTCTCTCTCTCTCTCTCTCTCTCTCTCTCTCTCTCTCTCTCTCTCTCTCTCTCTCTCTCTCTCTCTCTCTCTCTCTCTCTCTCTCTCTCTCTCTCTCTCTCTCTCTCTCTCTCTCTCTCTCTCTCTCTCTCTCTCTCTCTCTCTCTCTCTCACAGAAGAATGGCCTCTTTCTTCACAGCTGCCAAACCTTCGGGCCGCCGCCCCGCAAACAAGGCCAGAAGCGTATTATTTCTAAACGGTCCTAACGGGCCCACGAGAAGCGATCGTGGGTTTGAAGCCACTGCCAGATGAAATAAATCAAGCTCGTGTTTGTTTAAAGACTTGCCACATATTGAGAGGTCACATCTTTAAATACAAACGCTGACTTGCTGGTAGAACTACAAATAAAGCACAGAAGAAGAGTGATGATGTTGCTGCAACGAGGACACTATTTGTCAACCTGCCTTGAGGCCTTGAGGCCTTGAGGCCTTGAGCATCAACCAAAACATCGAGTTCGAGGCTGTTAACGGACGACCGTGACACGCTTCTTGTTTATCAGCGTTTCCTAAACCTTGACTTCATACTCCATCTTATCTTCTCTAAACCTTTAAATGTTGTATGTAGAGTTTTCATACAGTTATAGAAAGATGAAGCACCTTTGGTTTCTCACTACTTACAAAATCAAAGTAATCAAACAACAGTGAGGCCCAACAAAGCAGACAAACCCTTGTTCTACAGTGTACTCGTCACACCACTTATCACAGCAGCACAGGCTCCGATCAGCTCGTCTTGTGTGCCAGTGTTCACACTGTATGTCAGCTGTGGACACAAACTGGCACTACTGTCTGACGATGACAGGAGACGTTCATGTGTGCTGGACACGGTGGGACGACCAGAGCATGAAGATGGAGCACAAGAGGCTTCAGTGTACAATAACTCAACAGCAATCAGTAGATTTAAGCCTTTTTAAAAACAAATCATGTGCTATTATGCATCTGTGTTTTAGAAATTTGAACTTTTCTTTCATACTATTTCAGTTGGTTTACAGACAGAGAGATCCGATGTTCACTGTGAGCGATTACATCACTCAGGCAAGTCGCAAGTTAAAGGAAAACATGGAAACAAATCTAAAAAATGTCATCTCTGTAGTACGCATCCAAAAATTACCAAAAAAAAAGGAAAAGTATGCAGAATTTCAGAGCTAAAACGTGCAAACAGTTACAGGTTTGCAAGTGCAAACATTGTCCAAGAATGTACTATAAAAAAAAAAAAAGTGTATGAATTACTTTTTATATGAGATTACATGTTAAAAAAAGCAAATCTGTCAGTGTCACATGTACATACTTCAATCTGCATAGAATGAGCAGGTCCAGTATGATTCCTATGACCAGCTAAGCTAACATGCTAGCTCTTCCTCCACTAGCTCTGCAGAAAAAGACCCATTGTGCCCCCCCCCCCTCATATCAGTCAGGAGGCTGCTGTGTGCCTGCTCCATTGTTCAGATGTCAATCGGAGGTCTTTGTCTGAGACACACACACACACACACACACACACACACACACACACACACACAGCGAGCTGCCCACTTGTAGACACACGTGTAGAGAAGCTTCTGGGGGATCGTGAACAATGGTTGACATGATGGGAGGGTTTTATCTCAAGTCCCAGCTGGGTATGCATCGGAGAAGGAGACAGGGTCTGCTATGCAGGTATTTTACATGAACACAAAGACGGTGTTATAGGGAAGCAACATGAGCACCAACATGAACACAACATGGTTCATAAACTCCTGATAATGGAATTTAAATATTCCACCAAGACATTTTGCATTTGCATAATAATGATGTGCTAATGTTAGCTCCACAGGTTTATACGTAGAATCTCCTTCCAACCCTCTCTGGGTAACGAGTATCACTGTTACACAACGTTTAACCACGACGAGCTCCAACCCCCACCGAACCAGCCTGAAGATGAAGAAGATCATGAAGTGATGAACACTCCTCAACAACGTGACCGCTACAAACTCGACCAAAACAATGAGTTTGACTTCTCCCAACTCAACCACAGAGAGTTCAGTTATTCCATTTGTATGACATGGCGTTTCAGATGAAATAATGACCTCATTCAAGCTTACGTCAAGAGAATATTTGTATGAATATGAGCATTGGGAGTGTCAGTCTGTCATTGTGCTTCTTTATTGTCCCACCCAATAACAAAACATTACACATTACACAAACAAACCGTCCGACACCACGTCGATTCTTTGTGAAGCTGCAGAGTTCCCCCCCCCCCCCACCTCTGGGTTTATAAATAGCATCTACGGATCATGTCTGTGTCTATCGGCCTTCCATGGGGAGAAGAGAGGAGAAAAAAATCAATCAGTCGGAGCGTGTCGACTGAGATACTGATCCATCTGTTCCACTCTCATTTAGGAGGATTTAAATGGACACGCGGGACAGAGATGAGGTCATGGCAGTCTCCCAAAAATACTATGGATAGTGATATGGAATCAGATCTATCTTTGGTAACGCGGTCGTCCGTCTGTTTATGAATTTTCAGACTGAATTGGGCCGTTTGAAGGTGCGACAACAGAGCGACTCCCTCTGCATCACCCGTCAGTCCAGCTGTGAGGGGAAGTGAGTCTGAACTGGGCTGACCTGCAGCCGTGTGATCTCTTCCCAAAAAGGACCCCTCCCAAGAGCTGCCAGGAAATGAGGGGGAGACAGGGAGACAGGGAGGGAGAGAGACAGACAGACAGATAGAGGAGCCAGAGCCGGTTTCTTTATTTAAATATATACTATATATCATATTTTTTTCTCTCTTTTCTCCATCTAATTAATAATGTTTTTTGTGTACATATGTATATGTGTATATGTAGGAATGTGTATGTGTGTACTGTACATATAAGTATGTATGTGTATAGTTATTATTGCTGTTATTTGTATCATATGCCTTGTTTTTGGAGGTCTTATGTAACGGACTTCAAAGATTTGTCTTATGTAAGAACAAAGGGAGAAATGTGGCCAATGTTTTTCACTCTACCGAGGAACTTTGTCTGCTTTAAAAATACCAGAGGAACCCTAATGCCAAACACACACACACACACACACACACACACTCCAACACACTCCCTTCAGATGTGAATTACAGAGCACAGCCAAGCACAACCACTGTCTCCAATCTTGTTTGGGTGGGTCTTTTTTATGGTTAACTTTGGGAGGAGCGCGGGCGATTTATGACATTTTCTCGCCAACAATCTGCCCCGACCGAAAAAAAATAAACTTCTGAGAAGACTCAAGAGGTAAATGTGACTGAAATAACGATGTGAGAACTCTCACACCTCAGACACACTGCTGTCATTACGACATTGTATTTAATAGTCTGCCTCTTAACACACACACACAAGTGCTGCATCCATGCAGCTCGTAAAGCTCGATTCAAAGCAGAATTTCATTGCTGCAGAGAAAGTTCATCCAGACTTAAATACACTTTGTCTGAAGCCATAAAAGTCGTAAGAATCTGGTTTCTGTGTCGTGTCCTATATCGGTTCATTACGGAGCAATCTGTGGCAGCACGCGTCGTCATCGTGATGCGTGCGTGACCTTCGGGGTCATTGCAGGCATTATGAAGAGTCGGGAGATAATCTGTGTCTGTTCCACTTTTATCTCCGAGTTCATTTACCATCACTGCTCCTGGTTGGTCTCACAGCAGCTTGCTGTGGGGCTTATCCTCACTGCAGCTCGCTCAAGGACTTCGTCTTTCAAAAACTGGCAGGAGTTCATTGGAGAACAATTGACATTTTCGTATTCTTATCTTAACTTTCTCAGATAAGTTCTTCTTTATACTTCTTTAGCGCTAACATGATGAACTAAATGAACATCATGCTGTATTGAAGAAGACTTGAAACTAGAGATTGAGACCATAAACTCATGTTTACAATGTTTACTGAGGTAATAAATCAAGAGAGAAGTAGAGTCATTTTCTCATAGACTTCTATAGAACCAGAGGAGTCGCCCCCTGGTGGACACTAGAGAGAATGCAAGTTTAAGACACTTCATCGTGGCTTCACTCGGCAGGACTGAAGGTTGCGTTAGGGAATAAGAATACATTTTCAGAGTCAAAGTGAAAACCCTTTAAAAGCAATATTTCAAAGTTTGTGATGTCCTGCATAGAAGTGGCAGCTCTTGAGCCCCTCAGCTAATTATTTTTGCATTTGGCTCGCTTTAATTTGTGCACTTCGAAATCGACAAAATAGAAACGGACCAAAAGCACCAACGTCACTCTGACTCTGAGCAGCCAAACTGACTACAGGTGGTGAAAGACGCACGCAGCTCAGGGAGGGAATTAAGACGAGGTCTTGCTGATTATCGGGTAAACTCTGCTGGTCATCGCACGTCCATTCATCAGCTCTCTGTGACAGCTACTGCTCCTCAGTGATGAAGATCTGCTCTGCTGTAGGAACAAACGTTGAGGTTTAACGTCGTCTCACTGTAGTTTTCATGTCGGGTTCCCACCAGACGTGAGTCAAGTGTTGCTCTGCTCCACCTCTCTCATGTAGTGAACAGCGGCCTCCTTCACGGTCCGCGGCCGTCACACATCTGGGCTCTGCATTAGGGGGGATTTTCCGCTGCTTTGTAAAGCCTGCTTAGTGCTAAACAGCAGCTCCCGGACTGTCTGCAGGAGACGCAGCCCGTCAACACACAACACACCCACCCTCCCTCAGGCCCACATCATTATCCTGACAAAATCAGAGAAGGTAGTTTCCCTGCTATGCAACACAGCTGGAGACACATTAAGACTTCTGGACGTTTGTTTTTAAATCCTGAATCAAGAGTTTCACTGCAGACATGTTTCCCAATCTAAATATAGATAGCAGGTGATTGGATGCATCGTCTTCATCTTTTCATGTCAGGCTTGATTACACTTTCTGTTATTAAACGCCTCATGGCTCTGGTTTGAAGACAAAACTATGTCCTGTAATGACGCCATGTCTGACTGAGAGTGAATTATATAATGTTATCTAATTAGGAGAGAGAGAAAGAGAGAGAGAGACAGAGAGAGAGAGGGAGGGAGGGAGAGAGAGAGAGAGAGAGGGAGGGAGAGAGAGAGAGAGAGAGAGAGAGGAGAGACAGAGGGAGATAGAGAGACAGAGAGAGAGAGAGAGACAGAGGGAGGGAGGGAGAGAGAGAGAGACAGAGAGAGAGAGCGACAGAGGGAGAGAGAGACAGGCATCCCATCTGTCATCACAACAATAAGCCAACACATGAGGATGTGCACGATGTGACACAAACATGTTCATCACCGCAACAAGCAAAACTATCTCGGTGCATTCTTGAGCCATCTTTACCTTGAAGCAGGAAAACTGACATATTGATTGTTTTATTACCCAACACGACATATTTAAATTGTTGTAGGCAGCTCCACTATTACCACTGTATCTTATGCAACTCAAGACTTTGTTTATCTTGTGGATGATGGAGGAGGAGGAGGAGGAGGAGGAGGAGGAGGAGGAGGAGGAGGAGGAGGAGGAGGAGGAGGAGGAGGAGGAGGAGGAGGAGACGACGCTGCTGCTGCTGCCGGGAGCTGAGCTCTCCTCCTCCCTCCGGAGCTCCGGCTGCAGGTCCAAGGCTGCAGGTGAAGCCGGATCTGGGTCTGTCCACGGTGGACCGGTCTCTGCTGGAGGATCTGGGTCTGTCCACGGTGGACCGGTCTCTGCTGGAGGATCTGGGTCTGTCCACGGTGGACCGGTCTCTGCTGGAGGATCTGGATCTGTCCACGGTGAACCGGTCTCTGCTGGAGTCTGAGCTGAAGGAGTTTCTGGTGAACCTGCATGATTTCATCTGGTTTCACCAGAATCCGACCCGGTGGCTCCGATGACGAGCATCAAGAATAACTCTATAGAAACAGACCGTCTTCTCTCTGATGGTCTCCTTTCATTCTCTGTATTTTTACTTGTACTGATACAAATATGTCTTTTGAAATAACCAGAACCTACTGTTTTCAGATTACGTGCAATATGTGCTCGTTTTCTGAATTTCAGCCAGTGAGTGCATGCTTCAGTTTGTGCCGACAACCAGCACACTCACAGACAAAGCCATAAGGCCACGCTTGAATAGTGCTCAGCATGATCTCCTCCCATTCACATCATGCTACAGGATGTTCCCATGAGGCCACCAGGGCCGGAGACTCACGGGAAATGGGAGCCGTGTGTAAACAGCCTGGCTGCAGATCAGGTGACTGACCCTCCTTTCTTTGCTGACTGAGATCACACACACACACACACACACACACACACACACACACACACACACACACACACACACACACACACACACACACACACACACACACACACACACACACACACACACACACACACACACACACACACACACACACACACACACACACACACACACACACACACACACACACACACACACACACCGTCACCAAGCTGTCACTGTACCATGTATTTCCAGAGATGATTTAAATCTGATTAAATTTCCAAAAATTGAATAAAAGAGCTTCATTTCTGGTGAAATGAAGGGAGGGGGGGGGGGGGGGGGGTGCAGAACCTTTAACACACAATGATGAAGTGATGTCAGAGACCTCGGCTCTGAAAAGGGATGACTGGATGGATTTGGAGGAAAAGAGAAAGTAAACCGATCCACAAGACGTTACTCAACACGCTAGTTCAGGGAGGCACTACGATCTCTATCTGGGGTGAAAGAAGAGAACAAAAAACAGACAGATGGACGAAGAATAACAGAATAGACAGGAGGGAAAATGGACAGGGATAGAAACAATGGGATTATTTACTCTGCAGGGTAAGGACATGTTTACTTGCAGTAATTAAAAGTACAACGATGCAAACATACTCCATAACAAGTACAAGTCCTGCGTTTAAAAGTCGACTTATCTAAAAGTATTATCAAAGAAATGTACGTAAAGTATCAAAAGTGACAGATAAATGATCATATATTACAGAGCAGACTTGGAGGCGGAGCTAGTTTGAACTAGATGTACAGTTTAGTCCAGTGGGTCTCAAGCTAAAAGTACCTCAAAATTGTCAAAGTCCTTAGTTACTGTCCGCTAATGTCTGAGGGTAGTAAAGGTACAACGTGTGCATTGGATAGTGTCAGTAAATACTCCAGCCCAGCGTGTGTGTGTGTGTGTGGGTGTGTGGGTGTGTGTCCGTGAAAGTGAGTACGCTGTTCCACCCCCCCCACCGCACCTCAGGGCTCAGCTCCAACAGGTGGACAAGAGAACAATGCAACACTGAAGGAAGCAGAGGATGACATCACAGACTCCATGGACACACAAACACACACAAAGACAACACTCGTACACTCACACACACACACACACACACACACAGCATCGGCCATCTGAGTCACAAGCATCGTTAAGGATTCTCACACATGACGACATGCGAGCTGATTCCTGGAAAACTCCGAGCGCTCACCGCTTCAGTGAATGATGCTCGGATAGGAGATAAGAGTGTCGCATGAATGCATCATGTCTCATGTGTGTGTGTGTGTGTGTGTGTGTGTGTGTGTACCAGAGAACAAGGCTTCTGGGGGTAATGTTGCAGACAGAGAATGCAGTTGCTTGTTAAATCATGAGCCAGACAGCGTTAATGTGACGCATTAAACCCTCTAGTGAGACAGCAACTCTTCATTTTAAACACCACGATATTAAAAAATAATCCAAGAATACCACTTGAATGGGATATTAGGGTAATCGGGTATTAGGTTCAAAAGTATCCTTATAGGTAATGAAACAATACCCGAGTTTTGGTAATGATACCAGAACATGTTTTTTCAGAGATGCTTTAGTTTGACGAGTATAAACCTCCATTTTATTTATATAGCTCAATGGCGATATGGGGGCCCAGAAAGACTTGTTCTACTCCCCAATACCTGTAAACACAATTTGATGTGTAAAATCAGCGCACCGGCCCTTTAACAAAACATGCCAAACTTGCAAACAAAGCAAAAAAAACAACTCTTATTATTCACTAAGTTACAATCACAAGAGAGAACACAGAGACTACAGGTCAATGATCTGTCTATGAAGACGTCAGACACACACATTACACAGTATAAGAGGAATAAAGACGACACAATGGTAAGAAACTATGACACGACGGCAGGAGGATCAGAACTCCTGCTCTCGACCCCGTCTGCCAACTCGGGCAGCGAGTCCACAAATGAGACGTCTCTGTGTGAGCCGCTCAGCTTGTTCTAGAGGGGGTGAAGCTTCACGAGCACAGCCCCTGTTTATGTAAGGACGGTAATGTGTTTCACATTACAGACGGTCGTATGGAAATTCTTGTGGCGAGACTGGCCTTTTCACTGGCGGGTTGCAGGGGAGCGGGCCTACCGGGCCGTTTCTCTTCAGTCAGTTCAGAGGAGACTCTTTTTCCTCTTCATGATTAGCAAGAAGTCTCCGGGGGAGAGTCTGGGGAACTGAAGCAACACTTTGCATGAAGAATTTTGACGACTAAGACATAAAAGAAGCATACTTTAGCAGCCCGACTGGTCTATCATCTCCCTCAGATCCTGGTCCTCTCTACTTTCAGCATGATGGTGCTGTTTCCATCGAGGTGCAGGATTTAGATATTGCAGTGAAGAACGAAGCCACAGAGACTCCAATGTGGGTTCAGAGGGTTTTAAACCTACGACTGTGATCGACTTTGAGGAAAAGAGCTACTGGACAAAAGGAGAACGCCGTCTATCTGAGCGTTCATCTATAAATATTTCTCTTCCAGTCACTGACCACCAGCCAAAAAGGGAAAATAACTTTAATAAGCGGGTTGGGATTAAATATTCTTAGAGGCATTTGCTGCACAGTATCACTCGTTTCCATCTTTGCTGCGGGGGGAGAATGTCAGCCAGAACTGTGTGTTCTGCACATGGACTTTGGTTTTTACTGCCGAGGATGGAATGAACAAAAGAAAGAGAGCGAACATGTGAGATCAAGCCGAGGAGAGCACCCTGGCTTCAGATGCTTTGAGGCTGAATTCCAATACGATTAAATTAAAAAGGAGTATTGTTATTATTACTCTTATTATTTTAAGCTTTTCATATCTCTCTCTAGCTTCACAATGGTGTCCCTTATATCATGCTTATGTTCTAGCTTCTGAACACATATTCCCATGTGACGCAAGTTTGACCTTTACATCCTTACAGTCGGTGTTTTATCTACAGTTATATTATGTTATGGTTGGCTTGCTCTAGTGTGTTGAAGCAGGGAGGAGTGACCCACATGGGTACTTTGAGCCCTCTGATTATCCTTCAGGAGAGAGAGTCGGGTTGTCCCTCTCTGCACCACACCTCTTCTCCTCTGCTCCACCAGTTATAACAGGAGAACCATTGTTCCTTACAACAGCAGGTGAGAACACTTTGCATGTAATTTCATGGTGAAATCCAGGAAACAGAGCGACAACTTTCACTTCGAAACGCTTTGATTGTGAGTTATGCAAACCCCGTAAGAGCATGCGTCAATGCTACCTCAGCATTTTGGCTCTTGAATACACGTGCCCGTCTACTCTGCACACAGGACTCCCAGCTCGGCCATGAAGAGGAGCTGCAGGAAGCAATGAAACGTGAGGAGCGACGGCGGAGGGGAAATGCCAGCTTTCCTGCTTGGTCGGCCTGCTCCGTATTATTGGAGACTTCCTGTTCAAAGTCCTCTTGAACTCCCCCACAGATGGGTTCAGAGGTCAAATCACTCGGAGCGGTTCATACAGTGGAACAAACAGCAGCTCTCAGAATATATTTACATGTATTGAGTCGCGATAATATCCTGAAAATGATCATCTCCGGCCCGATAATAAAAACAGGAGGAGGGTTCGGTGCTGAGCTAAAATCAGCTTCTGGTCGAACACATTTGCAGCAGACGGGGGTGCATATCACATCTGGGCATCTGTGTTGTGTGCTACGCTGACTATCAAATAGTGCACATATTTGTGCTGCCATTGTGTTTTGCTGTGGGATATAAACCCCACCCGTCACCCGGCACGCACTCCAACATGATCAAAACAAACATCCCGTCCTGTGAAGCTCAGACTTCTTGTCAAGTTCTTCTCGACCAAGTTTCATTCATTTTAAATTGTTTATCTGGAACATCAGACACTCTTTTGGTGGAAGAATTGTAGAAATCCCTCTGTAATTATTTGGGGAAACACATGGCAGGAATGTTTTTTTCCTGAATTCCAAAGGGACCGACAAAACAACGCCTTATAAAGACATTCAGCTGCCCGGCTCACGGTACCATCAGACCTACAGCACACGGAGAGCCCTCGCTCACCACCGGCAGGTTGTCTGTAGTTACATTTATTCAGACGGGTGTTAGGAGATCTACACTGACGCCCTCGTGCATCCCATCCTGCGGTGAGAGAGAAACTGAATCGCTGTTATTTGCAGCTAATGATGGGACGATATATATTCATATCAAAGAAATCACCGTTAAACGTGTATTCTGATACCATAATTCCCTTCAGTGTGTAACGCGCTGTCATCTTTAGTTCAGACCAAGAAATCTTATATGCTGACTGGTCGATTCAGGCAAATTCCCAAAGACGCTAGAGTAATTTAGCTTGAACTTTTATCCTTCCAGACATCTCTAGAACAGAGACTGGGCATCTGCTGGGCTCTATTTTGGGACTGGGAGGCTCTCTGGGACCGGACCGCGCAGCTCCACCTCAGAGTCAGAACACAAGTTAATGTCAACTTGAACAACCCTGTCTGAGAGGGAGGGGGGGGGGGGGGGGAGAGAGAGAGAAAACTCTGTTCCAAATGCTGCCACTTTTACTGCCTACCACAACTCAACGTGGCAGCCTCTTAATGGCACAAGAAGAAACGCTCGTCAAACTCGGGCAGTCGCTCAATGAGGCCTGCAGTGACGGAGCTCACAAAGTGTTTTATTCGCTCTTCCACAACTTGGAAATAAAACTCAGAAACATTCATTTTGTTTAAGTGTTTTTTTTAAATCGAGCTTTTAGTGTGCAGCCATTTCCCACAATGCAGTGTGGCATAACATACACCCAGGAGAGATGTGCAGACGTGCTTTTGGCCCTGCCGGCTTTGAGATAACTGTTCCAGGACAAATGGAGACCATTAGAGGCCTCTTGGCCTCTGGATCCCTCCTTCAAGTGGTCCACTCCCAACACACACACGCCCTCGGACTAGAGGGGAAAAAAGAGCAAAAAAAGAAAAAGGAAGCGCTCCCGGCCGGTCACACCCTCTACAAATAACAATCTGCACACGCCACCTCCGGGACCGTCTAGCTGGAGGGAAAACAAACAGGGAGAGGAGGGCTGGTGCTGTCTGGCTGCTCTCTGGTCTTCTTGTCGGGCTGCCGGAGCTTCTGTTCAAACCACCGAAACACCATCAAAACACAGCTGACCAGAACGGCCGTAACCTCCAGGAAACATGCACACTGGACTCTCACGTTCAGCTTCACATTTCTACGGTTAAAGACCATTTTCCTCAATTAATCGATTCATTGTTTGGTGTAGAAAGAAACTACCAGCATGCATCACACTCGCTTATAACAAGCAGACGAAAGGAAACAGAAACATTTAGGTGTGGAGGACATTCCCTCTTGTTAGTGTAAAGGAGGTCCTGTAGCTCACTCTTCTTGGCCATAGAAGGGAAAACATGCAACCTTCAAACCCTCCAAATATGTATCCCACAGGTCACTGCTGCGTCTGGAACACCGTCACAAACTCTGAACTAAACTAAACGACTGATTCGGTGCAAAGAGACGACATCGATACACATCATCATCTTTAAGATACACCTTTATTTTGAAATTCCCATGGCATGTCACCATCAATAAAAGCTCAGTAACAAATCTGTCAAATCATATTTGAGTTGCTTTTTGTGAGTTTATATAAATATAACATTATATAACAATAATGTGACTGTGACATCAGCAAACAGAATCAATACAGAATCGTAATGAAACTCATGATTTACACTAGTTATGTATCCGGCCTGAATACTGTGATGTACCTTTGTATGATGTTTATAGCTTTTCATATTTTATGTTTTTTTTTATAGCTTGTTATCGGTTTCCTATCACGGTTTCTTGTACTGTGGTAACTCAGGGAATCAATAACTTCTTATCTTATAGATTATTAACAAAGCATAATTGTAACCTAGAAGAATGAAAGGTAATAATTAATTCAATAGTAAATCTTCCAAGCCTTCTACTCCAGGCTTTTGAGATAAAGTTATCAAACTTGAAACAAATCAAAATTAAATAAACAATAAGTCACAAACAAACTCAACTCCCACAAAGCAACAACAGCTCAGCTCCTGAGAAGTATTTGGCTTCTAGAAAATAATTCAGGGACATATTTTCATTTTCTATGTCCTCAAATGCTTTGACGGGACAATTTCAGACCATTTTCCTGTCACACGTGGACAATATCTCACCTTTAATCGTGTTAATATTACACCACAACGTGTTCTAAAGCCAGACACTGCTCTACCATCTGCTGTGCTGTCAGAGACCCACCACAGTATGAAGGCAGAGGAGTTTCCTCCAGTAGAAACACACACAACCCTCCACTGCACCACCACCTCACACTCTCTCCATGACATCAGTGACACTTCCATCACAGAAGTCAGAGGTGAGGACGATCTGAACGTATGAACTACAACTGCTCTGTTCATTCACAAAAAAACAACATGCTTGACACCGAGCCACCAACAACACAGCTGATAGAAACCGGCCTGCAGAACAGTGCGTGCGTGCGTGCAGGTAGGTGTATGAGTGTAGGTGTAGGTGTGTGTGCAGGTTGGGTGGAGTCAGCATATTTCTAAACTGAGATACCGGTTTGATCGAAAGCTGTGACCACATGAATGCGGTGGCATCGCTCCAGTACTACGGGGTGGCTGCAGGTGCGGACAATGATCCGCATTAAACGTCCCGCAAGTTGTGCTCATTCACGTATCGATGTCCAACAAAACACTCGTGTAGCACCTGTTACAACCGGACACATATCCAGATAAAGTGATGCTAGAGTGTGTGTGTGTTTTCTCTCGTTATTCTCCGGAGCATGCGTGGATTTACAAAAAGGTGAATGGCCGCTTACCTGAGTTTGAGGTTCGTCATGAACTCCTCCATAGACACGTTGTCCAAAAGCACAAAATCCGCTTTCCCATACTCCAGGCTCTCGTGCTCTGCCATGCTGATACCTGTTTGTTGTTGTTGTTGTTGTTGTTGTTTTTAAGCTCGTGGGAAAAAATAAAGTTTTAACAACAAGTTGCTTTGAAGTGCCGACTAAAGGTGAGCATTGGCGGGCTCCTGTGCACGCCTCCTCTCCTCAGTGGACACGTTTTCATCCGTCAAACTGGAATTTCAGTTTGATTACGCTCGAAATGTTTTGTTGTTTTTATTCCGTGTGGCTTTAAATAGTGAAATAACTATTTCCGCCTAACGAGTCCGGCTTTTCTATATTTGAAGTCGTGAAGTATCCCAGAATATCCTCATGTCCGTCCAAAGTTTCCTCTTTACGCAAAAAAAAAAAGTAACCTTCCCGTTACATCGTGCGCGAGAGCTCCGTCCGTTTTCCTGGAGTTTCTCTCTCCTGTCGTCCCCGGGCCGACACCTCCACCAATCGGATTGAAGCCGCCTCTTCGTAGCCCCGCCCCCCGCCCCGCGGTGGTGAGAGGTGCTGGTCGGACTGGTCAAATACTTCTGGAGACCACAGCTCCACTGCTCCTGATACATATTTCGGTGATGACGGGGCCTCCTCTAAGTTGTAAAACAGTCGCAGGGAGAAACCGTACCGACTTGTGTGATGCCCTCTGTTACCATAAAAGGAAGAATTACAGCTCATCACAATTATTGTCAATGGGATATGAATGAGAGGAATATGGCTCATATTTGAGAGTGTGCAGCTTTCTCGATTCAACCTGCTGACTTTGAACCGTTATCGACCGACCGATCAGGTCTGAGTCGGTTCCTCTGGTCTGTGGTGGCTCTGAATGAGGCCTCCTGTCTGAAAAAGCTCCCGGACGAGAAGCTGAACACCAAGAACTGACTGCTGCGTCCAGGTCTCCACCAGCATCAGTACACTGGTGTTAGTGCGCCACCTGGTGGTAACACAGGGAGGTACCGATAGATAGATGGATGGATCATGGACATACGACCATGACAGTTTAAGAAAAGAAAGACCCACAATTATCATCACATTAAAGTAAATACAGAACAATCTGGCTCGTCATCGTTTGAACCATTTGATTAAGTCCACAGAGGACCGAGTGATGCAGCACATACAGAATCTTCTATTTTACGTAAAGAACTTTGTTTTTATCCTCTGGCCTCTTTTCTGACGGAGTAAATGCATCTGTGATTGAATATAATTTGACATTCATAGCTGATGTGCTGATGGAGACAGACTGTATGTAGAGGACCTGAGTCAGAGCATTCTGCTGAAGTGTTGTTTGTTCACACCTGAGACTCTCCATCATCTCCTGCAAAAGCAGCAGAGTCAGCACTTTTTTTCTTTTCGCTTAGATTTGAGACGGTGCAAATTCTTGCAGATTTATAATATTTAAGGATTAACAATATAAATGTTGCAGCTCATGTTGAGTCCAGAGCAGACAGAGACAGGACTTTTGTATTTCTGGAAAGGCATAAGGACGAGACCAAATATTGTAAAATTGGACTGTTTTTAGGACAAAAAAGCTGAAAAAATTAAAATACAAAATTATTTAGTACCTAGTTTTAAAACAACAGCAAGACCATATGAAGGGAACTGGACTTTACAGAAAATATAATTAAAAGGTTGAAAGGCCAAAAACTCAAAGATGTTAAGTTTCTGGACACAAAGACGAAGAAAAGCAACACATTTCAGGAGCTGGAGGCAGAGAAAGTTTGATTTAACTAAGATTAACTTTCTGTCTATTGACTAATCACTTATACTCGTACATGTACGTAGAGTTTCACTTGCACAAAAAGCTTCAGCTCAGCCTGAAATATAAAAAGCTGTGTCAACCACAACTTGAGTCTGTCGCACGGCTTTGTAAGTAATTGCCTTTAATATAATGAATGTTCTATTCTCTTTATACGCTCAGTGTGACAAAAGCTCAGCACAGTTCTGTCTGTGCAGAGCAACATCTGGGGAAAAGGAAAAAAAAACTCAACTTTAGTTGCATAATGTATGAATCTTAATCTGCCTTCAGGCTTCGTAACATCGGAGAGCAGAGCTCGTACTCACAGACTTGCCGCCAACTGCACAAGACGACGAAGTTACAAACGCAGCCTCAGCTAAGACAACCATCTGGGGACAACGACAGCGGCTACATGGTTATGTAAAAATGGTTTCTCACTTACTTATTGTATAATCACAGTAGATTAGTGCAGGAACAGCAGCATGTGTTTGAGGAACGTACAAATGCCTGGTTCACATCGTCACCGTAGTGACAAAGACAAATGTAGATGCAAATGAATTGCACAGGAAAGGTGAAAAGCACATCATGTGTAAAATAACATTTTAAGAGCAAAAAGAAGTGTTACTGCTTAACCGATGAAAAGTTGCTCTAATGTTGCCAGCGTCCAAAAAAAATCCCATTTAACTATTTATAAATATGATTTATTTACACCTTCACTGAATGAAGTCTTTTAACCGACTTAAATCCTGATCATAACCACCAAATATTCATTAAATCCTGATCATAACCACCAAATATTCATTAAATCCTGATCATAACCACCAAATATTCATTAAATCCTGATCATAACCAGCAAATATTCATTAAATCCTGATCATAACCACCAAATATTCATTAAATCCTGATCATAACCACCAAATATTCATTAAATCCTGATCATAACCACCAAATATTCATTCGTTTTCAGAATTTTAACCCTGTAAATGTTGCTGAAATGTATGCCAAATGCATCAACACAACAACCGAAATTATTGAGATTTAAGTTATTCATTCCGGTTAATTCTTACTGTTCTTAATGTAGAACTTAATGTAGGTGACGTTTTATGTAGTTGTGATTTCTGATCTTGGTTTTGTATTTATTATTAAAGGCAGAGTCAATCACTCTTTAAAATATAACCTTACATAAGAGACCTTCATTTATTTATTGCTGCCCTCGTGTTTTACAGTAGTTACACACCACGGTGCAGATGTTGGACATGATGTCCCTGTCGCTGTGGAGAGTCTATCAGCCTGTTGTTTGTATGAGATATGAGATAAGGAGAAGGGCACAGTTGGATTCTTTCCACTCCGTGTAGCTGTGGTGGCCTGGAGGTAAACATCCTGGTGCTCTGGCCGTATATAGATCAGCTGCTGTTAAAGTACGTGAAGTTTACGTAAAAGTACTCATTATGCAAAATGTAACCTTTCAGAATGTCATGTTTTTTCCATGTATTATGAAATACTGAACATTTTTATATAATAAAAGATCAGTTAATTAAGCAGCATTGTAATGTTGTAGCTGGTTCAGGTGTAGCTCATTTAAACTGTGGGGTACAAACTATTCTGAGAACTTTTCATTTAACATCAAAGCAAAACACATAAATTATAATACACCACCGTCATGCATGCACACACACTCACACGCACACACACACGCACACGCGCACGCGCACACGCACACACACACACACACACACACACACACACACACACACACACACACACACACACACACACACACACACACACACACACACACACACACACACACACACAGCCAGACCGTATGTGTAGTATGTAGTGTACAAAATCAAGTACAGCAACAAGTAAATGTGCAGTTATTTTTCACTCCTGCCATGACTAACACATGACACACTAACCTCCATCTATTTTCATACAGTGCAAAGAAGCTTATGATCTATTATTAGAACTCCCTTTAGGCTCACATTCCCAAACAATCGGAAGACCGTGACCGTTTCCCCATCATGACCCCTGCCTTACTGGGCTCTGGGCCTGGGTTTGAGAAATGTGATCCAGCTCGTCACTCTTCGTCCCCACAGGCAGAGGAGCACCAGCGGGGCTGGAAACTTCTACCGACATGAATCTTTCTGTGGTGGTAAGATTTATTTTTGTTGTGTCAGAGGGTTTGGAGCTGGAATGGCTGCAGGGCAGAGTTGCTGAACTTGATCTCACCACCCGATCCAGAACAGACCCAGTGACACAGAGGTAAAATGTCCCCCATCACCCCATATCACCTCATATCACCTCGGATAAAAAGAGGTGAGATCCGGGGTGATCCGGGAAATCGTCCCGGATGACAACACATTTGACATGTTTCCCGGTTCAACTACGGATACGCCACGGACACAGCCGACGAGCCGCTCGTCTTCCCGGATACGCCGCGGATGGCCACGGTTCAGCACGGATGGCCACGGTTTTACTACGGTTCATCACGGAACGTCCCGGACTGACTACGGTTTCACTACGGTTCCACTCCCGGATGACCCCGGATCTGATCCGTAGTGTATCCGGGGACATCCGTAGTATATCCGGCTTTCGGTGGAACTGGGGCTTTAGTTTCCCTCTTTTTGTCCCACACAGAAAAGACAACACCACGGGGATCCTCCACTGATCGATACAATCAATCGGCTTTTCCCACCTAATAAACTGTCGTGTCTCACACACTCACACACTCTCACACACACACACACACACACACACACACACACACACACACACGGATAAAATAGCACAAGAGAAGCATTTTCTACTTAAGTTGTTCTTTATTATGTGGACTGTATTCACACTATGTACAATCTTTTCAGTCACGTAGCTATAAAAATAACCTTTAATTTACTGTATGATTTAAGATTAATTTAATACAAAAGAAACACATATGGACCCGGGAACATCTTTCTCCTCGTATGGCACAGTGTAAAAAGACATTCCGAGACATCACAGAGAACATGGCATACACTGCCTCCTGGGGTTTTAATAACACTGACCTCTATTGAACCTCTTAAACCTCACAAACAAAAGTATGGCAGATCCTCTGGTGGCTGGCTCTAAAAAGCCTGCTATATATCACAGAGCACATGGGTCCTATAGCTGATCTATCAATCCACTCTCTGTCTCCGTAATTAATGCAAATGAATGCACAGAAGAAGAGTGGATTACATTCATCCCGGTCCAGAAAAAAGCTGACGCTAAGATAACGTCGTATCTTATCAGTCAACGCGAATACTGTGATTTAAAGTCGGAAATATCAAAAACTCCGACGAATATCCATGCAGAAAGCACAACAACAGATCAATGTAAAAGTCGTACATTTGTTCAAATCTACGGATCAAACAGTATTACAGTACTCTCAAAATAACACAGTATTATTTCAGATACTTCAGTATTTCAATGAAATGAGCCTTTGGGTGAAGTTGCTACTATAAGGCTCGGGTGACCTTTCCTACAGGATGAGGTTCAATACCTCCATATGTGGCTGCTCAAACATCTGCAGCATGTGTCCTCTGCATCGGTCCTCTCATACTCCCACCTATAACCTGCACGTGATGCAACGCTGGAGCTGCATCTCTCAAAGTCCTATCGGTTAGTAGTTGTTTTCTATTGTCCTATGAAGAACCCAAAAGGACAACCGGGACTAAAAGCAACATGAAGATTGCTAAAACCTGACTAAAAAGATAAGTTAAGTCTGGAGATGACCTCTCATTAGAAAAAGGTCCGGTGCACACATCTGCCCTGACAGACGACGACGTGGGAATATGAAGACAGAAGCTGTGAAGGCTTCGTGGTGTGTAGGCTCGAAGCACCGGGCCACTTTCACTTGGGAACCTTATAGATGCTCAGATCTAGAGGCTCTTTACTGGGTATGCACCAGTCGTCGGCCTCTTGGCTCACTTTGTAGTTCTTCAGAGTGGTTTTGTTGTACACCGGCAGCCTCTCGATGGAGTCTGTGGACAGCGCCTGGGGGGGGACAGGAGGGACGACTTGTAATTACAAATATCCTGTTATACCTGGCTTCACAGGTCTGCAGAGTTGTTGCCACAGGGCAGTCCTCCTCTACTTTCAAACTCTTTTGGCGTCTCGTCACAGTTTCGTGCACGATCACCACGCCTGGCTCACCTTCAGGTAGATGACGGCGTCTGTGCCGTGGCCCTCCATGGAGTAGAGCTGCAGGTCCCCCTGGAAGTACTGGGCGTAGAGACGGGAGATGGGCAGACCGTAGCCGAAGCCAGCCTGTTCAGAGAGGGAGAGGGGGGGGGGGAATTAAGGGTTTAAGAAGGCTTTGTTCCTCAATGATAAGGATTTCAATTTTTAAATAGTAAGAGAGTCTAAATAAAAGGCTGAATGAGCATTTTGATGCTTGGAGGCTGTATTGAAATGACACAAAAATGCCATATGGTGCAAATAAACGAGTAGATAACACCCCACCGCCTGCATCTCTACGTACCAGTGGAGGCCGTGTGCGCTCTCCTATCTGTGGAGCCGGAGCAGTGGAGAACATGTAGCTGAAGAGGTTCTCCATCCTCCGAAAGGGGACACCGCCACCCTTGTCGCTCACCTGCAGATGGGGGGTCAGAAACAGAGAGGTGAGACGGGCCGACACAGAGAATGACGTGAGGTCCTTGAACAGCGCTGAGCCGTAAAGAGGTGGAGGCGCCTCCTGTCCTGAACACATGGCCTCAACTCAACGGTGAAAACACTGAGCAGAAAGTTAATAGAAAGGGCTGAGCTGAGGGGAAGTGGAAGGAGATTCTTCACTTTTCACAAGAAATTGAATCTATTGGGGACATAAAAATGTTGTTCAGTGCAGCTTCAAGTATTTTGAAATACGTCTTATTGTGTGGTTCATCACTGACTTTATGAATGAGTCACAACAAGCGGGAACACGTCCTGGTCACAACATGGGCATTAACACGAGCTATGATCGCACTTAATCTTATCAGAGCTCAGTAGCTCTGTTTTCCCGATCGGCACCGTGATTAACTGAGGGTGAAGTCGTTACACAACGGGTTTAGAGAAGGATTCTGGTGGCAACAACAAAAAGAGGTGACTCCCGTAGCTCTGAAAGCAAAGGCATTGTGTTCAATAGGGCCGGTAAATGAATTCATGTAATACTTAACTGAGTTGAACAGTGTAAAGGATTAACTTAGTGAGAGCTTTTGGTCTTTACGGACTTCATTAAACTCGTTAAAAACCTGCTGGTTCACACAGAGCTTACAAACATCAAAACACGCCCACAGAGAGTTTAAAAACTCCAATTCACCTGCTAAGTTTTATTTGTCTATTTCAAGAAGCTGCACTTTGAACTTGCAACCCACCTTGATCGACATGTCCTCGTCTCCCAGAGACACCATGACTTGGATGGGCGGGAGGGTGTTGCTGTTGTCGTGAGTCTCAATTGTGGCCCTCATGGCATTCTACAAAAAAAAAAGGAAACATATATCATAATAACAGACATCTTAAAGTAGGTTTAAATGCATTTTCTTCATTGTAATATCATTCATTAGTCTGTAATTAAAATCGCACCTTGAAGAGCTCAAACAGCATGTGATAGAGGTGAGAGGGAACGTACACGATGCTCATGGGAAGGTTCTTCTTCTTCTTGCCTGCACAAAAGACAAACGGCTTCTTAATTCATTCCGCTTTATTTAAAATGCATTATCGGTGGCAATTATTCTGCTAAGCTCTGGTTTTATTGTCTGCATGTCAATATTGTCTGATGCAGTCAGCCGGGCTCATTTAGCCTTTTACTTGAGCTTCAACACTATAATTAGAGGCCTCTCAGGTCCATCTGGCTGAACGCTAATTCACATACAAACACTCAGAGGACTCGGCTCCATTCGTCCTTTAAATCTCTTGAACGAACGACGAGGACTTTTGCCCTTTGGGGTGTCGGCATTAAGAGTGAAACCGGGTTCGTACTTAACCTGCCAGATTAAATGAATGTAAGCTTACTGCACATCTCCTGGAGAATCAGATCAGGGGAGCGGAGGTAGTACTGGTCACACAGCATCTTAGCACTGTGGAAAGCATCTGACCAAAAACAACAACAAAAAGGGATAAAAGTCAGAAATTATGATCACAATAGAAAAAAAACCTGTTCAACGTTAATGTTAGTAATCAATGGAATGAAAAGCTTAGAAAGACACATCATTGTAGCTCATCAAAGCTATTGTTCTTCAGAAGTCAGATTATAATTGACACAGCTCATCGAATACTTTTAACTCCACACATAATTCATATTTACCCTCGACGATGTCTCCGATTTCACAGTGGGGGTCAATGCACCCAATGGTGTTTGGATGGACCGGGTTGAGGGTTCCATCAAATATAAGAGCTGCGGAGAACAAAAGAACCAAGTTAGGTACAGAGAGCACAAAGTCCGTCTCTGTGAAGAGGACCTGCTCCGTATGCAGGTCTAAACGGTTTATTCTAAGGTAACGAAAACACAACGATCAGGTGATTATACACTAAAGAAAACATACTTATTCATATTACGGTCCATTTCTGCCAATAGATCCCTTTAAATGATACGCACTGCACCTTTAAAATGTTGTAATACATTCATTTGGTGGATTAAATTTGAGATCTGGGGTTTAGTGTCTTACACAAGGACACTTTGACATGACGACGGGACATCTATCTAAAGTGTTGACTAAACCAGATGGAGGCTTTTACGTGTTTGGAACGTTTTTAGAGCTCTTATTTGATCGCATACCGGCAATCCAAAGAAATGTAAATGATGGAATGTTCCTCACTGTGCTGGTTGATGAGCATGCGAATGGAGATGCGGCTCATGTAGAAGCGGTCCAGGAAGTACTGGATGTTCTGGTTGGTCATTAGGTCCTGAGGGAAGGTCTCTTTGTATTCGATGACACCCTCGGCCATAGTCGGCACGACATCGTTGTGCCGGTTTCTGATGGTCACTAAGGCGTCAACAAACCTGGGCAGTGCAGGAGGACAGTAAGCAAATTAATAAGCATCAAAAAGCAACTTCAGGCTTAATTTAAAGCTACTTTGAGGAACTTTCATTGTGTGTTGATTTTGGCGGCCCCTGTGGACAAAGGTGGTAGTGTATCCGAGCACCAGAGTCCCTTTAGAAACCCTAATTTTACTGCAGCAGGGTCCGACAGTTTTGTAGGTCACATAGAGGCATCAGTATTAAACTTCATAACCAGTTAAAAGTTCCTCACAGAAGCTTTAAATATAAAGGTTGAGCCGTTCATTAATAAACAAACGTGAGATTGTCGAACAAAATGAGGAACTCACTCTCCCAGGACTTTGAAGTCATCAGGATTCTTGTCTAGGAATTCAAGGATCTCCATTAAACTCTGGATGTACCTGATGAAAAAAAAACACGAATAAAGATGTTCACACACAAACACATTTGTTGTAAAATGCAAGAGAAACAGTTGAGTGAGCCCTGCAGGAGGTTTACTTGTGAAAGTTCCTGGTTTAAAACATGTGTTTTTCAAATATTTGCAGGGGTGTTTGTTGTAGTTCGTTCGTCACCAAGCAAAGAAAAGCAGCTCCTGAAAACAAGATCACGTGACAGAAGAGGAGAAACTAGGGTAAAGTTCACAGCCGAGAGCCTTTCCCCGAGTTGGAAACCCTCCTACTACATGACCATAAAGAGAGTCAACAGCTGTGTCTGTAAACGCCTCACTCGTCGGGGGGGGATCTGGTTTCAAACACGTTTTAATGAGTTACTGACAGAGACTCAGTCGGCTCTTTTGTTTTGGCACAATGTGCCACAGTGGAGACGTTGTGTAGCTTCACATGACAACAACACAGGAGCCCACCGGCCCGGTTCACGTACCAGCTCTGCACCATCCGCACAGACGGGGTGGTGAGCAGTCTGCTGGGCAGCAGGTTGATCTCCTTCATGATGTTGGAGAGTCTCACTGGGAGCTCCTGTCTCAGGAAGACAAAGGACGTCTTCTCACAGGCGTTGATGGAACCTGAGTCAGCACAGAGAGAAAAACAATAAGCAGAGCTGAGGCCACATATTGATCAGCCGGTTCATCATTTAACTCTTCCGACCAAGAAAAATGTCTAAAATGTGATTTTAGACATTTTTCTTCAACTTAAATGATTTAACACATTTGGGTTGGTTGGAAACTCTACAAAAGTATTTCTCACAATTTTCTGACATTTTTTTACATTGACGAAGAAAAATTGGAAATGAATCAACAGTGAATGTGATAATAAGTTTTAGCCCAACTTTATCGATATTAAAAAGTGGAGTACTCTTGATTTTGAACGGATGGTTTTGGCAAAACAAACAATTTTGGGACTGAAATATTATGCATTTTTTATATTATCTGACATTTCGACCACACGACTATTTGGTTAATAAAAATGAAAAAACGTAAAGATAATAAAAAATAATAATAATTATTATTAAATATTGGATATAAGCATTTTGCTCAGCAAATAACACTGGATTCCTTTGCACAATTTGCACGATAGTTCATTTGCAATCTGCTGAGAGACTTTATTATACAAACGATCAGTATGTTGATTATTAGAAGGAGCAACTGTTTTTGTCACAGGGCCCAAACAGTGCAGAGATATGATGCAACACTGTGAGCACTATGAGCACTATGCTGCTTCAGACCCTCTGCAGGGCAGACGGGGACTCCACTAACATGCACCGTTGGAGAATCGCGTCTGCACATCGCTCCCCGAGTATACTTCTGTCCAAAACGACCCATCCGATCGCGGATCAATACTCACCGAAATCGAGGAACTGCTTCATGGAGAGCGGTGAGGGGGAGAATTTGGAGAAATGTTCGATGTGTTTGGGCACGTTGGCCAACGCGGCGTTTTTCATGATGAACCTAACGAACTTCATTTCTGCAGCTGTGGAGGGGTCCTGTGTCCACAAAGGTCCGATGCTAAGCTAGGAATCCCCGAAACTGACCGCCGGACGAGAGAGGCGACCGAGGAAGAGGTGCAGCCAATAGGGAGGCCGGGATTTTTATATTTACGTTCCGGGCTGGCCAATGGGAAGTCCCTGGAGGGCGGGGCTAGTGAAGTTCCGATGCTCACAGAAGCAGCTTCTCCTTCGATGACATAAATAGATGATTAACTAATCAGTCGTCGAACAAACAACCACGTGACTGAGCGGAATGTGACAGTCGGCGGTCCGGTTCACCCCGGAGGTGTTGAGTTCATCAGAGGTCTGTCGAGGACAGGGAAGTATTTCCACACCAAACTGGGAAAACTATGTCTTTAGTTCAGCAAAATACATACATTCAAACTAACACAGAGAATAAGGGAAGATAGACAGAAATAAAAGCATTACAATATATATAATATAAAGAAAGAGAAAACGGGGACATTCTCACTGTGTAATTACACATATGCATTAAATTACATACACAGAAATAGAAATAACAGGTAGGAACAACGACAAAGAAGCTGGATAAATAAAGGTAAAGAATAGAATTATTATGAACACAAGTAGTGAAAAATAAGTGTTTATTAAAGATTAAATAAATAAAAATAAAGATGCACCAATGAAATATGACATAAAAAGTATAGTTAAGTGGTTTGTAAGTTGTAAACAATACAAATAGTGCAAAGAAATGAATACTGAATGGACGTACATGGACTGGATGTGACTACAGTGTCTACACTTTGAACCATACACTATCCGACATGGTTACGACCAGGTTTTAAGTGTGTCAAACAGACTGCTTTACCTGTTTTATTATTATTATTATTATATTATTGAATTCATGAACGCACACACAAGAGGCCAGTTCAATAAAGTGGTGATCACGAGTCACTTTTCACAAACAGAAGCTACGGAGGTGCTGCAGCTTGAAGTTCAGGGGAATTCCTTCCACCTCCATCGTCAATGTGACGACCACACAGTCAGATGTCCTCTGCTCCTTGTTGACGTCCTCCTCTCCTGTCGGGCAGAGGTTCACCCTCCGTGGAGCGATTGGCTGGAGGCTTGCCACCCAGGAATGCCTTTGTCAGGGAACACAGCGTCCTGATCAAATCTCCCATTACATAAGCGACAGTCTGGATTGTCCTCTATAAAGCCAGTCTGTTCATCTCTCCATTAAAACATACACCTCTTGTGCTCGCACGTGGGAGGCAATAACAACCTGAAAGTAATATTATGGAATAACACGGATCATTTCAGCTTCGCCAGCTCACAGCAGATAATAACGCTGATCCCTGCTAGATAATATCCACACAAGTATTAGTCATATTCTCTTTAAATGTCAGCTCTTTGGCTTTCTAGGTGTTCTACTATATTAGCTATGCTGTTTCAGTTTATTTTATATATATATCAGCATCTTCTGCCTCCAGGTGTTTCCGAGTTCGCAGCGCTACGTGTCACTTGTCACGTAGCGCTTTTAAATCTGCCAGTCACAGTAAAATATCGCCGTCCTTCAGGCAGCTGTGTCCCTTGAAAGAGAGCACGGGAGGCCGAGACGTGTCCGTCAACTAGAGAGAGCTGCTGCAGGGGGAGGAAGAGGCCTCAGTCAGCAGGAGATATATTACCTGTGGAGATTTATTTGAGGTCGAAACAGGGAAGTCGAGGGCAGTAATGTAAAAAAGAAACGTGGCTTTTCCACAAGTTATTTAGGAAAGTTCATTTCATATTTGCTAAGTAGTCCATGTTTGTCACTAATTAGAAGGAGTTGTAATGTTTTTTAATATCCTTATTCATTCATTAAATGATTGGACAGCTACAGATACAAGTTACTTTGCAGATTAAACACTTAAAACACATGATGAGCCCTTAATGACGCATCATTATAGATTCAACTAAAAGCTAGTTCCACCTCGACAAACACACAAATGCTCCAGTAACAAGAACAATCTTATAGTAATAATATCAGTTAAGGTGACGGATCCACATTAAATCATTTCTTCAATATCAGTTACATCCATTAAATAACGGATGTCATCTCTGGCCTCATTTGGCGTCTTTCAGCATTGAGGAATACAGATTTTAAATGCGGGGGAAAGAGAGCGGTTAGAGTTTCAAGTACCGGGAGAGAAAGGGTCTGATTGATACATTCAGATAAAAGTCCCAACGGTCCGTTTTCAGGGTTCCATAATGAGCAATTTTGCTTTTGATACTTATTAAAGAACATTTTGCTGAAACCACTGGGTAGGTTTCTTCTCGTCATTATGGCTTTAATTGCCTCTAAGAGTGGCAGCACATACTTTTTTTTATGACCCCTACGACAGATCTGAACTCTTTCCAGCCTTTAAGTTTGATTTGATTCAGTTGGAGCCTGAAGCTGCCGGCTGCCCTTGTTCAAAACTGGCCCTGGAGACACATCTAGAGGGGAGTGCTTAACTGGTCGGGGGTGGGGTGGGTGGGGTGGGGGGCGGGGATAGTTGTTAGGCTGCATCCGGTACTTTTCCGCTCTCCATCAGCCTACATTCCTGCCAGCAGTCAGCTGCTATTCCACTCCGTCATCAAACAGCCGGGCATATCAGGCGAGCATGTTTGGGCACTCGGTCGGTGCCGTGCCGCGTGAAGAGTCTGCGACTGGACAACAACAACTCCAGTGGAAATTTCCTCTGGCTGCAGGCCGGATGGAGCCGTCGATGGCCCACGAGGCAGAACCGGTGTCACTTCAGTTAAAGGTTGAATCACATCCAATCCTTAATTCGTCTGGTCGGCGTAATCATTACAACATTCACAGCGTGTTTAGTTCCTCTTCATGAAACAACTGATAATGGCAGCGCTGCATCAATGTGAATTAGAGAAGACGATCCTCTAATCAAGCATATGAGTTGAGCTTTCAGAGGGTCATTGTAATCATGTTGAAAGGAACTGCTGACTGAGGACGATGAAATAAAGAAAAGCAAAGCAAAGGCTGGATTTAACAATCCTTCAAAGAACTACATGTTAACAAATGTGTTGTTGGTTGTTTCACAAAACAACATTCCACCAAACACAAGGTTTCACAAAACCCAACGACGTTACACAAAACACCATTGACCTGATTTAAGTTGATGTTAAGGCATTTAGTACATGTTGGGAAAGAAGGTCGTCTTGGTTAAATATCGATAAAAGTAATAAAACATCGAGGACCTGAAAATAATACTATTGTTTATTTGAATTTAAGATACTCCTGTAAACGTGTCATCGCACTGTAACATGCAACCTACCATGTTTTAACAAGTCAGTGACATGAATTAATAAATGACTTAAACATAACCTCTCATAACCTTTGACCCAGAAACACAGATGGAAATGTTGAAACTTAAATAGAATTTCTTTGTTTGGGAATTTAAGAATTCTACAAGAAGACTTGTAGAATGATTATTATTCCTTTAACTGATGGGCTGGTTCTTTGCTAAATATCTTTTAAAGTAGACATTAAAACATGTTCCATAGAGGATGAATGGCGACGTTTCAACAGACGCCGTGTGCTGGATTGGTTTCAATCCGCTGCGAGAGAGAATGAATAAAATGAATGAATCAGTAGATTCATCACAACATGAAAATGAGGGTACGTTATATAAGAAACACCTACAAGCATGTTATTTATGTGATGACGTACGGCCCCCGGGATACAAATGATGGAAGCAGATCACTATAATATCCCTGAAGTTGATCTGCCCTCGTCTTCTCTGTTTAACGCCGTAAGACGAAGAAACTAAATCCATATGAACAATTCCATAGTTTAAAAAGCATTTCCTCAGAAGAGCAAATCCACATCTTGATGATTTGACAAACAAACATATTTCAATACGGATAAATATCTATTTATTTATGTTTAATTGTATTAAATACGACGACATTGTCGGTTAAAAACAGCAGTGTTGCATCAATAACATTGAACTGTTTTTTCCCTTTTAGCCTCCAGCTGAACATAAAGAGGCCTTTTAACAATCACTTTATTGACACGGGGACGAGGCGTTAACGTTGGTACAACCTTTTGCCCAGTTAACATAAGTGCACACACACACATGAACATAATAAGGTACAGTGTGGGCACATTTATCCCTGTCAGGTAATTGTATTGGTCAGTATGTTGTTCTGAGATCAGGCTTTATTGATCTGCTGTTACAGCTGAGACAGACCGAAAGGTAAGAAAACATAAAAGACTGAACTTAACTCAAATAAGTGATTGAAGTAGAAGAGAATACTATGATAGAGCATATAATGTAATACTAATAATGTCTTATAGTATAAACAATATACTGATATATTGTGATATAAATAATATAATGCAATATCAAGTGTTTGCTCTCCTGTCCTGTTGGAGTCTCACACAAACCTGCAGAAGCATAAAACCCGATAATTGTGTCATCATCAGACTCTCAGATATCTTTAGTTTAATTCACAAGAATGGCACCAAATCAGTAAAAGAGAAGAGTTGTGAAATGGTGTGATGAGAACCAACTCCCAAAGGTGAAGCCTGTGGTTATCTTCTCCATCATGAAGGAAACTGAGTTTCTTTCAGAGGCAGCTTCATGAAGCTGCACATTCCTGAAGAGCATCATGTGATTCACTTCATTCAGTAAAGTCCTGTGCAGCTTATATCTCCTGTGAGATTATAGGAGCTGAGCAACACCGTGCATATGATGTGTTATAACAGAACTCATAATATCCCCATGTTCATCAGGCTCTGGTTTAGTTAATCTTGGTTGAAATAATCTTTCATGCAAACAGTGAGAATAAAGGTCGTATGGGGAAGTGCAATATGTGGAACAAAAGGCTCCGGGGACAGTGCATTACGTAATATGTCCAGACTGCAGAGGACTGTAAACTGTACTGTGTGCTATACGTGTGTATTCAGGGAAACTGGTCAGCTGGGTCACAAAGTATAACAATAACAGATATTTACACAATATGGCCAAAAGTATGTAGACACCCAATGCATAAGTGCTTTTAAAGTGCACAAATATAATTAAATCTATGAACACAAACGTTGTCAAATTAATTTTTGCTTCACTTTAAGCAAACAATGACCACTTAAAACTCAGAATGCATTATAATAGTGATCACAATGCATTATCAAAAGATTATAATGTATTACAACTAAAATTACAATACACTATGATCCTTGCAAAAAAATATTGTTATAAAGCATAATGCATATTTTGAGTGCCTATTACTATAATTATAAAGTTCTATAAGGTCACGTTAACGCATGCAAATTATGGTTATAATTCATTAGAGACAAATAATATAAAAAAACTAAGAAATCATCCAGCATGTAACACATCATCATATCCCTCACAAAGTTACGAAGTAAAGGTGAAAGTGTGAGCATCAAAACCAAATCAAAATAGAGTTAATTAAATATCTAATGAAGGGATATCATCAGTGACACAGTATCTCATCAGTGACACAGCAGCTCATTGGCTCTGTGCACCACAGAAGTGGGGCATTGACCCAAATTAGGGTCAAGGACGTGAGAGACAGAGGAGTCCAGCACAGACCATTTTAAACGGTGTCTCCCTCACACTTCATGCGGTTTGCCAATTTCAGACACTACAGACACTTCTTTCCTCACAGTCTGTAAAACAGAAGGTGTGAAGTGTTCATGTATGGAGGATACGGCCACTGGTGGAGCCATGCGGCTTTAAATGTAAGCTGTTGGACTGTTTGCGTTTCGCCTGTGCCATGCATCCTTGTTCCCTCAGTTAGCCGTGTGAGGACTCTCTGGGGTTTGGCTCCTATAATCTGAATTTTCATGGGCGGCGGGGGGGGGGGGGGGGGGGGGGGGCATGTCTAATTCAGAATACCACATACAGGAGTTTTTTTCCCCGTTGCCATTGGCTCTGCCTCTTCACATGCGGGGTGAGTCAAGCAGGAGACATAGATGTTCTCGTTAAAAAGGAGAGACTGACGCTCGTATTCCCGCGACATCATCATCCCACACTAGTGAGGGCTCCACGGTGTGCGGTGTGATGCTCAGTTCTGCACGGTAGCAGCTACGGGAGGCGCGTTTGTCCCCGCCACAGGAGCGCAGGTACCGGACCAGCAGGCTTCTTCTTTTTTTTACCGAGCACCGGACACGCCGGGAAACAGAGCGCTTTTTCTTTTTGGAGGGGGGGAGGGGGGTGTTGCTCTTCCCCAGCCTCCTACACTCCCGAGCGATGGCATTTACGGATCGATCAACGGGAGCGCGTGAGTTATCCCTCTTTATACACAATCTCCCGTGCAGTGTCTTTCATGTGACGGACACAATGTGTGCTGGAGACAACAGAGCAGACTGATGTCACAGCCAGGCTTTAGTCATCGCCACCCGGCAGCCTCGTTTTGACACGAGGGATGTAAAAGATGAAATAATAAAAAATCATCTTGCTGTGTTTATTTATCGCACGCGCAATTTGTTTGCAGCGACCACAGCTGATGCGTACATCTCCTTAAAGGAGCCGCGCGGCGCTTTGGCGCTTTGGCAACATCAGCATCACACGCACACGCATACACACGCACGCACGCACACACACAGAGCGATGATGCCACGGCCGCGGGCAGCCTTCAACTTCAGCTCAGAGCTGGTGGAAGGCGGTCAGCGAGAAGTAGCCCACATCTGCCGGCTGGTTGTTCTCTGGCCTTGTTTTTGATCAATGCATGTTGCATGTGAGAAAAGGAAGAAACTGGAGAGACACGCTTAATAAAATGTATCCCAGACAAAAACAAATCAGGACACTGCAATTGTATAAATATGTGTATATATATAGCCTATTTATTCTTCAGCCTATTTCTTCTTCAGTGAAACTTGGTTGTTATCTAATTTCTCCTGTGAAACAATAGGTTAACAGAGGAAAAGGAAAGGAGGTGCTCACAGGGCTGTTGGAACATTTTGTCTTGGAAATACAAACACTGTTAACACGCTAAATATAGACTCATACACTGCTCATCTTTTCTCCTTAAGCTAAAAAAGCTTGCATAAATGTAGATGTCCTGAATACCTGAATGATGATGTTTGAGATTATTTTGTACGGTAGAGTTAACAGCTCTCAGCCTTTATAAAGACATCACAGCTGAATTTAGATTGTATTTAACTCCCTCGGATTATCATTTCAGACCCTGTGAGAATGTTTAGGAACGTTAAGGCCAGTGGTTGTTTTTATTCTGAAACTATCTATATTTATCTAAAACAAAACAAAAAATGAAGGTAAAAGTGCTCGTGGGCTGTTGGACCCTTCTGTCCTGGAAATACAAACACTGTCTTCACAACAGGCTTTAGACGAATGCAAGAGGAGCAAGATATGCAATGCTTGCTCCTATAATAAGAAACTTGCATGTGGACTTAATGGACATCTGCATGATAATGTTTTAAATGATTATTTATAAAAGACTCTATACAGGCATCACAGCTTCATGTACGCTGTAAACCATCCCCTCCAAATAGCATATCAATGTGATGATACCTAGAATTGTATGAGGGGGGATGTGAAATCTCTACCAAATTTCATGCCAGTCTATCCAAAAGTTGTCAAGGCATTTCACTTAAAACCAAACATGTCAACCTCATGGTGGCGCTACAGGGACAGTTAAGGGATTCTATCTTCATACAACGGTTCCTATTATATCTTAACAAAAGATATTGACAATTTTTTGTGCGGTCTCTTTTACGAATGTCCAGCAACTCGTGTTGACAGCGACAACGCTCGTTACATCTATAGAGTCTTTTCATAACAAACCTCCGTCTTCACAGGAAACTACGTGGTTAGGTTCAGGAAAAGATGGTGGTTTGAGTTCAAATAAGTGGCAAATAAGTCAAAGTTTTGGTTCAAATAACTACTGAAGTACGGAAGTTATGCTGCAAATAAGTCAACTTGGACTTCTGGTTTAATGCGGGACACAATAGCAGTATCCCCGGTGAAAGTTTGGTGTTTTTTGGTATTTCTGTGCAGAATTTCATAGCAATCCATTAACGTGGCTAAAAGCCATAACAATAATACAAAAAAAGTATTTCTGTCTTGGAACTATATCAGATTATACTGTGAGAAATCTGAAGTCCTGCTTTTATCACAAACACACAGGGTTTGTGGCTTGAAGGAGGCCTGTTTTTGTCCTCAAAGAAAGCCCGGAGTGGATTACGAGCGGACAGCGACGTGGTGCTGAAATGCAGCCCGGTTTTTCCTCGCTGGTCTCTTAGAGAAACATGGAGGGCTGATAACTTCTGGCCATGAAAGAGGAGCGCTGACTACTTTCAGATCTCTGAATCTCATACAGGCCAGATGTTAATCAGCTCCAAGCCAACGTCTGTCAGTCACAGTCACTGCAGTGGCCTTAAAGAGGGGTCAGGCTACAATAAGAACTCAGCGCCTGGTCTTAACGCTCCTCACTTCACTTGATTCCCACCGCTTCATTTTAAGCATTCAGCCCCTCCCTTCTTGTCAGTTCCTGTGGCGTCGTGTCCAAAGGAGCTAATTTAAGGGAGTGAATCATGGCTTTAGCCTACCTGCTAATCACCAATCACACAGCCGATGTACTGCTCCACAGTCTCTCGTGGGTCTGGGCTTGCTTTTCTGCATTTTCACCCTCGTTAATCTTGTTTTTTATTCTTTCTCCCGCACTTTTAAATTGGATCCCAGCGAGCTCCTCCATGCTTGGAGCTGTTGTATAATGTGCTTTGTCATCTGCTGATGAGTGTTGCTGATGCCTTTTTTTTTTTACTGAAACATGGTGCGCTGTGAAGTGAGGTTATGAGTATGCCAGTGAATTTATTCTCAGGAGGAAATGGCCTTTCGGTGTGATTTAGTTTGAAAAGGTATTAGATTACTACCGAGGATTCTGTCCAATACATTATACCTCGTATTTGTGTTTGATGGTATCAGGACACTTTACAGGAGACCGCGTGAATGTTCGTCATCACGGATGCTTCATAATCGTAGACACAGCCGTCAAGTGTTGGTTTCATTTAATTACAGTGTTCTTTGGAGCTGCTTTGTTCCAGCTGACCTTGAAGAGCGATGTTCTGAAACAACTCCTGCAAAGTGTCCAAAGAGGGTGCGTTTGTGTGTGCATACCTTCATGTTCAGGGTCGGGGGTGCGTGTTGTGTATTGACGCAATCAGACTGAGAACATTGGCACCTTCGATTGAATAGAGAACGTTTTTTTTTCTCTGTTGAACGAATGAACTCGCAGAAGCAAATGAATCACTGAAACGGCCGGCGTTAGAGCGACTTGTTCGATGTTGTGGATAATGCTGCTGAATCTGGAAAATCAAATGCGTACATGAAACTATGTGCGTCTTATTTAAAAGAACAAAATTGCACAGTAGAGACTAGAGATAATTTGACCAAAATCCTTTCAACCCTTATTCAAAAAGGAAGCATTTGCAAAGTGTTGCCTCAGCATCGCAACGTCAAGAACAGCAGCCGATTATTGGGCCGATTTAGAAAGTGCCACACTTTGCATTTCTTTCTGCAAATTGCACATTAAATTCTGTCAAGCGTGTTTTTCAGTTTTTATCATTCGCAGTATTTTTATCCCAAACACATGGACGCTGACATTCATTAAATTCACATACAGTGTGGTGCAAGGCTCAGTTTTTTGTTATTTTTCTTACTTACAAAAAATAAATAAAGTCATATGTAAGCATTTATTAGACCTTTCTGACTATTTTATATATGTATATAGCCTATAAATCCAACTCTCTGCAGCTTTACATTACCCACAATGCAATTCAACCACCAACAGTTGGAGATTCTGTAACCATAACCGTACAAAAAGAGGAATTACACCAATGGATAGTGAAAAGGCAACCAGATGAACTGATGAATAAAAAACCTAAGACCTAAGATCTGTCATCAATACAATGTCATCATAGCTTTAAATATAACAGTAAATGTCAATACTGGTGTATTGCGACGCTTGATTCCCTCCCTGAATCTGAACGTCCTCTTTGACAGAATTAGAGCTGCTAACATGATGTAACAACATGTTTTCCTAAGCATCACTGTATTCATCTTCTTTCATTAAAAAGGTCCTTTTAGAGGCGGCTCTGACATAATAATGCACTGAAACATTCCCAAAAAGATTGAAGCCAATCAACCGAACAAAGGACAGACCATAATACCAATCTATCAGATGTGTCGCGTTCTTTCAGAAAAAGGGTGAAAAGGATTCTGCCAAAGCAAAGAGGCTGGATTTTTAAAGCTCCGGCTTTTCAGCTCTATGACTGAAGAGCTGCTCGACTTAAGGGTTGTGTTTTTCAAACTGGCCTTCAAAGTAGGATTGGATTTGAAATACCACGAAAAACGTGTGCTTTATTTCCTGTCTCCGCTGAGTTTACTGCTCATCAGCTGCATTGTCTGTTTCCTTGATCGATGGTGGTAAATGTCACGATTAGGCTTTGCCTTCTGTGTTCTGTGTGTCTTTGTCTAACTCCACACCCTCCTCACTCACCTAATCAGTCTATTCAGTGCACCTGCCAGTCACACACACGCACTCACTGCCAGATCATTACTTCATGTTGCTTCATGCTTCATGTCTACCCGTCCGTGTTTGCTCGTCCTGTTCCCGGTTTCCCCGTCTGCCTGCCCTGTCTCGTTCCTGCTGGATTTCCCCCCCCGTCTCTTGTCTTGTGCTTGGACTCCCTGTTGTGTGCTGGTAATAATTCCTAATTTGTGTTTATTATATATATAGTTTGCTGCTCCAAAACGTATGTTTGCCACCTAAAAGAAAGACCCACCTTAAAAAAAACGATATCTGTTTAAGTGTACTCTATATTTAGAATATATTCACTACTTTATCTTGCTGTCACACAGACCTTTCCGACGGGAAACTGAACTGAAAGTGGATTATTGCAGAAAATTATCTCTGTGGCAAACAAACATTTATGATAGTTAGAGTGTTTGTTTATCAAGATAATCTTCACAAATGAACACCACTTTTTGATGATTTTAGAATACAATCAGCAGAAGTATAAAGCTAACGTTAGTCTATAAAGGAACTCGACCACGGTCACGTGACTTCACGTTAGTCTATAAAGGAACTCCACCACGGTCACGTGACTTCACATTAGTCTATAAAGGAACTCGACCACGGTCACGTGACTTCACGTTAGTCTATAAAGGAACTCGACCACGGTCACGTGACTTCACGTCAGTCTATAAAGGAACTCCACCACGGTCACCTGACTTCACGTTAGTCTATAAAGGAACTCCACCGCGGTCACGTGACTTCACGTCAGTCTATAAAGGAACTCCACCACGGTCACCTGACTTCACGTTAGTCTATAAAGGAACTCCACCGCGGTCACGTGACTTCACGTTAGTCTATAAAGGAACTCCACCACGGTCACCTGACTTCACGTCAGTCTATAAAGGAACTCCACCGCGGTCACCTGACTTCACGTCAGTCTATAAAGGAACTCCACCGCGGTCACCTGACTTCACGTCAGTCTATAAAGGAACTCCACCACGGTCACGCGACTTCACGTTAGTCTATAAAGGAACTCCATCGCGGTCACCTGACTTCACGTCAGTCTATAAAGGAACTCCACCGCGGTCACCTGACTTCACGTCAGTCTATAAAGGAACTCCACCACGGTCACGCGACTTCACGTCAGTCTATAAAGGAACTCCACCGCGGTCACGTGACTTCACGTCAGTCTATAAAGGAACTCCACCGCGGTCACGTGACTTCACGTCAGTCTATAAAGGAACTCCACCGCGGTCACGTGACTTCACGTCAGTCTATAAAGGAACTCCACCGCGGTCACGTGACTTCACGTCAGTCTATAAAGGAACTCCACCACGGTCACGCGACTTCACGTTAGTCTATAAAGGAACTCCATCGCGGTCACCTGACTTCACGTCAGTCTATAAAGGAACTCCACCGCGGTCACCTGACTTCACGTCAGTCTATAAAGGAACTCCACCGCGGTCACCTGACTTCACGTCAGTCTATAAAGGAACTCCACCACGGTCACGCGACTTCACGTCAGTCTATAAAGGAACTCCACCGCGGTCACGTGACTTCACGTCAGTCTATAAAGGAACTCCACCGCGGTCACGTGACTTCACGTCAGTCTATAAAGGAACTCCACCGCGGTCACGTGACTTCACGTCAGTCTATAAAGGAACTCCACCGCGGTCACCTGACTTCACGTCAGTCTATAAAGGAACTCCACCGCGGTCACGTGACTTCACGTTAGTCTATAAAGGAACTCCACCGCGGTCACGTGACTTCACGTCTCCACTAAGCTAAAGAAGGACTAGTGTTCTAGTGACGATGTTTAGTCGTCTCATTTACACTCTTTTTAAGACACGTAGAAGCTTCCTAACCCAACAGAGGGGTGTTTACTGACCTATTTTATATCAGAGAACAAAACCTTCAAATCTCTTCAGCTTGTGTTAACCACAGATCTTAATTCAGACATCTAACCAAAAACACGTTGACTTCGAGATGAGGGAACAGGAAGTGCAAACATGCTGACTCATTTTCAGGTTTCAGGATTCCTGCAGGACTCGTATTACTAATGACTGTTAGGCTCCACTAGAAATGAAGTTCTGTGTGTTTGAACAAAGTTTGTGACGACTAACCCGCCGGCAGGCTGCTTAAGCTTGTTGTGATGCTACAACCCATCTTTTATGCCTGGAAAAATGTAACAAGTTTTACCCCGAAACAAGCTTAAGTTCATTTAGAATATACTTTACAGTTAATATTGTGCTCTGAAGTTGCATTAATAACTCTGCGGCTACATGATGCACCAGAGAGCCGGGCTCAGAGATGAGAATATGAGGTCATTTATCTCACTCTGCAGGCTCTTCACCGGTAGGCAGCATATATTACACCAGATACACACACACACACACACACACACACACACACACACACACACACACACACACACACACACACTGAGGAAGTGTCCTGCTTAGAAACAGTGCTGACATAATTCACATAGTGCTAATTTATGCAAAACCTATTCCATTTCCCTCCAATGTCTCTGCTACTTTTTCATACTCATTTTCAATGTTTCCTGCTCTGCTCTCTTTCTCTGGGAATCTACACGCTATGATTAGGTTCATGTCCATAAATATGGACTTTTATCTCAGCAACACACTTACGCTATGATTGCATTCATATACATAACTATGGACTTTTATGTAAGCCTCTTGCAGACCGAATCACTAAATGAAGAGGGCGAGCAGAGGCCCTGCCAGCTGATGGAATATTCATAGACGGCTTTCAAGGGTCGCTGGGGTAAAGGATGGGGGACGGGGGACGGTAAGAACAAAGACCTGCTGTGATCCTATTCTTATTGTTTATCAGAATATTGTTCTTTTTTTTTCAATTTAGGCCGGCTCTTGAATAAGTCAAAAGATTGCAACTAATCAGATTTTTTGTTTCATAAGTCGATGCTGCAGGTTTCTGTGAAATTATAATTTTTAAATCATCATTCTGGGCGACAATAAGGAAGTAATGACCAATTCCAGAAGATGCTAACCAGTCACGACTGTTGACTGTGTTATTTAATTGCTATACAGCAAGTACTGAAATCCAATTAAACATAATTTGTCCTCCGGCTCGCCGGCATAAAAACAGAGACAAAAGTCTCCTTTTGAAGTGTGCTTGATAAAAGTGAGTTAATCTCATCTCATTTCTTAATCCCCCAAATAACAGACGCAAACAGCAGCCAAAGTCTAGCCCGTGACAGACAGCCAGCTGTTGGAGCGCGGAGGTAAAGTCCGTCCAGATGGACTAATCTGGTTCAGAGCAAAACGCTGCCAGACCGGTCACACCTGAAGGACGTTTCTGTGCCAAATCAAAGCTTTTGATATTTCCAGGAAACGAAGCCTCTTAAGGAATCCTTTTCCATCACCTACAGGAGGTCACAAGGTTGAAACCCCTGGAGGCGGGGCTGCACTCACAAACACACAGCTCACATGCGTCCCCCTCTTCTTGCATTAACTCCATGTTTTTGTCTTTGTCGCTCCCGCCATCCAGTGTGAATCCTGCTGCTTGAGTTCACAGGATTTTATAACGTCTTTAAGTGGCTCCTCAGGATTAATACAAATTCTAACCTGATCAAAAATGATGCATTTGTGGGCGTTGAAAGAAATCACTTTACTTCAAGGTGCATTCAGACAGAAAGCGCAGTGACATTCACTTTACATCATTCGTGCCAATTTGAGCGCTGGTGCAGTCTTGTATTGATTCAACCCAAACTGCCAATGCTCAAACTGTACAGGCGTTAGCTGTAAGCTAACGAGCAATAGACGTAATGTGGTAAATACTGTGTTCAAACTTTGGGGAAAAATACCTTTAAAAGATAGAAAATACTTTAATAACGGGTTATAAAAGGTTGACGCATTGCCTTTGTATGCAATCAGACCAGGCTTTGCGGTGAAAGAATACGGTGACATGCTCATTCTTCATCACCCGGCTTTGCCTCCACTCGGTTTGTCTTTTTCTTTTTTTACATAACTGTGTTGTAATATCTGTGGGCCAAGGCAGTGACCACTGATTCTTTCTTTTCTCTTGCTTCTGAGAAAAGTCATGGGCGGCCCACCTGCATCAAGGCTCTCCTCTCTCCATCAGAGTGTTGGCTTCAGATGAGTCACTTTGCCATTCTCTCTCTCTCTCTCTCTCTCTCTCTCTCTCTCTCTCTCTCTCTCTCTCTCTCTCTCTCTCTCAGGGAAGAAAGCCTCACCTCTTCCCAAACTCTGCTTTGCTGCTCTCAGAAGCAACAAACTCACACCTCCCACTGGCCTGTCCCGGCTTGTTTTTACCCCACCGACTGCACCAAACACCACCGCCGCCTTTACGCGCAGCAGGATCACGATGACGTGTTTTTTTTGTGTGTGTGAACATTGTGCGACAACTACTCGGGGTGACATAACCCAGTTATATAGTTGCTTTTGTTGTTGGAGGGACACCTGGTTGCTTAGGAGACTGAAGGAATGTGATGTAACTTCAGTGTAATGTGACCACTCACTCTCTCAGCCCACGCGAGGCTCTGTGCCGACCGGGGAGGCATAGTGTGGCGTAAAAGGCACCGTACGTCTCTGTGTGTGTGTGTGTGTGTGTGTGTGTGTGTGTGTGTGTGTGTGTGTGTGTGTGTGTGTGTGTGTGTGTGAGAAAGAAGGGCTCTAAAGTACCCACAGAGAGTTGTAGTAAAAAGAGAGTGAAATAGCCTCTAGAAAGGACCTCGTGTGTGTGAAACACTGGAGATATTCTGGTTCCAGAAAGAAGTAGAAAGTCCGTTTTGTCTTCATGCCCGCTGGGGATTCACACGATTCTTTTTGTGTCTCAGAGAAACCAGGTTACCCACTTGCCTGTCACTCGACTGCCTAAACTCCCTCTGGTGCACCTAAAGATATCTACTCACAGTCTGAAATGCCCCGACGGTGTTTTTGTGAGAAAATGTTTGTTATTTTAATGCCTGAACATAAATCCTCAGCAGGTGAATATGGTAAAAATAAAATAACTAACAAATATCAGCATTAAACCCAGTTGATTATTGACATTAAGACAATTATTTAGAATTTAGAAATTTGCAGTCAGTTAAATAAACACCAACATTTGTATTTTGGATGTTTTCTTTCACTAGTCTGAAACAAGACATGTTATGGAAGCAAAATATACCAACATCTCAAAATCAACCCATGCATGAAAAACAATGTTTTTACTTGTAGTCTCTCCTCGTAAAAGAAGATACATACACAAAGAATGAGGCATATTGACGACACTGTCAAAGCTTTCTTGCCTGGAATCAGACCTTACAATTAAACTGCCGTCAAATTGACTCAAAGGCCACACAGAATAATGTCATGTGTGAGATAATCACTGTGTTTGCAGCAGGGCCTGGGCACAGCACATAGATTTCCAACAAATATGAAGCTAAAATACAGCTGGCGCCAGAGAGAGAGAGAGACGAGTACGGAGCAAGACTGAGAGGAGGCACCGAGTAGTAGTTTGTATTCTGTTTGCAGAGCAGAGGAGAGGTGGACTTACTTCAGTGACTAAAGAGGACCAGCTGCTTTGTATTCACAACCTCCTGGTCTTTGATGGTGTGATGGTGTGTTTTTGTCACAGGACTCGCTTGTCGCTGGCAGACAAACAGGAATAAAACTGCTTGTTAGTTTGCAAGTGCAGGTGAGGAGGACATACATGGTTATCTTTGACTTCAGCAAAGTTTAAAGGTGACCTGTGGGATTTTCGGCCACTTGGGGCGCTATTGTGCGATGTTGACCGAGTCCCTGTTTAGTTTGTATATTATCTTCTAATAACGGGACACATTTGTGCACACGTGTGTGACATGATACACATTTCAGCTAGCCCTGTCGCCAGGAAGAAATTACAGAATTGTACGTATCTGCAAACCACGGATACGTTGAATGTAAAGGTTTTTGCATATGCTACGTTGTATCTATTCAGGGTCCAAGAATGTGTACAAGCACTTTGTGTCTCCTGCAGAAAAGCCTTTGTAGTGTTGCTGGTTGTGTGGGCTGCTGTCCGTGGTGCTGAAAGCCAATAACCAGATGAACTGCACACAAAGGAGGCAGACAATCATTCCCTGTGCAAATCAATACAATGATATCGATAAATCACCAGGATACATCTCCATACTCTCCTCATCATTTAGTCTCATGTAGCACTCCCCCGATCCGTTCACGTATCACCTTCTTTTATTGTGTGGTTGATGTTACGTTCAAAGACCTCTTTTCAACACGTCCCCGTGCATCTTTTATTCCACGCCTGACGATTCAAAGATAGAGAGGTGTTACATGTGTGCAGAAGCTTACTATGTTCTGACAAAGAACAAGCTTTTCCTCTGTGTGGTGGATGAATGGTGTTCCTCCCGTTAATGGTGAGGTTTATACGTGTGAAGTGTGCGGAGACAGGTGAACTGGAACATATGGGGTTCAGTGCCCTGACAAGTCTGTTGTTGCGTCTGTGTTGTAATAATTGGCTGTGGAACGCATCCCTTCTACATGTTGCTATTAACAGGAAGCCTGTGAAACCTCTCATTCATCCCTCCTTCTCTTTCCTCCCCTCATCCTCCCCTTCTCTCTCGCTCGTCTATCTTTGTTCGGCCCGTCGGCTGTGCTGTAATCTACTGTAGTTGTTTGCTTTATCCTCAACAAGTGTTGCATGCCTCTCTCACTCTGCTGTCATTATTCTCTTTCTCTCTCTCTCTCTCTCTCTCTCTCTCTCTCTCTTTCTCTCTTCTTCTCTCTCTCTCTCTCTTTCTCTCTCTCTCTCTTCTCTCTCTCTCTCTCTTTCTCTCTCTCTCTCTTTCTCTCTCTCTCTCTTTCTCTCTCTCTCTCTCTCTCTCTCTGTTTTTGGATGAATATTACTGCTGCATTCAGCATTTTACTGCTGGAGAAGTTTGTCTTATTTTAAGTTGATATACTGTTGCACTGTAGCATCAATATGTATAGTATCAATTTCAGAATAATATCTATTATATGAATGAATTATAGTTATTGATGCATATATACATCACTTTAATGTTGCAACTGGATACTATATCACAATTAATGTTGTATTAATCATCTGAATCCACAAAGTAACTCAAATGTATCAAATAAATGTAGCAACATTTTTTACATGGAAATTAATATATTCAAGTCAAGTACAAGTACGTACAGTACTTGAGTAAAATGTGTGTGTGTGTGTGTGTGTGTGTGTGTGTGTGTGTGTGTGTGTGTGTGTGTGTGTGTGTGTGTGTGTGTGTGTGTGTGTGTGAGGACAGGGGGAAGAGGACAGCGGCCTTCGGTGGCTGAGCGGTTGTGTCCTTTGCCAAGGACACCGACTGCATTAAAGTGATGTGCTAAAGCCTCCACAAAGAAGAGCGTGCACACACACACACACACACACACACACACACACACACACACACACACACACACACACACACACACACACACACACACTCTCATTCAGAGGTCACATGTGTTGTTTATTTTAACGACACCTGGATGAACCGAGGTACAGACTTTGTGTACTGTGTACAGATGATGTCACACATCGGGAGCACACACACTTTGCTCCCACAATGCAATGCTCACGTTGATCATATATTCCTTCTGATCCAAGCCAGTGCTCTCGCCCCCCCCCCCCCCCCCCCCCCATCACACATCATCTCGTCTCTGGACTCGTCCAACAAGAAGCAGCAGCAGCAGCAGCAGCATTAATTAATCAGCACACACAGATTGTCATATCAGCACTGGGAGCCAATTAAACACTTCTCTCTAAAGCAGGTTCTCATAGATCTTTATTTCTTATAATAATAGAGGCCAGGCTTGGAGTTACCCTCAGTTTATTGCAGCTTCATGCACAGTATATATTTGAATTTGTTATATAAAGATAGAGATAAAGATACATTTGTTGTATTATGATGGGTTCCAGCTCTCTTTGGAGGAGCCCTTGTCCTCATAAAACCACGTTATGCTTTGCATTTAATGACGCATCTGTGTGCGTATGTCTGTTACGTATGCTTTTCTTGTGTGCGCTTTGCATGCATCTGGTGTCTTCAAGACATTAATTGTCATGTCATGCATCTTCGGTACCATTATTTTGGTCATAGCCGTGTGTGTGTGTCTGACTATCAGTCCTGTAGTCGGTGCATGACAGCAGAACACTTTGGACGAGGATGTGATGTTCCGTGAAGCATGCAGACCTTTAGATGCCGGTGGAACAAGACAAGAGTGAGAGCCGAGTACGAGTCGGGGCCACTGGCGATAGAATGATTCGAGCTGCTCCTGCTGTCAAGGTCTCCGGCTGGCATTAATGTATGAATTTACTGTGAGGCGGGGGGGGGCTCACCGAAGTGTGTGAGTGTGTGTGTGTGTGTGTGTGTGTGTGTGTGTGTGTGTGATGGGATCTGATTGATACCACTTTCCACGTTAAGGTTGTGAAGTCATGGCACACTGTAAACGCTTTGCATCTTCGTCCTCACCGCTTGATCCTCCATCGCAGCAGGTTATGAAAACTCGGCCGACAACGACCGCTGCATCACTAAACCAAACCACAAACCTAGAACCACACTGCTCTGAGATTAATAATCAGCAACCACTGATAAATAAACCATAAGACTCATCACATCCCACAGAGGATCGGAGCCTCCCCTTTGCTCAGAAGGCTACATATTGCATCACAAATGGAAGTTTATTTTAAAAAAGACTGTACAAATGTAACGAGCAGAAATTGACACGTGTTGCTGGACTTTCAGTGGAAAACGCACAAAAAATGAGGAGTAACTTTTTCGTAGGATATCACACAAACCGTTGTTTGAGGATACGTTGAGCTGAGCTCTCTCACGTTCCCTTCTCTCAACGATGTGCGTCTCTTGTGTCCTGAGCAGCCATCTTTCACGCCGTCCTGCTGGCGTACCAACTGTGCGTCGTGAGAAAGCACCTCGCTCTCTTTCGTGATGCGCTTTTGAACAGCTGAGAGACCGAATTACAGGCTTAGTTTCTCTGGGGAAACACAGTAGTGCTCGTGAGTCATCCAACTCACTCACCCTGTCAGCATGTATGTGTGTATTGCATGTACTCCGCGTGTGTTCAGGACCGCTTATGTGGCCGCGGTTAATTATGGAGGCTAAGTGTGGTTGGTAGGAGGAGGGTGGGCTTCTTATCTGGTCCTCTCCGTCCTGTTCTCGCTGCTCTTTGCCTCTGGGCTGCAGCTTAGCTCGACTTTGACTCAGATGTCAGAGGGAGGGAATCCAAGTATTGGATTGGTTGTAGTAATAATGAGGAGAATAATGTCTTTTGTGGGGAAAGTTCTCATTCAAAGTCAAGATAGAGGTTTTGTTTTTTTCTCCCTCCGCTCAGCAGGGCTGTGATGAACTTTGCTGTAGAATACCAAGAAGGGTGAACGACAGGGAGAAAGATGAAGGGAAGAGGGGGTGAGAAGAGGCAGGGAAGGGATTGACGGTTCGATACAGCTCTGGTGGAAAGAAACGTGAGGGAGGAAGAGAGAAAGGAGACAGAAAACGGAGAAGGGGCGACAAAAAAAAATACAGCAACACAGCTCATTGTCTCCATTCTGCCCCTGCCATCAATCTCCTGAACGGCAGCTGCCTTACTGTCACACACACACACACACACACACACACACAATGTCCGCCTGCCTACACGGCTGATTCCCCTAGTGATGAATCATGGCGCGGTATGGCGCGGTATGGCGCGGCGCAGCGAGGCATTTAGAGGTGGTGTTTTTCTCCTGTACTGACAGGCTTTGTATAGTGTGTGTGTGTGTGTGTGTGTGTGTGTGTGTGTGTGTGTGTGTGTGTGTGTGTGGTTATGGACAGCAGTGGCACGTGGCTGCTGAGCTGAGCTGTGTGTACAGTACAGTAGGTGTTTTAAGAGTACACAGTGTCTTCTAGCTAACCGAGTCCGAGTGCCTCACAGCAACAACAGCTTCATGAAGCTTGAAAGCTTGAGAGACGAAACAAATAGGATTAAAATAGGATTATTTATAACATGTTTTGGTAGCACCCATGTCTATAATTCATTATAAAAACAGTTATAATGAGTTATAATTAGGAGGCAACCACCGGTTCTGCCGAGTGAAGCCAATACTGGAGTGTCTCAAAACCTGCATTCTCTCTAGTGTCCACCAGGGGGCGACTCCTCTGGTTGTATAGAAGTCTATGAGAAAATGACTCTACTTCTCTCTCTTGATTTATTACCTCAGTAAACATTGTAAACATGAGTTTATGGTCTCAATCTCTAGTTTCAAGTATTCTTCAATACAGCATGATGTTCATTTAGTAAATTATGGTCCATTTAGAGTCAAACAGACCATAAAGCAGGGGATGCTTTAGGGCGGGGCTACACGGTGATTGACAGGTCTCTACCAGAGACGTATACGGCGTCTCTACGTCACTCCTCTGCATTCCAAATATGGTCACTTCCTGTTCATTAGATGCGTAAAAACAACATGTAGCCAGCCGTAATCCAATATGGCAACGGCGAAATCCCTGAACTCGTGGCTTTTATAACGGCCGTCCACGAACCAATGGGTGATGCTACGATGACTACGTCCACTTCTTACAGTATATACAGTCTATGGTGTTGATATTGGGACATGTCTTGACCCTGCCTGTTTTACATAGATATATTGCTCACATCTCTTGGCATTGGTTTGAGAAAATAAGACAGCGTAACACTATAAAAAATACTGTTGTCTGTGTCTCTGCACTAAAAGAAATCCACTGTATGTGCCCCGAGTAGACCGGAACAAATGCTGTCATCACCATTTGACCCAGGTCTGACAGCTATCAGAGGTGTTCACCCACAACGCTATCCCAACAACACTCGCCTGTCGTCCATCAACACCAGAGATGACATACAACCCTGTCTGGCAGGTTTCTGCTGGGAAATTGTCACCGTGACCTCACCCATTGGTTTGCGACCCACAGATTTGAAACCTAAATGTGTAGATAGGTAGCTACTATATAGACTGTATAAAATATGAACGTAGTCTCCGTGACGTCACAGATCAGCTCAAAGTGGCATCCTGGCAGTGACGACAAAGCCTATGCCTTTAAAAATGGGCAGAGAGGTGGATCATCAGTAGAACCGAGGCGGGCCCACATGTCGCTCAGAGGCCACGCCCTCAATTACGCCTATCTTTTAAAATAATTTAAATGGGTGAGTTATTTAAAAATGACTCACTTTTGAAAAATCAAGTGGACATTCAGAGGTTGTGGCTTCGTAGATATCTACGTGAGTACGTGTAGGATTTAATTATATTTGACCAGAAGTTTTTTACACTTATTTGTTCTTAGTTGTCGGTATTTTTTAATGAGTGTGGCTAAGAAACAGTATTTGATGCGGATCAGAGATGTCTGGCTAATAACTGATCCTTTTAATAAGGTCAGTGCACGTGGTCGATACAGATCCAGTACATTGGATTACCTGCCTCTCTTTCTCTCTCACACACACACACAAACACACACACAAACACACACACACACACACACACACACACACACACACACACACACACACACACACACACACACACACACACACACACTCTCTCTCGTTTCACTGGCTCATTTCCCACACACACTGATATGCATGTGCTCACATGTCCGCATCGATACACACACACACACACACTCGCACACAATCAAACGCTACCTGCTGGCATGTTAATAGGTTCTCAGTGTGCGTGTTGGACCGTCCAGCTCCGTGAGAACGAGGCTTTTGCAGAGTAAACCGGTGCAGCGGAGCAAAGCTAGGCATTATGGGAGCATTGGGGGGGGGGGGGGCACACCCCCCCTCTCTCCATTCATAGACATACTGTCTGAGTCAGAGGTGCCAAACGTTCAGCCCGTGGGGATCACAGGGTGGCTTTGAGAAGAGCTGGACTGTTTTACAGTGCCAGACAGAGAGGAGGGAGGAAATGAAAGGAGGGGACAGAGGAAGGGTGGGACGGAAAGGGAGAGAAAAAGGTACCTAGAGGTTCGATGGTGAAAGAGAGACACAGAGAGTGGTTGCCTCTCCCTTATACAAGGTCCAACATTAAAATCACACACTGTGCAGACTCTCTCTCTCCCCGGTTTCCTCTTTGGTCCTGGTTCTGTTATCACAGCAAAACCCAGCCCCGACCCAGCTGGCAGGATTTCTGCTGCGCTCATATATTCATGCTCCGGGATGCAAAAGAGACACAGAAATAAATATGCTATGTTCACACAAGAAGCCACAAAGCTACAAAACGGCCACGCGTGGCGGATATATATTGTTGCTTGTTTTCATGGCACTGACTTGTGACGTGTGTTTTGGTTATATGTCTAAAATAAGGTCTGTGTTTAACACCATTACTAACTGGCCCACACAGACAGAAGGACAAATCATGTCGCTTCAGTCCTCAAAGGATTCACCAGCACCAGCTCTGGGATTTGATTGTGTTATGAATGTTTTTAAATGGATGAGTCTTGTTCTGTTCAACTCTTCGTAGAATAAAACGCTGGATACTCCAGCTGCTGTACGTCACGGTTAATCGAGGGTACATCGGTGTTACAATTTCTCTTTTGAAGTTCAGTTCAAAGAATAATACTATTTCCAAATATTAATAATCTATTGCTAAATGTTTGGAGAACTGAACAGACTGTCAGGTGAACAAGTAAGAATGAAAATAAATTTTGAATTTCCATAGCGGGTGTAGGAGACCGAAATATTTATTTAATAATAGATATGTTGTGTTATTTAATTTGCTGAGGATGGAGTGGATGGTCTGTGATGGGGACGGAGGAGGAGCCGGATGAGGGATATTTTGGGTAGAGGAGCAGAGAGCAAGAGAGGGATCGAGAAAGGGGAGCTTAGTCGGAGGTGTGTGTGTGTGTGTGTGTGTGTGTGATAAATGCCTCATTTCTGTGCTGCCACTGAGAGAAGCTCAGACAAAATGGATGTTCCCATGTCCCGGTCCTTTATTTCATCCAGTCAGAGGCCACATTTAGCCATCTATCAGGGACCAGTGCACCTTTTTTAACCGGAGTGTGTGAGCTGGTCGATGTAGTAGAAGATATCTTCTGTTCTTGGTCGTGACCAGGCGGCAACCTCCGGTTCTGCCGAGTGAAGCCGAAGGCGGAAGTGTGTTAAACCTGCATTCTCTCTAGTGTCCACCAGGGGGCGACTCCTCTGGTTGTATAGAAGTCTATGAGAAAATGACTCTACTTCTCTCTTGATTTATTACCTCAGTAAACTTTGTAAACATGAGTTTATGGTCTCAATCTCTAGTTTCAAGTCTTCTTCAATACAGCATGATGTTCATTTAGTACATTATGGTCCATTTAGAGCCACTTTTGAGCCAGATGATCTCGTATGAATGTTCGTATTGTTCTGATAATTGTAGCCTATACTTATAATATGAAAGAGTGGACTGATGAGAGGACATGAAAAGATCACGATAGCTCCGCCTAAATGCATTTATTTGGTCTCATTTGTTAAGTATTTAACATGTTTACAATAACACAAGCATAAAACGAGGTTTCGATTTATCAAACCGATATAAGGTGATGTGGAAAAACCTGTAAAAATGATGAAGTTCATTTACACTGAAATTTGCTTTTCTCTCGATTTATAAATCAGGCTTATTAACTGACCTTTGACTATCAGCTACAGAGTATTGATCCGACACCAGTGTTTAATTAATAAGCCTCACTGTGTGGACGTGACTCGGATCACTCTTTTATGTGTACAGCAGCATCAGGCTAAATTAATCAAATAAATGCATTGATATAAATGTACAGAATTTATATATATATATATATATATATATATATATACAGTATATATATTTTAACATAATGGTACCTGACACCAGATCGGCCTGTTGATCCTGCTACTGTAGTCAGCATCAGGCCAATATTCAACATCAGTATCGGAGCATTTCTAATTATGAGGTGTGGAAGTTGGGGAAACTCTGTTTTATGGAAATGAGTCTGTTATTATCAAGCAGCCTGTGAAAAGGTGCTCCACACGCAATTGAATAATAACATCCACTTGGTGATTTCATCAGATTTTTGGTCTGTGGATGATTATGTCCTCGAGCCTGAACGTAGGCGGCTGGCGAACGCCACGTCCGTAGGATTATTTTATGGAAATGTGGTCACTACATAACAGCAAGGTGAAAGCTCAGCCTTTTGATTTACATGTTCCATTACTGTTTTGTTCTTCTAGTGAGGAAAGTCAGCAGCACCGTTTCTGTTTTTTTGTAGCAGATTTTGAACATGATGTCATCACAGGACCATGATACCATCCCAGTGTGAACACCTGTCTCCATGCAGCTGCAGGTGACCGGCACAGACCGGCACACGATTTATTTTGCTTCCATTTTGTCTTTGTGCGACTGTTCCTCTGTGCATTTTTATTTTTGGGCAGCTTGTGCACAGACGTGTGTTTGTGCGCCCGTGGGAGTGCTTTTGGATCATCCTGTTAGACCAGCAAGGAAAAGAGCCGTAGATTGGCTGAGGCTTTATCCCCCTCTCTCTTAAAACACAAGGAAAATAGCAACCGTGGAGGAAGGGAGCAGATGAAAATAGCTCAGTAGGCAATCGCTGACTCACAAGGCAGTGCTGGGAGTCAGAAAGGCATCCATTCCAGTATGCATCAAATCACTGTTGTGTAACTCCATCAGCACCCGTAAATCAAAAGCGCTCTCCGTGTTCCACAGCTACATCTTCTACTACGACTTTTGTGCAAACGTCCGCTTTTGTGGCTGCATTAAAAAAAAGAGGGCGGTGACATCACAGGCACCATTCATCACTTTTGACAGCAGTCTTTAGGGGGGGGGGGGGGGGGGGGACCATGCTACCAGCTAACTACCCAGTTCATTTATCACGCCACTCAAGGATTGCAGGCTTTCACAGCTCGTGTTTCTTTACGTACTGTGAAATGGAACAAGAGACCAGACTCTTATGTGAATCAGATTGATCAGCTGACGTACATGCACCGGTTACTCGTGCACCTGTAGCAACACGTTTACATAGATCAGGGGGCAACCTCCGGTTCTGCTGAGTGAAGCCGATGTGGAAGTGTCTTAAAACGTGCATTCTC
>JAVDOI010000015.1:436542-466542 GCA_032191485.1 Leptoclinus maculatus | reverse complement strand
ACAGCGACCAGCTGTTTTAGGAAACTACTGAGCCTTCTTTAAAAACCAAACCATATGTTTGTGAGCTGTTTATAAAGATTTACATCTTCAGTAGAAACCAATGAGCCACAGACAGGAAGTCAGAATGTACTGAGAGACAAACTCATTGATTGTTGGTTTGTCGACACGAACTAAACATAACATATTGCCAGCTGTTATCAGTATATTCATGAAAATGACACAGTGGACTGATTTAAGAAAATATGATATATCATTTCTGAGATATCGTGATTGGCAAAACAATAACTCTTCATCTTTTCAGAAAGTTTAGTCACGAAATATGAACAGAGGGAAGAACAAAGTAACTGATGGACGGACAAACAGCAGCTGAGTCACAGATTTAATTGTGCGGGAAGAAATTCAAAAGTACAATCAAAGCAACTTGCTCCGTAACTTCACAGATCACTTTAGGAGAAGAAATCTAGTTCATGACGTTAAAACACGCTGATCCTCTGAGTGATATCTGGGGCAAACAGAAGCAGCTGATACGAGATTAATCTTTTATGATCTCAGCGTGAAATCATAAAATATTGCAGAAAACAGCAGGAGAAGCATAAATAAGCACCGCATCCTCGTTCTCTACACTCTTAGTCTCATCACAACACGTCTAATTCTCTGTTTCTTTCATGTGATTAACTTTGTGTTTCTGCAGTTCCCCATGATCAATGAGTTCGGGGAGGACACCAACTCCTACTGCTCCTTTGAGAGCAAGGAGACGGCGCTGCTGCACTCAGAAAATGGCAGCCTGCAGCAGAGAGTCAACGTCCTGACCCACGAGGTGAGAGAAGAGATGAGGACAGGAGGGGGGGGGGGGGGGGGAGGAGATATGAGACAAGGCAGAGGCGAGAGGGGATATGTACCAAATAAGAGGGGAATCATTTAACACCAAAAGGTTCTTTCTCAGTGCTTGAATCCTGCAGAAATCCCTCCTCACATGCGAATTAATTGAATGAAAACAAAAATGTAGGCCAACCCTGGTGGACATACGCTGAAAGATGTCCAGAACTAATTAATCCGAGCACAAAAGACTGAGTGAGATCCGGTGCTTTTAAGAAACCGTCCAAGGAACACTGGGACGTGGGATTTTCATGTTCTATTTTTGAGACGCGCTATAATTGTGAACAAACGCGGCCGGCGTTGCTGATTGTGAGCGCCTTGTGAGTCGAGATCAAATGAAAGAAATGCCTTTAAAACCAAAAATAAAATATGTGAGACATAAAGCAACTGCAAAGAGTCACAAAACAACCACAAAGAGACACAAAACAACCACAAAGAGACACAAAGCAACCACAAAGAGACACAAAGCAACTACAAAAAGACTCAAAATGACTAAAAAGAAACATAAAACACCAACAAAAAGACTGAAAATTACTACAAGTAGACACAAAACAACTACAAAGAGACTGAAAATGGCTACAAAGAGAGGCTATACAACTATAAAGTGTGTGTGTCTTGCTCCTATAATAGAGATGGGGGCCTTATGCATGTCTGTGTGGAGCCACAGTCCTCTGTAACTCCGTATCATGCTAAACTCTAAGCCCTCTAATAAAATGTGAAGGACTTGATTTACATCCGTCCTTTAGCTGAACACTGATAGTCGTAAAGTTAAAGTAAAGTATAAATGAAATTGATTGGTTTGACATCCTGCTTTATATACTTCATTTAAAATATAAAACAAGACGTGTGCACATTACTCACAGACGGCACTCCAAAGGAATCCGTTTTACTACTTTTCCACTTGAGTGTCGAGAGAAGAATGGCAGCGCCCTCATTGTACTTGGACTGCTCATTCGCCTCGCTTGCAACTCTATTTCCTGTGACTGCGTGAAGGAGAGCATGGGGAAATAGAAACGAGAGACGACTGGCACAGGAAGGCAGCGGTAAAAACTGGTAGCGGTAAAAACAAAGAAGAAATAGAAAGAGCTTGAGAGCAAGAAAGAGGAAGGAAATGGTTTTAAGGGAGCAGCAGAAGAGATTAGCGTGGGACACACGAGGTCACAAGGTTCTGACTCCGGGAGTTCAGAGTGATGAAACGTGCCCCCCCCCCACACACACACACACACACTCAACAACATTCAAACTGGCACCTTGAATTCATCGCCTCAATGATGAAAACACACACTGCAATCAAATCAACTGTTTCAAACTAACTAATTAAGCTAAAAAACTAGAACAAAAGCAGCTTTGAACCCAAGAACAAACCCCTCCCACACACCCAATCCAGACTGAGGTGAAAATGTAAAACCCTGATAAGGAGAACATCTGTAGGTATTTAAATCTCCGTACTCTCAGTCACGATGCTGTTGACAAGCCGCCCCCAACACCTCGGTGCCGCTTTTCCTACAAGCATCTGTTACCATAGACACGCTGCACACAGCAGCGATACACCTCTTTGTGCTCTGTTGTTCATCTCACTCATTGGTCTAAAGTGACCATGTTCTTCAACACTTCCTCGCTCTGCTTTAAAACGCTCCCCCTCTTCACTCAACCCGGAGCGCCGCGTCGGCGCTCTCAGACCTGTCAGAGAGTATGTGATTATGCCATCCAGCGACATTCACCCCCCTCATTAAGCCACAGCGTGATGAATCAGCAAGACACCGAGAAATTCATTATTCAAAACAGTGCTGAAGATGGTTGTGGAAATCATCATTCACCCGTTCGTCGAGATGGGGGAGGCGTGCGTGCTGAGGTGTCAGGATTTACGTGTCCTAAATTTGCTTTGTTGCACAACAAAGTTTTATTTCCTCTCTCTCTCTCTCTCTTGGGAGGAAGTTTAAAAACTGACAAAGAAGGGAACAAACAGTAAATGTATGTCGAGCCTTTGTTATTGTTGATGTTGTTCTTTTTGTGTGTCTGTACCTCGCTGCTTCAGCTGCAGAAGAGAAAGGAGAGAGAGGAGCAGCTGGAGGACGTGATCCAGGCCTACGAGAAGATCCACATGGAGAAGGGCAACCTCCAGAGGGACCTCGACAAGATGGTCAGACGCGTTACTCGGTCCGCTGCACCGTGTGCAGAAGCCATATGGCCCATTAATAAATTAATTCTTACATTTCACATTCTGCTGAATATGAAATGTAAACGCCGGCGTGGATGACATCATGTACTGGCGATGAACATGAGAGATGAACATATTTAGTTCAGATGTTTTAAAAGGGGTTGCATGAGGGACTTATCCATAGTCACAGTGTCACCGGCAGTTTGCAGCTGCAAAGCTAATTGTTGCCACCTAAAAGAAAGACTGTTTATGTGTACTCTATCTTTCTGTCAGACAGCAAATCGCTGACTCTTTTCTGGGTTTTAGGATTCCTGCAGCTCTCTCAGCCAGCGTGCACAAATCGAGCTCCATAAAGAAATGTTTGTACCAGGTCGGTGCACAGAGCCATGAGCTGGAAACCATCCAACGCATTTAAAGTGAACCGACTCATGCAGATTCATGACAGAAAACCTGCCTCGCAAATGTGAAGTTTGCACGGGCAGGCGGAGAGGATCTAATGAAGGATGCAATCAAGTTGCACTATGGGAAATCTAGGATCTCTCTCTGCATCCACTGCTTTTTGCAAGTCCCCAGTCTTAACGCCAGTGTGATACTGAATTATAGGACCGACCCTTTAAAGGGCACCTGTCTCACTCACAACATCATATTCTTGATAAATTCTTCTGTATTTCTGTAACAAACTTCAAAGCCCATGGAAGCCCATTCCTGCCAGCAAAAAAAAAAATAAGATCACAAAAAAAAAAATAGTAACTTAAAAAAAAAAAAAAAAATGTAATTCACAAAAAAAAAAAATAATAATAATAATAATCCACCCACAAAATAAATAATAATAATTCTAATAATTTTTTTTTTTTTTTTATTTTACTTTTTTTCCACCAGCAAAAAAAAAAAAAAAACTTTTGGTGCATCCATCTGTAACCATAACACTGACCAGATTTTTCCAGTTGCTATAGAAAGTCGAAATTATGAGATACTTTAACACCAACAGTCATAGAAGCAGCTATGACATATGAATGGATTGTGAGTACATTGAAGACTTCTTTAAAACGTGGCTTTACAACACATGAAATACAGATGATGTTTCACATGGATTGTACTGAGCAAACGCACCCTTGAAGCTCTGGAGTATAAAGAATGAAACCAATGTGGCTGAGGTGGCGACCAATAAACTATGGAAGCCCATTCACGCCAGCAAAAAAATAAAAAATAAGATCACCAAAAAAAAATTAAATAATGAATTCACAAAAAAGAAAAAAAAAAAAAAATGAATTCACAAAAAAAAAAATAATAATAATTAATTCACAAAAAAAAAATATATATATATATATATATTTTTTTTTTTTTTACTTTTTCTCTGTCAGCAAAAAAGAAAAAAAAAAAAGATGTTTCCAGTTGCTGTTTATTGGTCGCCACCTCAGCCACATTGGTTTCATTCTTTATACTCCAGAGCTGCTTCTTGCTTAACATTCTATTCAAGGGTGCGTTTGCTCAGTACAATCCATGTGAAACATCATCTGTATTTCATGTGTTGTAAAGCCACGTTTTAAAGAAGTCTTCAATGTACTCACAATCCATTCATATGTCATAGCTGCTTCTATGACTGTTGTGTTAAAGTATCTCATAATTTCGACTTTCTATAGCAACTGGAAAAATCTGGTCAGTGTTATGGTTACAGATGGATGCACCAAAATTATTATTTTTTTTTTTGCTGGTGGAAAAAAAAAAAAGAAAAAAAAAAACTTTTGGTTATTAGAATTATTATTATTTATTTTGTGGGTGGATTTTTTTTTTTTTTTTTTTTTGTGAATTACATTTTCTTTTTTTTTTTTTTTTAAGTTACTATTTTTTTCTTTTTTTTTTTTTAGTGATCTTATTTTTTTTCTTCTTTTTTTTAGTGATCTTTTTTTTTTTTTGCTGGCGGGAATGGTCTTCCATACATTCGTCCCTCTGATAGAACGACCAAAAAGAAAAGAGTCACTTCATGAAGTGCATCGGCTCACTTTAACTCGGCACTCTCGACAACACTGCTCATTTCAGAGTACTTGCCCTCTGAGCAAACCTGTTTCATCACTTCTTATTCTGAGCCAACAGCCCTTCAGAGAGACAACACATGATCGACTGGAAGGACACATACATCTCTAAATGATTAAAGTATTGTTTGTTGTCCAAGATGCAGCAACTTTCCATCATTTAAAAACACATACACCGATTCCTTTTTTAGCTTCGTGCTCTAACTCCTTTCATTTAGACACGTGCGTATTTCAAACTGTGAGGACGAACACATTTCTGCGGCGGAGCTACAAATCAAAGTGGATGCAGGTAGACGCCTTCCAACTGAACAGATTGGCCGGCTGCTCCTTCCCAGAACCCCTCTGTGATAATAAACCCTCTCATATGACAGTGAAGTCCGTCGAGCAGCTCACGCCGAGCAGCCTCAGCAGTTTTTATGTGGCGCACACAGTGATTACGGGCACGAGGTGCGCCAAAGATGTTAGAACTGCCACGGTGTCTCAATGTCACCCCGAGTCTGTGGCTCCAGCTTCCTACCGGGCCTCATTGACCTTTAACCTTCCAGCAGTGCACTCACCCACTAAGCTGCCTCATATTTGTATGTTATGAATATGTATTTTATCGTGTGTGTATTTTGCTAATTAGCAAATTAGTGGCCCACTAATCAAAGAAGTTTGGTACATCACCTCTGTAAGTTTTTTTGAATCCTGTATAGTCGTAATGCAATTGGTGGATTATAATGAAATGAATGTGTGTGATTGCAGACCGGCCTGGTGGAGAAGCACGTGGAGCGTATCATGGGCCTGGAGTCGGCTCTGAGGCAGAGGGACAACTCGCTGCAGAAACTCAACATGCAGCTGCACAGCAAAGACATGCAGTACCTGCAGCTGCACGCCGGCCCCGACGCACACAGTGAGTGACGGTCGCCTCTCTCCTCCATCACCTCAATCTGTAGCTGAGATGTCAATAAGTTGTGATGGTTACAACACAGCCAACGACGATTCCTGTTACCATCATTACTGAGGTTATCGCCTGTTTTCAGAGAGGACCGTATTATTTTACTCTCTCTGTAAAATAAAACAAATAATCTAACTGTTTACAGGTGTTTTCACAGGTGCATTCTGGGAGCAGGTGGTGGTTGTATTTCAATGTCAAGCTTCAATGTGTTTAGCAAACAACACACATTCACTACTCAACTCTGAAACCCATTTTAGTTACTGTAAGATAAATACAGTACAAAGTACAAGCACAGTATAGACACCATCTCAGTTAATCACTGCTCATCTTTTCTCTGCCATCAAATCCCAAAATCTGGCCAGAAAAAAACGCCGAGGTCAAGTTAATCCTCGGCCTGCTGGAGAGAATCAGCTTGGACATTTTGTTCCAGCTCCCCAATCACAGTCGAGACCTCCAAAATCCAAACATTTGTCGGTGCCTGGTGCTGTATATTTGGAGGATTTCTCAGTATCATTCAGCCTGTTGCTTCCATCTGTACAGCCGAGTGATCTCTATTGTAATGAGTCTGTGTCACCAAATGCTAGAACACCTGTGAGATAAGTCAAATTATTACGACGCAAATCAATTCCTGCATAAAATATGTAAACGTTTTAAAGATGCTTCAAACAAAGGCAGGTCACTCACACTGCTTTCACTGTGAATCAAACCTTTAATTCTTCTAAAGCTTCACCAAGTCAGCAGCACAGAAGATGAAACATGCAGTCCAGTAGATTGTGTTACTCTTTAGATGTCGTGGGTGGCTGATGGAAACCTGGAAGAAATGTGTCACCGCCACCTCAACAGATGCCCCCCCCCTTTTTTTGTTCCTTAAGGGAGAAACCACAAGTGAAAAGGTTAAAACATTTAGCTAATAGATATCACCATGAAACCTCCCACGTTCATTACTTACATTAACGATATCATTGTTTTGTGTTACAATTTTTCCTAAAAGGTATGTTTAAATATGCAAATGAGGCCTTATCTTCTTAAAGTCAAAGGTTTTTACAAAGATAATTAAGAATATCTCTTTGTATCACTCCATAAATCAGAATATACTGTCAACAACCACAGAAAACAATCTATTTTCTCCATGATTTTAGTAATGAAATGTTGTATAAATCAGGCTATGAATGATAAATGAACAATCCCCTCTGTGTTAACCTTCAGAACATAGAGAGGAATGAAAGTGTAACGTTTGGTGTGTGTAAGAGCTGCTGAAGTGGAGATTTATGGATCAGAGTCTGAGAACAAACTCATTTAGAGAAAACGTCCTTTAAAGATATTTATTGTAAAATGACAGACATTTAGAAGACTCTAGAGGTGAACAAGGTAAACAAATTAACTAATAGATATCACCATGAAACTTCACCAGTTCATTACTGGCATTATGTAATGTCGGAGAAATCTACAGATGCAAATAGACAAAATATAAACACCTAAATGTGTATTTTGTATGTTTTATTAAAAGAAGATTCCCATAATTGATCAGTGCATGATAACCAATGTTTTTTCCTGCAGCGTCTCGCCTTCATTTTCTGTGTGAAGAGTCAGAGCTTGCGAGGTATTATTGTTGATTCAGAGCGGTGTGTGCGTTCTATGAATGTGGGAAAATATCCGTGTACAGTACGTGTGCACAAGAGGAGGCAGGAGGAGCCGGGGTATAAAAGACGATGTGGCGCTCCAGTGTCTTCTGGCTCAAGGACTGAGTGTGAGTCTTTGTGAGCAGAGCTGAGTCACTAACATGCCCACGCACATCACATCACCCAGGTACAACGTGAAAGACGCTGCCCTTGGAAGAAGTCAGCTCCTCTGCTCTCTCATACTCATCTATTGTACAACAACCGTGGACGGAAGATTAGAAAGAACGCTGCATTAGTCAGGGCCAAAAGCAGTGAAAATGAAGTATTTTCGTTTCTCTCTCTCTCTCTCTCTTTTTGCTCCCAGTGCTGGACTGTCCAGCTTTGACCCTCCAGAGCTCCCGTAGCCTGGACGCCCTGTCCGACCTGAAGCTGCAGCGGCTGGAGGCTGAGCTGGAGGGGGCGCGGCACGAGGCCCAGGGGGCGTGTCAGAGGGAAGACAAGCTGAAGGGGGAGTGTGAGAGACTGAAGGAGGACATGAGGATGCTGCAGAACAGCCAGAGGGACCGGGTCAGTGTTGAAGCAGTGCTTTTCTTGTGATACAGTCTTTGTTTTGTCCTGAGTGATGTGTGAGAAGTATTAATCCAGTTCGCGAGTGAGATGTGAAGATCGATACAACTCTTACATTAAATATGTAGCTACCGCCAGCACCCGGTTAGCTTAGCTTAGCACAAAGACTGGAAACTTTTGTGCATAGACTGTTAATATGAAGTAGACACAGTAACTGTGACACCCGTTGGTTTGTGGACTACAGTTTTGAAGCCTCGAGTTCAGCACTTTGACCGTCGCCATCCTTTATTTTTGCAACCAGAATTGACACGAGAGGGTCATTAATACGCTGAATAAGACATTTTAGGCGACCAATAATGTTGCAATTAACTTTCATGAACTGAAAACACACTGTGAAGTGGTTAAAGTTCTAAGATGAAAACATTGACAACACCCAGATTGGACAACGCTGTAGTAATGACCTGTCAATCACAGTAAGCCCCGCCCTAAAGCATCCCCTGCTTTATGGTCTGTTTGACTCTAAATGGACCATAATTTACTAAATGAACATCATGCTGTATTGAAGAAGACTTGAAACTAGAGATTGAGACCATAAACTCATGTTTACAATGTTTACTGAGGTAATAAATCAAGAGAGAAGTAGAGTCATTTTCTCATAGACTTCTATACAACCAGAGGAGTCGCCCCCTGGTGGACACTAGAGAGAATGCAGCTTTAAGGCACTTCAGCATTGGCTTCGCTCTTCAGAACCGGAGGTTGCCGCCTGGTTCTGGTTGGTGGGTTTAGTTTCCTTGCTACAGAGCGAGGCTAGCTGTTTCCCCCTGTTTCCAGTCTTTGTGCTTACTTCCACTACAGTTGTTCTCTCTTTGTTGGAGCAACATTGTGAACAAATTTGGGCTTCATGGATGACTTCACCTACACACATAAAACCATAAACAGTGCTTGAATAATAATTATCCTCGTCTGACGATGTCACCTTCAGACATGTTGCCTCGATGCGCTCCTGCTGTCAGATTTTGTCCAATATTCTACCGGCACCCGCATGCTAATCTAATTTCACGCTCTACTTCGGCAGGAAATGACTTCTCCGTGCAAGCAGTGTGATGTGGAGTGGATAAAGAAGGTGGGAGATGAGCAGTAAGTGACCACGGCCGATCTCTGGGCGAGGGGAGGGAGGGGAAGAAATGAAACCAGGAGCGACGGAAGGAATGGTGTCAGGAAGGAGAGAGATATTGGTTGAGCATCATCTGTATCTTGATTCTCCTGCTGAGATGACCTCCAGAGGCCTCATTAGTAACACGACGAGCTCGCCATCGCTGGCTAACTGGGTTCAAACCCAGCATTAATTAAAGGAGTGTTCCTTCTTTGTGCACAAGCGCTGCATTTACTAAGTGCATTCGACTGTAACTCCATTGTTTCTTATTCAGGAGAGATTAGTCTGAGCAGTAGGGGTCAGTGTAAGCACAGCGCAGAACCACTTCCTCTATAACGGCATCGATCTACCTCTCTCTTACACCTGAAACCACACAAAAAGAGCAACAGTGGGCATTCAAGTGTTTCCACTCGCTTACAGCACATGAGCGAGAAAAGAAAGTAGCTCATGTTCATGTCTTTATAAAAACTTGCCCCATGCTGCGTGGCTGTTTACGAGGCGCTACAGGTACAATGCAGAGTCAAAACCACAGCAGGTCGGGCACATGACTCCCACACAGTGAAACCCCAGAAGTGTTTCGATGGGGAGACAAACTGAAAGTAAACGCTGTGGCAGAAGAGAGAGGTTGGTACTGAGTGTGTGGTGGAAGCCTACTGCTTTTTTCCAGACCTTGGTCACCTTTTGGTTTTACTCAATAATATCACTAACTCCCACTGAGAACCTACAGTGCCTCTCCTCTGCTTCCTGCTGCTTTTTCTTGTAATTGGGCTCATTTAGAGTAAACTGCACAGATTGATACGGAGGGTTTTGCGTGTGCTGTTGAACACACGACCTTTGCCCTGATAATCAGCAGCATTCTGGCCTTGAGGTCTTGAAGAAAACTTTGTTCTTCTCATGCCTCCACGGTGAAATGTATCCCGTCTATTTACAATTTAAATAGTGAGGTGTTAGTGGAGATGCATGTGTTTGTGAAGTAGTGAGCATTGGAATGAGTTGTTTTAGAGTTTGTTAACTTCAATTCATCCAGACTTTTTTTCCATTTTTTGTATTCTCTGTTCACCGTGGAGGCACTTTAAGAATTCAAGGTAACACAGTATTTGATATATGAATCGTCACTTTCAGAGCTTCTGTTGGGGGAAATTGGCGTTTTATGAAACTGCTGGTTTTGTGAGTAAATTAGTTTCTGTGATACTTTTAAAGCTTCTCTGCTACACTGAAACTGTTGATAGCAGCAACTGAATTGATGAAACCTTCACCTTCTAAAAAGCTAAATGTTCTTGTTTCTTTCCTCTCCTTGTTTGTGGCTGTAATCTTACAACCAGTCAAATCTTTCGTGACTTTTTCGTGTGCATCACTCAGAACTAGTATTACGTGAACGGGATGCCCTCACCCTCACCAACCACAAGCCACACTGCACGTACACCCCCCCCCCCCCCCCCCCCTTTACTACAGTAAACAGAGCGACTGACTAATCCCTCTTCAGCTTTCAGAAAGTGAGACTATTTCCAATAAATCACGACATGATGATTTTTTATTTCTTCCTATATTTTGTTGGAAATTCAAAAAACCATTGAAGGAATGACAAAGTTTGAGTCTGGCTTTTGAAAAACCACAAAGTTTAGATTCTGGAAATCAATTTTTTCAAACATTTTTATTGATAACTATCCCCCCCCCCAAAAAAACACTTGCAGTTACCAGGTATCAAAGCCCGTCACTCTGGATGTTTGGTGCACTGTGAGTTAGTGTGAGGACTGTTTGACACCTCTCTGTGTTCGGCTGAAAGTGCCTCATGCGAGTGTGAAAAGCCCCCTCCGGTTTTTAACACGTCCCCTCATGAGGCCGAAGGCATGCAGCTAAAATTCACTAGCATGAATATCTTCCTTTTTTCCAAACCACAGTAACAAGTTGATGAGAGTATTTGTTATGGCCACATCACAGAGAATTCAACCGTTAGTTCCCCCTCGAGGCCACGTCCTCGATGTGAGCGACTGAGCTGCAGAAGGTTTATTATTACTCTAAGCCAACAAAGAGCCGATCTCGCAGGCAGCTGCAGTGACGGCTCTTTCTTTGAAACGTCTGATCGGGTCAGAGGTCGGATTCCTGCCCACACGCTCTTCACTTCATCTCCTACACACACATCCACCCTTGTATCTGATCGATCCATCAATGCCGCATCTGCAATCATCGCGCCCCTCCCACGCGCTGTACTGTACATTGTACAGTATGTTCGCGCGGCTACACTCAAACAAGCAAGAGAAAAAAAAGGAAACAAAAATAAATGCAAAAAGAACAGGCGCATGCAGGAAAATGTCTAAAATTATTTTTAGACATGCAGAGACCAAAACAAACTTGATGTCAAAGACTTTCTGAAAGAATGCGTGCAGGTGTTCACACGCCTGCTTCGCTGTGAGAGGTGTCGCAGCCCGACCCCGACACAGTTTGTCGAAACACACCAGCAAAATTGAATAGTGAGCCAGTACAAGTGTGAAAAGGAAGAGGTGCATGCATCTAAACTGTCGAGAAATTCGGTATACACCTCCAATTAGAAAAGGAAGAAGTCCGAGCAGAACCGGAGCTGAGGTTCACCTGAGAGAAGTCCTTTTTATATCAATATTATGCTTCATGCACCACCCACCATGCAAGTTGCCAGTAAGTAACCTTTTCGATTGCTGTTTTCCTACTGACGCACTAAAGGTGTTGAAAGGTTTGGAGGAGACTTCAGATGACCCTGAATCATCTCAATGTCAGCACCAGATTCCAACAACCTTTACCAAAAATGAGGGATGTTGTTTGTTCTAAGGTGGTGGGTGAGAAGGGGGTTCGAGACCCCACTCTGTCTGAGTCATAGCAGAGTCAGTGGAAAACTAGGTGGGCCACTCACAAAAGCCAACTAACCAGTGGAAGTTATGACTTATCTCCAGCTCGTGGGCTTCCCTGAAATGGGGTGCCTGACTTTATCTTAAATAATATCGGGGCGATAAACTTGTATCAGCATGTGGTGCTAAAAAACAGCTAGCTCGTTGTTCAGTGCACATTTTTGCAGATAAAATGTAAAGAGGTGCAGAATAAGATCGTAGCTCAGAGTTTAAAAAAAATCTGCTGTTAAAAACAATATGCAGGGTTTATTTTAATACATACCCAAGTAGCAGGTTAACCCACACACACACAGTGAGAAGACTTAATTAAGTTAGTGCGCGGGTGTGCTGGGGAACACATTGTATTTGCTGTGAAGGCAGGATAAGTGTTGTTCTTCTCTTTTTTTTGGTGCTGCAGAGGAAGTTAACATCTTTTCCCATCTATGCAGAAGTTTATCTGCCACCATCTCTATGGAGGAATGAACTGAGTCAAATTCTGATTCTGAGGTTGAAAATTGTTTTTTTCGGAGATGCTTCATCAGATCTGAGAGTAGCAATGATCTAGAACAAGACGTTTCTTCTTTAAACCTTTAAGTATAGAAAACTTGGGGGTAGAAGTGACAATAGAGTTACGCAAGTTTATTGAAATTGCACACACACACAAAAGGCAATTTAAAGTGCTTTAAGTAATTCATTAAAAACATGTTTTTTAAAGAAAGAAATAAACTTTTAAAGGCCTGAAAACAGAGACAAATATAGAGAACCAAGATGGTTCATGGAGAATGTTTAAGTTTTGCTAAACATGCAAAACCAAAGTTATGCAGAACATAGAAGTTTGTAACCTGGGTTTGAACGTGCGTGTCAAAGTTTGTCTCAGCTCCGTTTTATTTTTGCATTCATGAAACCAATCGAACCTTTGCTGGTCTTGGCACAAGAAAATGACTCGGGCTGGCAGGATAAGATGATTATCTCAACAGATTTCAAGTTAGATTTCAGGGTTTCACGTCTCGCCAGTCGGACAATCAGCTTTCTAATCTACCGCCGTCGGTGCGTTTGAGTGAGTTTCAGGTCACGACTGGGGGACTTTACAAAAATTGGTTAGACATCTGAGATAAGCTGTGCGTTATCAGATTTGAGGGCAGCTGGCAGTGACTACTACAGCTGCTTCTTTTCTGCTTTTATTAACAACACACAGTTAGCTTCAGTCTCTTAAGATGCTTAAAGTTGCACAGAGATTATTCCTTACATCTGCTTGTGTAACGCCTGCCTGACAGTCATTTAAATGATGGGGCTCAGATCAGTTTGGAGCTAATGAGTTGACTCAAAGTCAGCCTGTTGCCATGGTTTAAGAGACGCATGGAAGCCAAGCGTTCTTGTTTACTGCTCTTGAAATAGAGTTGCTCCGTCAGCGCTGCCCCTGAGAGACTCGTGACACATCTTTGCATGAAACGGTGTGATTTTATGCACTTCAAAATGATGTGCCGTGACATGCACTCTAAAAATATGAGCCGATAAGCCTCTCAATTAGCGAGGCGGCGTCAGTGCTGCAGAGCTCATTCAGCTGCAGTGTGTGGATTTGAGATGCAGTTTTATCCCATCTGACTCTGATTAACTTATATATTTTGTAAGTTGCATTCCACCAACATTGTGATATAATGACAAGTATTAAGATGATGACGTGATTGCCTCCCTCCCTCCAGGGTGAACTTGGCTCTGGCCTACACAGAGCTGACGGAGGAGCTGGGACGCCTCCAAGCGCTGAGCTCCAAGCAGACGGAGATCCTGAGGAAAGCGTCACAGGAGCAGGCCAGTCCAGGTTAGCAAGGATACGGTGGAAACCGTCACCACAGTGCCTCAGTGCTGGAGGAAGTACTCGGTTCTTTTACCCGAGTAAACGGAGCAAATATTCAACTACAAGTCCTGCATTCAAAGAGAAAGAATGCAAGATTATTAAAAGTAAAAGTACCCAATGCAGAAAAATGGCATGTTAAATGAGTATTATGTTAATTTATTATTGAATTATTCTCACTGTCCAAGAATAGTTTACCTACTTTTTCAAAATTACAAATCACAACAGGCCGTATGTGTAAATAATGAGGAATGTGTACATAAATGAATCACCTTACATGATCTTAAATAGGTAAACCATCATTTTAAAGAGATATACGTTACTGTAAACACATGTAAAATACTTTATAAATGAAACCAAATAAATGCATTCAGGCTGAGTTAACAGACTAAACATTCAGTTCAACAGAATGAACGCCTTTCATGTTAGATTTAATGTTCGTTAGATTACAATTATCAGAACAATAAACAAACACTGACATTTGTTCATACTATTGAAGGCAGGATAAGTGTTGTTCTTCTCTTTTTTGGTGCTGCAGTGGAAGTTAACACCTTTTCCCATCTATGCAGCAGTTTATCTGCCACCATCTCTATGGAGGAATGAGCTGAGTCAAATTCTGATTCTGAGTTTTTTTGGAGATTCTTCATCAGATCTGAGAGTAGCAATGATCTGGCACTCGGGTACAACGAGACGTTTCTTCTTTAAACCTTTAAGTATAGAAAACTTGGGGGTAGAAGTGACAATATTGAGTCCAACCAAATCTATACATCATATTCTGTAAATTTACCAAAATAGTAAAATACTCTTTTTAGACAGATGCTGGCCTTTGTAAAGTGAAATGTCACTTAATCAAAACAGCATTAATACATCCCTGGAGGTCTCTGCATGTTTACCTCTGCTGTCCAATGACATGAAAAATAACTTCCGGTTGTGATTTGTTGCTTCAGTTTTTCTCACTTAAGAGTAAAAGACACTAACAGACACGTTGTAGAGTGTTGAACAGTAGCAACACCTTTCCCTTCCTGCACGCAGTCACACACATATCTAACGTCTCACAACTGTGCAGCTACTAACACACCACAAACCAAAAGGCCCCGCGTGCATCGCCTTCACTGAGCATTGAAGGCGATCCATTTGTACAAACTGGAAGATGACGCTGCGTAAATCAATCAAACCCCGTTAAACGTTCACGAAGGTCGTGTTTCGTCACATCAATATAGGAAATGGGACTTGAACGCCACGTCTGCTTACTTAGTTACAGGATGGTGCGGGCGATGCGATTGCCTCGTGGCTATTTTTTGATAACAAAACAAATATTGGGAGTTGTGAATTGTGAATTGTTGAAGTAATCAGAGGAGAGGGGGTTTGTGTGGAGCCCTGACAGCTCTCCTGGGCGTTACAGTGTAAGAGTGAGCGTGAGCTGAAGAGTCCCGTTCGACTGTTTCCATCTCGGAGGTTTTCAGAGTGCTTCAGAGCACAAACACCTCCGCCCTCTTTAACACCTCAACCGACCGGCAATAAATGATGTTTCCTCTTTGATATGGGAAGTGGTGACTAGAAGGGTGACTGACTCATCAACATGTCTTGTAAATACACTAAACTGATCTAAATCTTTTTTATGAATACATACATAATGTGCATTTATTTTAACTGGATCCTTTACGGCAGGAAGGGTTAGTTTGTAAAAACTGATAAAATATATATTAACTCACTGTTTTGGTGCAAAAAATGTCTCCCCTCCTGTTACACCACATGGTGTAACATTACATCTCATTCAAAAACCACGAGCATTAATCTGCTAGCAGTTGGTGTTCCAGTTCATCCCAAAGGAGCTGACACAAGCAAAGCTTTCAGAACACTATAGAGAGGCGAAGTCCCTCCCATTCCCTTATGGGACCTGCTTTTGGAAAAAATATCCAAGATGTCAGGTTTCAGATATTGCATCAAAAATAATAAAAGATAACATACAAAATCCCCAACAATGTTTCAGCCAACTGTTTTTTTTTTTCTTCCCTCAGTCCAGCGTCACTCTCCCATCCACCACCAGCGCCACTCTCCGGTGTCTCAGCGCCACTCGCCCATCTCGCAGCGCCACTCTCCGGTCCCGCCTCCGTCACACCACTCCCCGATCCAACAGAGACGCTCCCCGGTGCTGCAGCGCCTCTCCCCGGACATGCACCGCCGCTCCCCCCTGCTGGACGTCAACGACGGGCCGGCCTCTTACTCCTGCCGCCCTCCCAGCCAGCACCTGAGGGCCAGCTTCCAGGGCCGCCGCAGTTACTCCGAGGTGGCCGACCCCTCCGCTTACCAGTGCCCTCCCCGCTTCTCCCTGGACCCCGTCGCCACCCTGCCTAAGCCTCGGCCCTACATTGACGGCTACGCGAAACAGCAGCCCCAACACGTGGGCTCTCCTCATGGGGGACTGCAGCACCGAGGCTCCCCGTCCCACCATAAAGGTGGCCCCGGAGGAGACGGGGGCCTCGGGGAGAGCTCCATGCGCCACTCGAGAGAGATGCCATTCCCACTGTCGGAGGTGGGCCACCTGCATTTTGAGCCCCCTCCGCCTTCCACACCGGCCCCCCAGCCCCCACAGTCCTCCGAAGATGAGGAGGAGTGGAACTGCCCGCATACCATCAGCCCCCCGCGGACGCTTGGCGTGCTCTCCTCCGCAGTGCCCGGTGGCGTCATGAGAGGCCCGGCGTCCTGCTCCGTCTTCCCCATCCCTCAGAGGTCCAACACCCTCAGCTGCCACCCGCAGCCGGGGTACCTGTCAGCAGAGCACGCTCAGTCCTGGCCTTCAATCAATGTGAGTTCAATCAAAGTGTAAAACACGATAACAACATGTAAATGAGCTCGCATGGATACGATATGAGTGATTCTGAAACCACAAAGTTGCAGCAGTGTACGTTTTTTTAAAAAGTGTCACTTTGTCACAACTGTCGTTACTGAGCTGGTTCACAGAATATTACCTTGTTCTTTAACACCAAGACGCTTTCCAAGGAGTCTTGTTCCCTCTGAATGTCACAATCTTCTAAAGGCCTCTGTCTCCATCGTGTCTCTACTTCCTTTAAAGTAAATACTTTACAGAAATACAGTCACTTGCTTCCTTTCTGAGCTTGAGATGAGAAGTTAGATATCGGTCGAGTGTGTTTAGCCTTGCAGCTCGCACGGCTCTGTGCACAGGTAACACAATCTACATCAACATCTCTGAAGCTCTTTAATTCACATCTTATATCTTGTAAAAGAAAGAACTGTAATAACAATAATTCTCTTTTTCAAGTGAGTTGGTCAGAACTATTTCTTGACAAACATTACTGTGCACGGCTTCTTCAAATTAAGGTTTGCAAGGTTTGCTTTAGACCGAAACCAGAAACTGTACTCGTTGACCAAATGTGGCAACGGCACACAGAAGCACAGGATGTACGGATTACCTGTTGTTTGTCAAGAAATAACTCCAACTTCAACAAACAAGATACATCATGTCAATAAAACGGCTTGAGGGGAGCGTTCTGAAACGTGTGATGCAGCAAATGTTCGCCGATTCTTTTGCTTTAAGGTTTTTTTAAAAGCTAAGCATGATTATCCTCGCAAGAAAAATGCAGCATCAGTTGTTTTCAGCAAATATCTGATACCGACGTGTGCTGATGTAACATGTTTATGTTGGAATTTCTAACTTTGCTACAATACTTTGAAAAATGACAGTATTTGATACCATTTTTGACACTAAGGAATAAAAAACTGACACATTGAGGGCATAAAATATGAGTTATATATGTTTCAACTCGCTGTCAGAGAGAAGAGAGCAGAAGACGCAGTTGGTATCCGAGTAGTAGAATACATAGAATCAATATTAATTGATGCTCCAATATTGTTGACAAGCTAAAGGACTTATGACTGATGTCCATTGGAGAAGGTCGGAGTGGATGGACGGTTCAACAAGACGTTGAACTTTGACATAAACTATATTGGTTTCTTAAATCCATATTGATGAAGGTTCACTAACCTTTACAAAGTACGTAGTTCAACCCAAACCAGGACCGTTACCTCATTCTAATGAAGTTGCTTTTGTTCCTAAACGTAACCAAATAATAATATTAAAACTTTATTTTTGTTTTGGAGGGCACTCATATCTCTCATTCTGGTGAGCAATGCCAAATGAGGCAGGGACATGAAACTCTAATTAGTCTTCTCTCGAAACTGAACAATGAATCTGTGCTTGGATGAGAGTTTCCACCTGGATTTCGGTCGATTTCAAAAGTCTGAAGTGACGATCACTCACCAAGTAGTAATTGTGTTGCATCCCACACGATGACTAATACTATCCAGTGAAGTGTGTGCCTGCATGTGATGTATCCTGTAGTCTAATACCTGTGTGTGTGTGTGTGTGTGTGTGTGTGTGTGTGTGTGTGTGTGTGTGTGTGTGTGTGTCGCCCCCACAGCTCTGGATGGAGACGGAGGAGAGCGACATGCGGAGCTGCCCTCTCTGCCAGCTGATCTTCCCCATGGGTTACCCAGACGACGCCCTCATCAAGCACATCGACTCCCACCTGGAGAACAGCAAGATCTGATCGCCAACCAGCCCGCACACATCAGCGCTCTCCTCTTATAGATTACGTCACAGGACGGGGAGTCACAACGCGGAACGACCAATGTGCGATAATCTATAGGTTAGGGATGCAAAATGAGCGCAGGGGCCCTGTTACATTCGGGAAGCACTTCAAAACACGGGTCTCTCTTGGACTGAGTCCACATGCAGAGTCCCTTACTGGATCGCCCTCCAGACAGCTCTGCCCGTATCATCACCGGCTCTGGTTGCTGCTGTTTTGTAATGAGTCTTGTCGTGTGGTTTCAGCCGGTTTTCAGGTATCGTGTTGTTTTTTTCCGCTTCACAGTGTTGTACACGTTGATTTAGCAAAGTACGCCAAAGTACGAGGTATGAGAGGCGCGCTGGCAGGTTCAGGGGGCTCTGCATGTCAAAAAGTTAGTGTTCATCCGTGAATGATCAGGGAGATCTAAAGGTGTCAGAGTGTTCTCAACACTTAGCTTTAAATACTGTTCACCTGCTTGGACATTTTCTATCTCACACACTAACAGTACACTTCTCTGTAGAGGACAGTGATCTGGTAAAAAGCTTTGACAGATAAATGATAAGTCATCAGAGTGATGCTGAAGTGAGGAGAGAACGTTAAGGATTTCTAACTGATGCCGGATCACTTTCATTTCTCTAAAAACAAGGTTTCCGTGGCAGTTAGGAAAGTATAAAACATTCCAGTCTCACATTTCATCTGCTGGAGAATACGAATGTGAAAGTGTGTTTGGTTTGAACCCCAAAGCGAGTGATGATGATGATGATGATGCCCTGCAGGGCGGGGCACTGCTGTTGAAGCGCCTTCTCTAGTCGAGTCAGAATATACCTTAATGCTTGCGGCTTGTTCAAAAATCTAAGTATCTTAGCACTTTAAGTTGGCACAGCCTATACGATGTATCCGTGTTCGGTCCCCATATACTGTATATTTTCCACGTATAATTTACTATTTATATTGACTATCTGTACGGCAAAAAAATATGAAGATATATTTTTGCAAATGTTGACACGTCTCATGTTGGTGTTCCTCCCATGTGCTCGCACACTGCTGTATATAGGAGGAGTTGAGGGTAAAAGTCCCACCGCATGGGAGACTTTTCTGTACAAAGATTTTGAAATGAACAACTGGGATTCTTCTCGGTCTTCCTAAAGATCTGAACAAAACAAAACAGTTTGATGTCACGACTGCCCAGACCACCCAACAAAAAAAAAAAAAAAAGAAGACGACGACACACAGCCGGCTGCATGAGATCAAGACCTGATTTTTAAGTGTACTGTATTTCTATCTCGGGAGATCTGATACCAGAAACTTCATCTCCAATCAGCAAAGTTATCTCTGCAGGGTTTCAGCAACGATACTACTCTTCTTTCTTCTTTTGATACGTGGGTTTCATTTTTATCATAAGTGGAATCTTAACTCGAGATCTGCTTTGTGGGACTTGAACTTCTTTTTGAAAAAAAAAAAGGTTAAAAAAATAACAACAAAGTTACACTGATGTCAGCTAATCTGAGGCTTTCAGTTCCATGTGCAGTTTCTAATGTACTGTAGGGGACGTCCCTACGCACCCACCCATGCATTTAAACTGGTTGGAAGTCACTGAAGAGGTGAAATGCGGTAGATTAGAGCACATAGGGCAGTGATTGTGGCAGCAGGAGGATGTAGGACATTGGTTTCAAGTCCCACTGACGTACTCTTGAGCAACACACTGAATCCCTACAAGCTCTGGAGGCTTTGCTCCAGGCGACGACTTTCCTATGAAGGTTTAGGGGGGTCAAGGGACATCGTTTTAAAGGGTTATTACCACCTGGATCTTATTTTATTGGGGTTCAGACATTGGTTCTGTTGGCGATGGTAACATTGTGCTCACCTTGTTGATTGCTAAGATCTGGGAGAGCACTAACGTCTCTAAAAAAGAAGCCAGACGAATTGCTGAACTGTTGATGCTGATGAGCTAATTGCTAACATGCTAGCTAGCTGGCCTGTTTTAGAGAGAGGGTTAAATTAAAATAAGCTAATAAGCTACGATAGCTTTCTCCATTTTGGATTCTCCGGCTCTCCATTCCTTCATAAAGAATTAAATGCTGGCGCGACCAGACCTTTAGAACATTTTATTTCAGTCATTTTACAGTAGAAGCGCCTTGCCTCGCCTGAAATATAGACCCGCCAACGTCAGAAGAAAATATTGCACTTTTTTTTTTTCATTTTTCAAAAATGTAATGCCAACCCTAGCTTTAAGGAGTGAGCCTACGTAGTAACTAAAACCTTCTGCGTTTTTAGAAAAGGGAAATGCACCTACCACCTCCACTAAACCACGTCCTGGGGAAACCCTGGAAACTATTTCACAAGAAATAAGGTAAAGTTCAGAGTAGTCTGAAAAACAAACAATGTGTTGCATAATAATCTAAATTCCTGCTCTACTGATCAATATGTTATGCCTGCAGGTTTTTTTTTTGTGCAAAAAAAGCAATCAACTTGGTGATTATTGTCACTGATAGAACCAAACTGAAATAACCTGAAATGGGCCTTTAAAGAGCTACATTCTGAGGTGTACAATAAAAACTTTGAAGGCAGTGCAGAGATACTTAACTATTAAATTGAAGAGGGCTTTAAAGACTCCCAATTATTCTATACTGTATGTATGTTCCTATATCACTCTGTATAAAAAAATATTTAAAGTTGTGTACAGACAGGTATTTTGCAAGTGTGTAAGGCTAATGCAACGTGTACTCTATTATTCAATAACTTCAAATTGGAGTGTCTGTAAATCAGTATATATATACCCACTACCACACTACGTATGAATTATATACAAGTACTACCCTACACCTTTAGTCTTCTACTCACTACGTAGTGGTACAACCTCTAGTCAACTAATATCCAACTACATTTTGCAGATACAAATCTGTTTGTTTTCAGCTGTGGGATGTGTGACGGTGTGCACTCTCAGGCTTAAATGGCCCGGACTAAAAGTACACATGGTTAAAAGAAAAATTACAAATACATCTTTTTCTGAAGGTTTCTGTCATTATTAAGAAATTAGATGCATATTTTTTCTGGTCTGATTTATCATGCAGCAAAGAAAGAAAGAAGCACAACGATCAAAATGTGCATTTCTTCGCTGACGATGATGTAATGTTGCCTCATAAACCACAAGTAGTTAAACTGCATTTGGAAGCTTTAAGTTGACTTAAAATGATACAATGATGCGAATTTGAAGTCAGACTGCAGGCTTTTATTTCATAGAGGTAATGTTAAAGTTCAGCAGTTAAAGATTTTACAAACAATATGTACTTTTTTCCACCAATCAGAGGAGCTACGTTGGCTCACAACCAAAGACAACGAATGATTTCCTGTATTTTGAAAAACAGAGGACATAGTTTCTTGTTCATGTCAGTGTGTGGCAAGATGCATTGTGGTCAAAGATGCTGTGATGTTTGCAAACCACAACCTGTTAGCCAGCAGCAGCAAAGCAGAGTGACGATCACGCCCCATACGAGCTCACAGTGTGACGAACACAGATGTTTATGCTGCGACACATCCGCAAGTACAGGAGCCGTGCTGAGGCCCATCACATAAAGATCAGAAATGCTATTTCAGGTTTTTCTTTTGTGGTTACCGACTGCCACGGTTTCATCTGTTTTTCTTCTTCCAGCAGCCTGTCTCCTCGGTTCACTCAGGAGATAAACAGAGAAGATCAGATCTCTCAGCGACAGATTTAAATGTCTTTATCATGAAATTTCACTCAAATTTCCCCTCAGATTTACTCAGGAGGTTAACGGCTAGGTCCAACAAAGAGTAACAGGTTTCTTTTTTTCATTCTTGTATAGCTCCTCTCTCTTGTAAGTAACTATGTGAGTCAGGTTGTTCTCCTGGGTAACACTAAGCGCACATGAAGACCTCAGCACTTATTAACTCTCCACAACACTAATGAGAACTAATGTCTACTTCACGACAGTTGTGTGGCGGAACAACTCTGCTGTCATTCAAGGACTTTTACGAGTGTAATAAACAGAACAGACCGCAGCAACGGAGGTATATAAAGAGTCACTTTTTCTTTCTCTCTCTGCCTGTAAATAATCTAATAAATAAACTGGAACATGCACTGGAATAATGAATGAACTGGCGTCTCACTGCATACACAATGTCATTCTCGGCTGCCTTCCACAACCTCTTTCTTTATCAATATTAAATTTAGAGCTCGCAATGCACGCGAGTAGAAATTATTTCAGGAGTTACAGTTTGTGTCGAGAGACTCCAAAAAGCACAAATCGCAATTTCCATTCTTTTAAAACACCCTTAGAGCCATCAATATTGCTTCGGATTACATTAACTTCAAATAATAACTGCTGCTTGTAGATATTTCTCTTTGCAAAAAAATGAATGTTAGGTAAAGGTACATTGACTTGTTGTAGGTGCAGATGTTTCAAACTGAATTATGAGTTTACTTCACAGCCTTACCCAATAATATACTTTATTTTTTGAGTGTAAATGAAATATAAACATATAAACATACTATAAAAGCTAGTGGTAGAACAGATGATATATGATGAAATGATAACTCTCCATCCAGCTCAAAGATGTTGGGATACTTCGTCACCAAAGAATTCACAAATTACCTTTTTGGTTTTTGTTCAGCTTCATCTGGTTCTTTATCAGTTTAATCAGTTTGCACATTCGTTTGTGATGTTGACAGTTTAGTCGAACATTTTACCCAACAAACAACTTCATGTTGCTTTGCCATTGTCTCCAAAACAGAAGTGTGTGTAAACGTACCAACGCATGTAGAGCATCGTCTGGTTCTGACTGCAACAGCAACATTGAGTTTTAACGAGCTGAAAATCTCATATTTAGTCTTTAGAACATGACATTACTGACCTGTAAAACTAAATATGTATGAACCATTAAATGAGCGAAGGAGCTTTTGCACACAAAGCACGTCAGGCAACATTATTTCAGAGTAGATCAACCAATTTATCATAAATACAAAGAAAATGTATCAAAAAAAATATATATATATTGAATGTTGGTGCTAGTAGAAAGTAATGAAAACCCTTCTTTGTTTAAAGTCAAGGTTGTTTTGACTCCCTCCCTCTGCCTCCAAGCTTCTAAGCAAGTTAGTTTCCTACATCTTTAGCTCTGTGCCGCTAACCTCAATGCAGAGTCTACCTCAGGAAAAAGACAAATGCACCCACCCATCCGGGCCACAAAACCACAAACCCTAGACTTGTATATGAGAAGCTAAACAGGCAGCACATACGCAGAGACAACTAACAGAGAAAAACCACAAACTCAGTCAATAAGTGACGAAATGCAGCCATGATCAAAAACAACAACACACACACGCAATGCGGTAAATACACACCAACACACGGATACTCAATTCTTAGAAGTCACAGATTTTTTTGTCATTTCTGTATTTCCAATAATCCCCTCATCCCTTCTTGCCTGTTGCTCTTGGCAACAAGGTTAAAGTTTAATCAATTGTGATCACTAGTTTTTTTGTTTTGAAGTGATACAAAATTTGAATATTTGAGATTACATTTAGATTACTGCATGATGATGTCTATATATATGATGATGATGATGATCATAATGATGGGACCGAGTTTGGATTTCGAAACACAGAGAAGTGTCGAAAAATCAGGGCAGGAAGAGTGAAAATGAGCTCGTTCTTCACATGTTTTGACATCAGAAAAACGTGTTTGTTTGCCACTTCCTACATTAATTAATGCAGATCTAACAGAAAGCAGTGGCATCAGTCAAGAGACTAAACAGATGCATTGCAAAGCTAAGATGCTGACAGCCACTGAGGAGGTTTGCCTCTGCAGCTCTGCTGCTTTTCTGTTGCATATTTGATCTTCCCCCTGGTAGTCTCAGTGATTCTAACTTAAACTGCCAACATTTATATTAGTTATACGGTAAATTGCTGTATAAAGTTCTCATATAAATAAATGGATAGATATGGAATTAACAGAAATAACAGTCATTACGCGCGAGGATTTGTATATATATTTATTTTAATGTATTTCCTTAGACATGACGAACAGAAGCTGTGTAAAAAGACATTTGCAAGACAGGAAAAACATTTTCCATCCCATGTTTAGTCTTTACGTGGGAAGTGTTTCACCAGCCCACTAGATGGCCACATAAACCACATAAACCACAGAACTGTATCCAGCTTCACACCACAGCAGACCTTCAAAAAGAAGGAACAAACTCTCCTCGTTGGGTTCACGTTTAATCTCTTGAAGTTGTTTATTGTGCTCATAGACTGGAGCAAGAGTCCTTTGAATTTAGTGGAAAGAGGCCACGTGGAAGTGGACTGTTGGACTGTTTTGGACCTTCTTATACGGTTTGTCAATTCCTTTTGGTAGAATTTGATTTACAACACAAACACGCCCTTCAAAAAGCGTTCCTATCCAAACTTGTCCTGGGTGTCCAAAATTTCCAAAAATTTCGCCCCTTTCCAAAATGATCCCCGCTGTCCAAAATTGTCCTAATTTTCCTAAATTGTCCGCACTGTCTAAATTGTCCTCATTTTCAGAAAGTATCTTTCAAAAAGATGCCCTCACTGTGCAAAACTGTCCTCCTCGTCAAATAACGACTTCTCTGTTCAGAAGATGTTCTCACCTTCCAAAGATGTCCTCATTTTTCAACAGATGTCCTGACTTTCCAGAAGATGTCCTGACTTTAGCAATACAGTCGAGTTCTTCTTCACTACGTCCACACTGAACCGGCTACTGTACTTTTAAAAAAACGCATCTTTCTACATTTTTGACACCCAGAAATGTAGCTTTTTGAAAACAGACTCCAGAGTGAACACAACAGAAAACACGTGTTTTAGTGTGTGTGAGGAAAACACAGCTCGGGGCTGCGTAGCAGCTGCCAACTGTCTGTGATCTCTTATTTTAACCACGGCTGTTGTTGTCATGCCAACCTTAATTTGTCAGGGAACATTAGGAGCATAAAATAGTGACTTCATCGACGTTTCAGTTACTGTTTGCCTGGTTATCAGGTCTTATTTATGAGCTTTCAACAGAAATATATTCATTGAGAGTTTGATTGTATCAAAATCTGAGAGTGTTCAGACTTTTCCATCCCGCTCTTCACCGAAGCATCATTTAGTTGTTTATCCACCAAGTTAGGACCAAAAACTAAATTCAGATATTCAGCTTTTTTACGTGAATTGCATTTTCAGATTTAGCCGGCGTGTCACATGGATGTGCAGAAAGCCAAGATGACTCCTACCACCGTATTGATTGTTGCGTGACATTTTCCTTTCAGTGACTGAGCGCAGTGATACAGCTGATCACACAAACACAGATTCACCACCTGCTGTTTCGAGTAGGACTCAATGCTGGCTGTCCCACATGCCCCACTGACGACATGTTCATTATGTCGGCTGGCAGAAGGCCGAGGCCAGGGATCGAAACCCCTCAGTGACTGAGTGAGGAAACACGCAAGCCAACAAAAACAAATACATACAGGAGGATGACACACAGCGACTCTGACTCTGACACTCCCACCACACGGGATCTGCACGGATAGAGGCACAGCCAGCGTTGGTGTGAAGCGGTGAACTGCGTTTGAACCGGCGACCTCTGTAACTCACCCATATTGATGGCGGGGCAGCGCACTCGCTCACAAACACACAGCGCTTCAGCAAGCACAGCGTGGCCCCAGGGACTGTAGGCGTCAATGGGGGGGGGAGCGGTTGAGGGAGGGCTGGCTGGCTGGATGAATGGATGGAGCGGTTGACAGGCAAGTGAAAATATTGCCAGTCAAGTTTATAGGTCAAGGTGTTATGGTGGAATAACAAAGACACACAGAAGAGACATGGACTTACCGTATGTTTATGTTGGTACTGGAGGTTTAGTGAATGGTGCTGAAGAGATAACACAGTGGTTTACTCTTTATCCTCAAAGAAGAAGACGAGACTGGATGTAATTTAGCAGCTCAGTCACCTGGAAACAATGTTGGCGTTGCACGTTTCTGCAAACCGCAGATGCGATGAATGGAGCGAGTGCCGTGGTATATAAAGCAACTGTTATTGAAGGTTACAGGGTACAGTATAATAACACGTGTAGCTAACAAGAAAGTCCTCTGAAGGCGGGATGAAAAGGAGGTGGACGGGTCAAACAAACACAGGACTTTCACCCAAGAGGCCGCTGTTCGTGTCTCGTCTGAAACCAGAAGTAAACGTGGACTTAAAGCTTGTTAACTAACCTCGTTGAGTTGTTAAGTAACACTACGTAAGAACAAGCACAGAAGGCGGTCGTGATATATTTACATTAGTGACATTGTTACGGTTGTCAGTTAACGTGTCCATATACGGAAAAGTTACTCATTTTTCGTGTGTTTTAAAATTAAGTTTGACTTTTTCTTATGAAATACTGGATACTTCCAGCTTCAGATGTTCAACATTGTTGTCAACACACAAAAACATAATTTATTAATCTGTAAATGAAGCCATTCTGTCGAGCATATGCGTTTATCTGTGTTTGCAGTTGTAGGATGTGACTGTAGAGACTAAATCTTTTTCCCCAGTCATGTGTCCTCTCCAGGAACCCACTAACATCCGGGGTGACACAGAGGTGAGCCACAGTCTCCATGAATCATTAAATCTCATTCTCATGTATAATTGTCTCATTTGCATTAGCGTTGCACTGTAAAGCCAAAGGACATCCTTTAGTATGAAATATTCAGCTTCATGCGGTGTGTCAATGCAGCGCAAACGTTCATATGTTCTAATCCAGAACACATGATCCATCATTGATGTTAGAAGGTTACTACAGTCGGGGAGAGGGTGGAGGTGCCGGTTCTTACTGTCAGCACTGCCTTCTACTTTAATATTTGATCAAGAACAGGCAGCCACTGACGTATCACAAGGGTCTTCAGTCGGGTATCCACCGACGTGAAATGCCTCTCGGACGCCCGACACTTATGAAGCAGTCCCACTGACACGACCGGGTTACGATGTCACCCGCTTTTCAGACCCTAAAATGACAGGTATTAATAAAGTATATTGTTAAAAGTATGAGGACACCCAGAAATTACACTATTCTGGTTTAATGTTTCCACCTGCTGAAGGGATTTGCTCCCATTCAGCAAGAAGATCATTTCAATCAGGGGAGACTAATTGAAAGAAGGGCTTAATAAGTTAAGACTGAGCTTAATAAGGTTATTTTAAAGATAATCAAGTGCATAGGATGCTTCATTTTGTTCCAAGTATTCTTCAGCTACACGTGCCAAGCTTCCAAAACGTATTGAGGCAACATCTCTGGTAGAAGTCTTCTCTGTACTGCCATTAATGATTATTAATTATAGAAACTCGAGATAACAATAGAACCAAATCTCTGGGCTCAGATCTCTCGTTCTGCTCCTCAAACAAACCCTTTTCCAAACCAATCTTTGAGGCAAACAAATGGAGGCAGGTGCTTGAGAGTCTGCCAAATCAACCATATGGCCCCTGAGGTGGAAGTAACAAGAGAGAGTGCACAGAAGCTCTCGTTTTGCAAACATCCACCTCAGCGGACTTCATCCAAGCTGTGGGTTTTCTGGATAACAGATGTGACAAAAGGTGTCGCCGCCCGGAGCAGCCCACTTGACCTCGGCTGCTTTGGGTGAGAACGTCTCCTTCGGAGAAAAAAGTAAGTGTTTCGACACTCGTAGCTTTATTGTCAGTTACAATATGGAGTTCAGCATCACTCTGGAGAAGAGAGAGGCTGCACTGGTCTCCACTGTGTGACATGGAGAGAGAGACGGAGATACGTCTGTCTGCACATATCAACTCGGTGATTGGTGGGCATATTGCTCGACTCGGGGAGTTTTCATCATTAGCCTGCACTGCATGGCAAACGCGTGGCCCCTTTTTTTTCTTCTTCTTCCCCCCCTTACAGGCGGCAGTATCACAGCTCTGATCTGTCACCCTTCGCTTGCCTTAATGTGTGAAAGCAAGACGTGTTGCGCCTATTAGCACTTCTTGGCAAGGCTGGCACGCTGATCCCTCGTCCCCGGGGAGCCCGGCAATATGGTGCCGCATGGTGACCGCCCGCCAGCCCCGGCTCCCGCTGTCACAACACATCCCACATCGCCAGCAACCACCGCCTCCTCCGCCACACCTCCATCACTGTTGGCTGGATGAGTGACGGGAGCGCCAAACAGCCAGGGCCAGGGGTCCACTGGGTGGGATGACAACAAAAACTTTTAGAAAGAGAGAGGGGGCAGCTCATGTTGACCATTTTTTCAATTACTCATCTCATGTTTGGTTCAATGGAAGCCTGGTATCAACAATGACTTGTAAGCCATTTTGCAGGCAATGAGAACGAATTCTCATTGCATGCAAAATGGCTTTGAAACGGGAATTGAAAAAGGTTGAGTATAAAGAGTTGGCATCTAATATCTATATCAGATTGAAATCTGAATTTTGCCAATTTAAACTATTTTAATCTAGGACAAGCTCTTGTACTGCTGCGCTTGTTTGTCTGGCATCATGACTGGAACCAATATGGTTAATATACACCCTCCATACAACCGTATGATTCATGCATATAACACAGAGAGTTAACAGCGTACGTTTCGGTCATAATTTCCATTTTAATCTGACTGAAAGCTTTCACTCCACATCAACATTACCCAGATTCCAGACCTCTGAAATCGCCGCCCACATTTGTGATTTGTGAAGTGATTCCAATAAATGAGGACAGTTCAATTAAATGATCAGACTAATTAATCATGAGCAAAAAAATTAAAAAAGACAACGTCACTTACTGCTTCATTAGTATCCGACAGAAGACGCCTCCTCACATGATCAAACCATTCATAACCAAAACGCTGCAGTGGTGGTCGCATACAATGAGATCAGAGGCTGGTTTGTGGGATGATGGAAAAGAATAACCAGTATATGTGTACATTACAAAAAAAGGGCCAGAGTGTAAACATAGGAAACAGCAGACAGGATATTAATGATAGTTTCCAACTCGCCTATTACACAGAACACAGACTTGATGACTGTGGATCTGGATCTGATGATGAGTGGTCTCAGTAAGTGGAGATAGTGTCGACTCTGTGAGTCATGAGGCTTCCACTGACTAACTAGAGTATCGCAGACCACAAGCAAACATATCAGCCATGTGTGTGTGTGTGTGGGGGGGGGGGGGGGGGGGGGGGGGTCTGTGTTTTTGTGGTCAGTAGATACTTCATTGTGAAAGGAAATGAGCCTACATTTCATTTTGAACCCAGGCAGCTTGCAGTTCTTCCGTTTAACGTTACATTTTACTGGAATACTTTTTTTTTTTAAATGACCTTAATTACTGCATGTCGACCTCAGGGTGTGAAGAGGGAAGCCAAGGCTGAAGTGCCTTAAACTTG